>JASVEL010000468.1:0-492467 GCA_032618575.1 Nicotiana noctiflora | reverse complement strand
GACAACAAAAAGAAGGGAAGGCAGCTGATATACACACAGCCGCAACTCTCCATTTCCTCACCCTTACTGCCGCCTACCCATAGCCTCGTCTTTTTGTGGTGTTGCCACTTCTGCCAAAATTTCTGGGCAAATCGAGAAACTCTCGCACCTAAAAAATCCTACGTATAAAATCACCCATATTTCTTCCAACCCCGAAAATTTTCTTTAATTCCGAGTGCCTTAGAATTTATCATTATCTGATTTCTCACTCGTATTTCGCCTTTGCTGTAGAAAGTGGCCAGCAGCTAGCTAAATTGAACAAGGCTGGATTGTAATTGGTCAAGAGGCATATTCTCCGAGAAGCTAGTTACATTTTTCTGACCAACACTATGTTGGACATATTGATACTGGCTGAAAAGTTGCAAAGCCAGAAAAAGAAGCTGCAATGACAAAGGAAATGGGTGCTACCTTGGCATGTTAGCCAAACATAGCTGCAACAGTGAAAATAACACCCCGAAAATCAATTTCAAACCGTCCTAAAATCACCTGAAACCTTCAGTCCGTCAAGGTCGTCGAGGTCGTCGCATGAGCGCTCATGTCACACTCGATGATGTTGGTTGAGGTATGAACTTTTGATTCAAAATGCTGTAACCATAATTGAGGTTCTTCTCTTTCGATATACTTTTATTTGAATACTAAGTTCATGGATCTATGATTTTTTATTTATATGATTGGTGAAATAAGAATAATTCTCTACTAATTTTTGTTCCATCCTATTGTTGAGATTGTTTGATTTATTGTATAAATTGTTAACTTCTGGAACGTAGTGAATTTTAGTTTAAGGACAAAATATTCATGATGGCCAATTGTTAATTAGGAGCTGATTCTTTTGTTAGTGGGTCATACGGCATCTTTTGAGAGTGTAGCTTTTAAGTTCATTTGGTTTTTCGCAGAATTTAGCCTAACCATTCAAGCGGTAAGTCTGGTTATGAGTATTTTAGCTATGGGACGGTTCTTGTAGCATAGTTGCGACACTTAATTAGTTTTAAATATGAATTTCCGAAGTTCATTTAGTTGAATGTTTTTCTTTTGGAATTCGAGGCGTGTCATATAGCAAATTTTCATGGCCCTCGCAAAGTTGTAAACACGTAGAATCTTTAGGCGCGTTAGTTAATAATGATATCTTCCTAATCACGGGTGCGCATTTATGTGACCCAAATTTTACTCTCGGCGAAACTGAAATACATTAAAGTCACAGGCGTACTGGTTGCGGTGTGACTCGAAATGTATTTTCGTGACGTCGCAATTCTTCTAAAATTAAAAGCGGAATATTAAAAGCACATAGTTAAAATATAAAAAATCAAATAAAAGCAAAAAATTGCAGTTGAGCGACCGTGCTAAAACCACGGAATCCGGGAGTGCCTAACACCTTCTCCCGGGTTAACGAAATTCCTTATCCAGGTTTTTAGTTTCGCAGACTGTATTACAGAGTCATAAATTTCCTCGGTTCGGGATTAAACCGGTGACTTGGGACACCATTATTTTCCCAAGTGGCGACTCTGAATAATTAAATAAATTGATCCCGTTCCGACCGTCCTTTAAGTGGAAAAACTCCTTCATTGATTATTATTATATCCCTTCTCGGGGTGTAGTATTAAACAGTGACACATTTACGTTTATACGTTGTGTGTGCGGTGAAAAAAGGGAGGTGTGACACTGAGCATCTCCCTCAAGTATCCTTGGTTCAGCATTGTGACTACCTCCTATCGTAGCCCTATGCAATTTTCGGTATTGTGCCCTCGTTCATGGTAGAACCTTGCACATGACGTTTGACTTTATTGTGGTGGGATATGATTTCATTTTCTGCGGCCATTGTACCTTGGTGCCCAGCTTCTCCAGTGCGTACACTATTTCTGAGGGAGACATGCAAAAGTTATGGGTAGATAATAATGGGGGCATACTTCTTTCATTATGGAGTGGGATGACATGTCGCTACAGTGCTTCTGTGTGTCTTGGCGGTGGTGGATGCGAGGATCTCATGTAAAGCTGATGCTTTTCTTTGTTGAAGCACGAGGGCTGTTCCCGCCGGCCCTCACTGTGTCGATCCCTCCTTGCTTCTGACTGTATCGTCGTGAGCCACTGGTTGTTGTTGTTGAATTTTAAAGTTGCATCTGCTTTATTCTGATTTTAGTTTTTCCTAAGAACTCCAAACCTAGTGTATTTCTTGATTTTTTCTCTTCTCAAAGTAGTTCATATTAATTGTACTTTATTTTCAAGTGAAATGACTTTATATATAACAGATCAAAAGGACTGATATCATGATTTTGTTCATGTTCGAGAAATAAGCCCAGGAAAATAGTACAAAACCAGACTAATTTTTCCCCTATAGACTATCCAATAAACATGGTTATTTAGTTGGACACCACTTGTTTCTTGCTCATGCTTCTGCCACCAAGTTATACAGGCAAAAATACCAGGTCAATTAAGGCCTTATAAGGGTTGCACTATGCTTAGTTATCGTTAAACACGAACCATAAACTTCAAATCATGGCTCATCGGATGACTATGTTATTAACTAAGGGTGTACAAAGGAAACCAACCGCACCAACTCGATAATCTGAATCAAACCGAGAATAAAAAGCACGATTATGGTTTGATTTGGCATTAGAAAAAAAATCCGACCATAATTGATTTGGTTTGGTTTAACTAAAGAAAATCAAACCGAAACCAAACCAACCCGACATTACATATAAGAAATTTTAGATATATTTAATATATAAATATACTTATTATGGTGTAATTTATAAATATTTCTTAAATCATTTTATAATTTTATCTTTTTAAGGTATTATTTCAAGGTTGGACTTAAAACTTTTGAATGTTTCAATAAGTTTTATAACTATTAATATTATTAAATTAAATAATACTAACAAAAGCCCAAATCAAAATCAAATCAATACTAATGCTCACAAAAGACATTCAATTCAATACCACGAACGGGAATGTATTGAATATCTATTTTGTGTTTTCCAATAATTTAAATAAAAATGCATAAACTATTTTTATTTTTTCTTTAGCATTTTGTCATGTAATTAATGCTCCTATATTTGTCTACTTATCTTATCATGGCTTAGTACTTTTAGATTATGTTGTTTTGGTTTTTGAGGATCAAGGTAAATAGTCTCTGATTTATTTATTTTGTCCAAGTGTTGTTCATTTCAGTTTGTGCGAGGTGGTAAACTTTACGTGGTTGATTGCTGAATCGTCGCCTCCTCCGACGGTCATGTTGATGGTACGTGCTGGCAAAGGTGGCTTTGGCGGCCCTTGAGGTTGTTCCCGCCCTCGTGCGAAGTTGATCTTTCCCTTATCGAGCAGCTCCATCAAGTATCCTTGGTTCAACATGCAATCTTCGGTATTGTGCCCTCGTTCATGGTGGAACTCACACAGGACGTTTGACTTACTCATGGTGGGGACTGATTTCATTTTCTGCGGCTATTGTACCTTGGTGCCTAGCTTCTCTAGTGCGTACATTATTTCTGAGGGAGACGCAAATGTTATGGGTGGATAATAAAGGGGGCATACCTCTTTCATTAAGAAGTGGGGCGACATGTCGCTACAGTGATTCTGTGTGTATTGGCAGTGGTGGATACGAGGATCTGATGTAAGGCTGATGCATTTCTTTGTTGAAGCGCAAGGGCTGTTCCCGTCGGCCCTTGCTGCGTCGATCCCTCCTTGCTTTTGACTGTATCGTCGTGAGCTGCTTGGTTGGTCCATTGAGGTCATCCTCATCTGCTCGTACCTTGGCGCAGTAGGCGTTGTGGATCTCCTCCCACGTGTTGGGTGGATACTTCATGAGTCGGCTTAGTAGCATTTTGGTTGCCCTCGAACCATCTCTACTCAGCCCATTTTGGAAAGCTGCAACCGTCATACCTTCCGATACATTTGGTAGGCTCATCCTTACTCTGTTGAATCTGGCCAGGAAGTCCCTGAGTCCCTCTCCTGCGGTTTGTCTGATGACGAAGATATCATTGACCCTAGCCTCTGCTTTCTTTGCTCCTGCGTGTGCAGTGGCGAACTTATCCATCATTTCTTTGAATCTTGATATCGTTCTGGCTGGAAACTATGTGTACCATGTTAACACCCTCCCCCCGGTCGATGTTTCTTCGAACTTTTTTAGCAGTACGGATGGTACTTGTTCCTTTGACAGACCGTTACCCTTCACAACGATCACATAGCAGATCAGGTGGTCTTCGGGGTCTTTCGTCCCATCATATATCCTTAAGTAAGATGGCATCTTGAAGGTTTTTGGGATCGGGTGAGGGGCAGCCTCTTCGCTATACGACTGTTCAACGAATCTTCCCACGTTGCGCTTCAGAGGTAACTTAGGAGCGCCGGGAATTTTGCTCTTTCCTGATGTTCTTTCATTTTATCCCGAAGTGCCTTGTTTTCATTCTCCATTTACTCCATTTTTTAAAGGATGGATGCAAGTGTTCCATCGGTGGTATGGTCATTGGTGAAATTGTTGTTTGTATGTACAGTAGCGAGTTCACTGGTGGTAGTGATGTCTGTCGTCGACAGGTTCTTAATATTGCTTTGGGGCGATTTTTCGAGCAAGCTACCTAGGGTGTTCATTAGCCACTCTTTCAGTAGCTTCTTGACCACCGGGGGTGGTGTTTCTTTGACTACAGGCGTGGAAGCTTCCTTTTCGTGCAAGACCGTCAGATCTTCAGATGGAGGGGGTGAGAGTTCTCCCTCCTGTGTGCTACCAAGTGTTGTGCTCAAGATGTTTTCTCTTCCGGCCTCGTTGAGGGAGCCTATGAAGTTGGTAATGATGCCTACTATTGCTTTTATTCTTGTGTCATTTTCTTCCTTTTTTGATTTCAGTAGGGTGTGAAAGATGGTGGTTTATTTTTGATATTCTAGGTGCAAACTATAATTTCGATGGCCGAAATCCCCACAGACGGCGCCAAATTGTTTGACACGAAAGATGACAAATTCTTTGCAAGTGAATACAATCAAAATAAATCAAGAGTAAATCGTAATAAAAAATAATGAGACCTAAAAATGTGAATTACATATCTTATTGCTTTTGATAGATTGAACATTAAAGAGAGGAAGAGATAGAGAGAACGAAAGAGAGAGAGAGAGAGAGAGAGAAAGCTTGTATTGGAAAAGATCCGATCACTTTTACAACATTGGGATCCTCCTTTATATAACAGGAGAACCCTTTCGAAATAATAAAATAATATAGAGATAGGTCACGTGATTTCGAGGAGACGACGAGACCTTAGAGCACGTTTTCACTCCGACATTCTTAGGTCGTACCCTCGTTTCGACTATTACTTAGTCGTAGGTTGTTGCTATCGTAGTGGGCATAATTTGACCCTATACAGTTAGTCCTTCCGTTCGTTAGTGACGTAACGAAGTTCATCGCCGATGGACGAAACCATGAACTTTGTACTGGAAAATTTTTAACCATGTTTGGAGACGACGATGTGGATGGGTGATCACTTGAATCTGTTGATATATTGGCGCGCAATTCCTTCCCTAAAATGATGTCAGCATATGCAGGCGTCATCATTACGCGTGTTTTTGAGGAAGTACAAAAAGTATTCTATGCTTGGTTTCGCGCTTGTTTGGGCCTTGCCTCTTCGATTTCCACGCCACCCAACCCTATAAATAGGGAAAGGGTTTAACTTAATCTAGCTTTAGATCATCTCCAAACGTTTTCTGACTATTTCGAGAAAACGCTTCCTTTTTACGGGTCGTTGCTACCATATTGGGCATAATTTGACCCAGTACAATACCAGAACAGAATTAAGCAAAAATTTTAATAATAGAAATCTGTGGTCAAGCCACTAACAAGTTTTTAATGTTTTCATCTTTTCGGTCGTTTGATTAGCCAGTTTTGAATTTTCAAAACTATAACGTGCATTAGAAATGTCGATTTTATATTATAGTTACTTGTATCGCTCCTATACGTAAAAGGACCAAACCGAGTATTTTTCTCTTCTAACCACGCACTTGTCGATCGAACATAACCACAGTCACATTAGGATCAAGACTTGTCAAAATCCATTTTTTTTTGTCCTTTCTTTACAATATAAAACAAAGAACGAAAGCCACAATTTGTCCAAACTTTCTATCACAAATAGCCTCCTCCTCCGAAGTAAAATACGCGATTATTACACTACTGTAAACTCTGCATGAAATAGAATGAAGAACCTCGTAAAGATTGTCCTAGTGCTTTCTATCATTTCTCTCCTCCTAACATCAGCAGTTGCTCCTCCAGGCGGCGGTGGAGGGGGAGGAGGAGGAGGAGGAGGAGGAGGAGGAAGAGGTGGCAGTGGCAGTGGCAGTGGCGGTGGAGGGAAAGGTGGTGGTGGAAGTGGCGGTGGGGGCAAAGGTGGTGGTGGCAGTGGCGGTGGAGGCAAAGGTGGTGGTGGAAGTGGCAGTGGAAAATCTGGTGGCGGTTCCAAAGGTGGTGGTGGCGGAGCAAAGGGAAGCGGTGGCTCAAACAATAGAGGAACAAGTCCTGGCGGCAGTGGCGGCAGCGGCGGTGGAAGAAATATTGGAGGAAACAGTGGGGTTCGGCCGTTACCTGGCGGTAATTCGGCAAGCAGTAGTTCATCTACTTCTTTAGGTTGGTTTTGTATCGCCATGTCTTTATCTGCTTACCTTTCATTTCTTAATTTTTAAAAATTTGGATTAAAAAAAAAAGTTGCGTGTAAAATAGAGTACAGTGTGCAATTCAGTTTTATTCTTTTGTAAAGTAAATAGACAGTAAACATTGTGTCCGTTATTGTTCATTTGCATTAATATGCAAATCGTGTGAATCAATATTCTGTCATAAAAGTTATGTAGACAATTAAATTCGTTTATCTTCAAAGTAATTTGATTGTAAAATTTGTAAATATTGATCGATTATATATCCCTAACTTTTTATACCTATTATATAAGGTTATTGCTATATCTTTTAGGTTATTATATCAACTAATTTTCAAAGTATTTTACGATTTATATATTAATATTAGATTACGTACAAGTCTGCACGTTAGGGCAAAAATCCACTTCTTCACGATATCTGTGGAAGTAGTTGACTAGTCGTAAATAATCTTCAACATCAACTTACACTTATATTTAAAAGGATATTCTAATGTTGACAAATAAAATAAAAATACGATAGAATGAGATAAAAATGAAAGATAATTGCCTAAGGAAAAAAAGAAACATCTCTTTTGTTCTAACAATCATTGTCTCATCAATTTAGAGATGAATTTATCTGTCTTTTTTCAAGAGGACAACAAAGATATGCATGTATGCAAGATTAATATTGAGATGGGTAAAAGAAATTTCACTTTATGTTTTCGAAAAGTTTTCATTTTTTTTTAAATAAGTTTTTGGCTAGAAAATTTTCAATTTTTACTTGAAGATGCGACGACAATAACAATAATCCAGTATAATCTTACTAATGAAAGGACAGAACAAGATGATTTTGGAATTTTTTAAAATTTTCATTTCAGATCACTCATAATAATTCAAAAATAGCCCAAATTCCAAACAACTCTAATTTTTAAATATCATAGTTACTTAAATTATTTTTTCACTTTTTCCGGAATTTACAGTTCTTATGTCCAAACGCCCACTTAGGCCATCTCCAACCTTACCCCATTTTTCCATAATGGGGACACTTTTCGAGGTAATGAAGCTGCAATCTTCTCCCATTTTTGTCCCCAAAATGGTGGATCTAGTGTTCCCTCAAATATGAGGGTACATTATTCATCTGTCTCGTTACAATTCATGTATTTTTTTTTAATATTTAAGATTTAATCTTTGCATTTGTCTCATTATATATATACCTAATTATATTTATGTAATATCTTTATAATATAAATTTTATATCTTAACTTTGGCGTATAATTTTAATAAATTAATTTTTGTGTATTTATTATTTTTATTTTAAAGTTGTAAGTTAATTTTATTATAAGTATAATTGTACAAAAAAATATATATCTCAAAAAATGAATGATGCAAATATAAAATATTAGATGTTGCTAAAATTGAAAGGTGCGAATATAAAATATTAGATGTCGCTAGAATAAAAAAGTGAAAATTAAAAATACATAAAAATAAAAAATACATTAAATTAAAATATATAAAAATTGAAACTACGACTAATAGCATAATAACGTAGTAGGGAGATATGTCGTTTCCAGATACACCCAAATCATTTTAGTATTGAGTGAATGGGGAAGAGGATCGTTGTGGTTGTTGATATTTGACTTCTTTTATACATAGTCATTGTTCTTGTCGCATAAATTTATGACAAGTCGGATCGATAATAGAATCCACATCCATCATTTAAAGAAGGAACTGGTTTAGTAGAAATTAAAAATAAAATTAAAGTGAAAGATAGTAATATATTATACATAGAGAGAAAAATATAAAAAATTTAGAGGGAAGGCGGGTGAGAATATTGGGGGAATGGTTGGAGTAAGTTGTCCCTAAAATGAAAAAATCTCATTTGGGGGACCAAAAAAAAAGTAAAGGAGGTTAGAGATATCCTAACAAGAAATATTCAGGTATAAATTATGTATGAGTTGATTACTGAAGTTTTATTTTTCTGGCACTTTGTTTAATTTGATTGAAGAAAACTTGGAATGTTCAAGGGAATTGGGCAGCATAAGTTACAATTTGTTTGGATGGTTGTTTCCTGCAATATTGTATCGTATTATGTTATTATTTCAAATTAACAATAAGAACGATCCACTAAAATATTACAAAGTAGGATTTGAAGAGGGTATGTGTATGTATACTTTTTCCTTTCCTTGATAAGATATAGAGGTTGTTTCCAATAGACCATTGGCTCAGGAAGACGGAAATAAAAAAACAAAAAAAAGACAATTATATTCATTGTTATCGTCAATATAACCATAAAAATAGTGACAACATCCTAAAACCCATAAAATAGATGACATGCAATAGCAATAACCAACAAATAAGGCCCAAAGCTATGGGAAATAATAAGGGTAGTATGTCCTCTACATTAACCACAAGCCATCTAAGATCAACTTAATCAAACTCGCTTGACCCCCGAAAGGGAGATGGAGAAGCTCGAGTATCCCCTAGCCTACAACCCTAATGCTCAGCCTCCAAACCTTCTTATCAAGGGTCATGTCCTCGAAAATCTGCTATCTTGCCATGTTTCGTCTGATCACCTCCCCCCAATGCTTCTTAGGTAGTCCTCTACTTCTTCTCGTACCCACCAAAGCCAACCGCTTACACCTCCTCAACGGAGCATCCATGCTTCTCCTCCGCACGTGCCCGAACAATCCGAGTCTCGCTTCCCGCATCTTGTCAACCACATGGGCCACACCCACCTTCTCCCAAATATATATATCTTCATCCCTAATGTTATCCATCCTAGCGTGCTCACACATCCACCTCAATATCATCCTCTTAGCTACCTTCATTTTGTGGATATGAGAGTTCTTAATAGGCCAACAAACTGCCCCATACAACATGGTCGGTCTAACTATCGCTCTATAAAACTTACCTCTGGGTTATTTTAAATATAGTGTTAAAAAAATATAATATTTATTTTGATTTTTACTTAAATTTTATTGTTTCGTATAGTTAAATCCGTCGTTGCATAATGACGAAAGGTGTCACTTTATCGAAAGGTCGACTTGGTGTGGTCGCATCGTTACCTTATTTTTTTTCCTCTTATCTTGCTCATTCTTATTATTAAATAATCTCATTTTATTTGTTAACCTTTCTTTTTATATAATAATTCTACTCCGTATCTTACTATTTCTTTATAATATTGCAAATTTATTCTTAATATTGTTGGTGTATTACATCATGAAACAACGACAAATAATACAATCTAACCATACATTATATACATCAATATAATATTGTACGATACAATACAATACTATATGATATATTACGAAACGATCAAAATAAGTTGTTAAGATGTAACCAAACTTCTACTAATAAGGAAACAAATGTCTCTATGTTTTTTGCACGAGGCTTTGGTCCTTTTCATTAAAAATTGTGTTTGAACTATAAAAAAGGGAACTTTATAAAGATATCTTTGGAGGTTTAATTACCATGCTCAATAAAGGATAAATTTCTACCACATGGAAGTTCCCAAAAATTTATAGGAATATCTTGTTGTTTGTTATGAAATAATAAAAGAAGAAGAACAATATTGCAGAGAAAGAGAGAGAGGGAATTCTTATTGAATTTTGGAATGATTTACAATGGGGTAAGACCCCTCTATTTTTAGGAGAAATATGACTTAGTCACAAAGTAAAACTCTCCACAAGATAGACATTCACTCCAAATAGAATTCAAATCTTAACACTCCCCCTTGAATGTCTACTCAATAAGTAATGTGCCTCATTAAAATCCTTAACTAAAATAAAACCCAATGGAAAAAAAATCTTGAAAAGGAAAAAGAGTACACATATCTAATAATACGCCTTTTGGTTGCCTCGTTAAAAACCTCGTAAGGAAAACCCAGTGGGACAAAACCTTGTAAGGGAAAAAGAGTGCAACGCGCATTAACTTCCCTGGATGAGAGCATCAATTCACATCCTTAAGCATTCGCATCCCGATCTTGTACACTAGCTTCTTGAAGGTTGACGTCGATAAAGATTTTATATCAGTTTCAATATATTTTCATAACGACATAACATAGAGATCTCTTCATTCATATATTCAGGTATCTGAATCTCTCATGAGATATTATGAAGTGTTATGTCATATGATCTTCTAGATCACTTGCCTCTTTATTATGACCATTTGCTCATCTTCTTTATCAAGAATTTTATTTGAAACTGATTTGTCTATACGCTTTAAGCTTACCATAGACTTTGTCCTTCTAGGAGTTAATATGAGCATTTGCAATGAGAATATAGTTACTTTATTAGGGTCAGCAAATGCGTCTAGCATGCTTTGCAATAAATTGCACATGAATTATCCTTTTATGAACTTCAAGTTCATATTATTTTATTCAAGGATCTAGATGTATAAATGATAATTCATTGCATGTAATGTTTTCTCAACTGTTGTATCTTGTCTCCCCCTCATGTTAGAAAAAACTAACTTGTTTCCTCAACTTTGAGAACTCATCTTTGTGCGTTATGGTGTTAATCAAAATATATACCGCACATCAATAATAATAATAAGATGGAATTATTTGGTTCCTGATCCTGAACCACTTGTGAGGGGGAAAATAATATACTTTCGTATATAACGTATATCAAAATGATATATATAAACTTTGTTCTCATAAGCAATAGTTTAGCTATTAAGTGGAGGCACTCAATAAATTATTTTGCTAAACCAATTGTGATGTAAACCAATTTATCAAGATAAACAATCTTGAATAGGAAATCTTGAAACTATGCTCGAAAATTAAATTAGTTAGCAAGTTACCTCGCACATACTGGCCAGGTTGCGGGTTAATAATAATGGCACATGTAACCATCTCATAGATGCATATTATGTGGTATACATGGCAAGTGAATGAGCCCATATTCACCTTTGATATTTCCAGCATTCATGGGATTCAATCCCAATTTTAGTTGGTCAATTAATTAATGAGAACAAGCAATGTAAGAGAATTCGTAAAGAACTTTCTAGTTCTTTAATATTTACCCACGTGAATTCTCTATTATTTTTACACATCATACTTAAATTGATATGGAAAAACCAATTATGCCAACTGGATAAATTATCAATATTGATAAACTTCATATTTACACCATGATGTGTGCAATTATGAATAAACTCCAAGTTTATTATGATATGGGTTTTTATATCAATATCCACTTCATTGTGGTATTCTTTATTTATGTAGTACGAATTGGAGGATAAAGTGGGTAGCTTTTCACATACATATTACCCCGCTACAAGTTGTAATAAAAAAGATATTAAATATTTCCTTTATTTATAGTCTCAATATAATCAACCGCTTTCGCGTATACTTTGGAAACTGAATAAGTTTCTTTGAGACCTACTACAACACAATACCTTATTGGTAATTAATTATATTTCTCCAAAATAGTAATAATTTTTTCTTTCAAAGCTCTCAATTAACTTTGTACTACCACAGATTCATCAACATCCATGTGGTGAATATCTCTTTTAAAGAAAAAGTTATATCATTATGTGTATGGTCAAAATTATATGCAAGATATGTATCTTGCATTACCGTTGTCTTTTAATAATCACAATACCAAAATATTTTGGCGTACAATAGGTACGTGACCAATGACCATTCATGCCATAATAATGACATTATTTATAGTATCATCTCAAACCTTCTTCTAGAGGTGAGTGGTATATTCACTACCACTAGCACGTTCATATTCTCTGAAGAATGAATATGTATTCATAAGTAAGATGTTGTCACATTCACATCATGAATGGACCATAATCATCTATGTGTGCTTTATAAAATCTCATGTCAATACGATGACAGATATTACTTTTACAGAGTGAAGGATTATTTTGAGAATATTTATTGTTCTCATTACCACAATGATGACAATATAATTTCGTCTATTGTGACGTCCATATCCATTGATTATTGATGGTAAATTTTGTCTTCTTTCAGACTTATTATATACTGCTATCACATTATCTAAAGGGAATGAGAATGGAGCAAATTCAATGGGACGAGTTTTCAATTCTTTGCCCACAATTATACATGAAATTAATCATGGCAAGGCATAGAAATTTTACCACTTCAGGTGGTTATAATTTCTTACAAACTTCATTAGAGTTATAATCAAACTTTGACCTTTGCTTGTATATAAAATTAAATTATAGAATAAAAGAGAAAAATAAAGTAAAACACTTACCTTAAATCCAAAATTTAATCAAGAAGGAAGTTCCCGGAACAATTGATAATCATTGTGTTCAATCCCAAAGCTTCTACTCAATTGGTTAGAGTCTCGTGCTGATAACGTGCTATGAAATAATAAAAGAAGAAGAACAATATTGCAGAGAAAGATGTGACGACCCGGCCCGTCATCATGGGAATTACCACCCCGTTATGTTGAAATTGTATGTTTTATGCTTTTGTATCGGTGTTAAAGTCTATCGGGTGAGTTAGGAGTGATTTGGATTGGAAATGAGGCATATAGCCTTTGTGAAGGAAACTTGAATAAGGAAAGTCAACCAGGAGTTGACTATTTGGTTAGAGGGCTCGGAATCGGATTCTGATGATCCGGTTAGTTCCGGGAGGTGATTTGTGACTTAGGGGAGCGATCGGAATTGAATTTGGAGGCCCGGTGTAGAAATAGGCTTGAATTGGCTAAGGTTGAATTTTGGCGAAATCCGAACGGTAAGTGAGATTTTGATCCGGGGGTCGGAATGGAATTTCGACAGTTGCAGTAGCTCCGTTAGGTGATTTTGGATGTGTTTGCAAAATTTCAGGTCATTCGGACGTCGTTTAGTCGGGTTTTTGATTGATTGTGTAAATCGGAATGTTTTAAGGAATTTAGGCTTGAATTCGATGCGAATTATGGGTTTTGATGTTGTTAGACGTGTTTTGAGGATTTGAGCAAGTTTGAATAAGGTATTAGAAGGTGTTGGTGTGTTTGGATGGGGTCCCGGGGCCTCGGGGTGTTTTCGGATGATTAAACGGAAGAAAATCATGGAAATTGCAGGTTGAAGAGTTCTGGTTCTGTCATTTTCGCCCCTGCGGAAATGTGGGCGCGGAGGCGAGTCCGCGGGAGCGGACTGAGGAGCGCAGGAGCGCTTGGCATTGCAAAAGCGGAATCCTTTCCGCTGAAGCGGCACCGCTGGTGCGAGTCAGCAATCGCAGAAGCGGACTTGATGAAAAATGGGAAGGTCCGCAGAAGCGGATTCTTGACCGCCTGGGCGAGTCCGCAGGAGCGGACTCTGGAGCGCAGAAGGGGGAGTTTTCAAAGAAGCGGGGATTAAATCGCGGAAGCGGACGCGCGTAAGCGGTCCTATTCTCGCAGAAGCGGAATTGGCCGGCTAGGACTGGAATCGCTGAAGCGACCCTTTGGTCGCGGATACGGACTCGTAGGAGCGGAATTTTATCCGCAGAAGCGAAAATCGCAGTGAGTTAAGTGTATCAGAAGTTAGAAAAAATTTCAGAAACACTTCACACATTTGGGTCTCGGCTTTAGAGGCGATTTGGGCGATTTTGAAGAGAAATTCAAGGGAAATCATCAGGGTAATCAACTATGGACTTAAACTATGATTAGTATTGATAATATTATGCAATTATATCATGAAAATGGAGGAATTTGGGATGATTCATGGAAGATTTAACCCTAGGCTTGAACTTTAGAAAATCAAGGTTTTGAATGGCAAATGGAGTCCGAATTTGGTAAAATTGATATGCTTAGACTCGTATTGAGATGAGGGTTCCGAATATGTGACTTTTGTAATTTTTCGACAAGTGTACCGAAAGTCGGGTTTTGACAACTTTGGGAATTTTGATGTAAATTGAGTTGTATTGATTGGGTGTCGTCCCATTGGCCTAATTTGTTGTATTTCTACTGTATTTGATTAAATTCTATGCGTGCGGAGCTTGATTCTCGTGGAAAGGGCATTGCGGAGTATTCGTCGCGCCGTATTGAGGTGAGTAATAGATATGGGTTATGACCAGCGGGTTCGAAACCCCGGTATACCACTTTGTGACGCTGTATATGTGACGACCCAAAGGGTCATCACTTATTTTATTAATAATTTCGAGCTTCGAGGCCTTGAAAACCTCATTCTATGTTGCCTCGATTTACGTGCACGATCCGAGCATGTAGCCGGAAAGATTTTTGTGATAGAAAATATGAATTCTATGAGAAATTTGGATAAAAATGATATTAATATTGATATGGTTGACTTCGGTCAACATTTTTGGTAAACGGATCCGGGACCCGAGATTTGATGGTCCCGAGAGGTCCGTAGGAAAATATGGGACTTGGACATGCGTCCGGAGTCGAATTTTGAGGCCTAGAGCCCAAGTTATGAATTTTTATGTGAAATTGTTTTTGATGCAATTATTAAAGAAAATAAATTAATTGACCTTGGTATCGGGCTCGTATTTTGGTTCCGACGCCCGGTACAAGTCTTAAATATTATATATGTGATTTCTGTAAAGTTTGGTGACATTTGGATGTCGTTAGAGAGGTTTTGGACCTTGAGTCCCAAGTTTGAAAGTTTTGAAAACTAAAGGTATGAAAATCATGCATTTGAGGCTTGATTTGATGAAAACGAGGTGTTATTGGCGATATGATCGCACGAACAAGTCCATTATGTGTTTTTGAGGTTGTGTACATGTTTGGTTTGGAGCCCGGGGGGCTCGGGTAAAGATTTGATAGGCCGTTGGATGAAACTCTGAATTTTTGAACTGCTGGTTTTTCACCCAGTTGTTGGCTTCGCAATTGCGAAGTTTTCTCGCAATTGCGAAGGGGGACAGGCTCGCAAATGCGAACATTCATCGCAAATGCGAAGCCCCCTTTGGCCCAGCCTTGTTCGCAAATGCGAACAATTGTTCGCATTTGCGAAGGTCCCCAGTGCCAGCCTATGTTCGCAAATGCGAACAAAAGTTCGCATTTGCGAACTTTCCCCAACACTGCCTTGGTTCGCAAATGCGAACCATTGTTCGCAAATGCGAACACTGCCTATACAGCATGTGTTCGCAAATGCGAACAATAGTTCGCAAATGCGAACTGTTCGCAAATGCGAACAAATGTTCGCAAATGCGAACTTCCCTCCCTTAGCTTATTTTTCAAACTCCAGAAATTGGTCGGGGTTCGCAATTGCGAACCCATGTTCGCAAATGCGAACACAGAGACCTGAAAAACACGGATTTCGGTCATTTCTTCACATTTTTACAAAACCAAAACACCCATTTGCGATTCTTCAAGGATTTCTTCTTCATCAAATCGATTGTAAGTCACTTTTTACTTAATTCTTTCAATTCCTAACATCATTAAACATGTTTTTCATTAGAAATCAAATGTTTTCATGGTAAAATTCTTGTTTTTGTTAGAAAATAGGGTTTTTCATAAATTGGGGAATTGGACCTCGAATTGAGGTCCGATTTTGAAACAAATTATATATATGAACTCGTGGGGGGATGGGTAACCGGATTTTGGTCCTAACCCCGAATTCCGACCATGTGGGCCCGGGGTTGAAATTTACTATTCATGGCAGAATGTTGTAAAAGTGGTAATTGGTATTAAGAATTAGTTTGTTGAGTAGAATTGATGATATTAAATCAATTGTGTATAGATACGGTTGGATTGGAGCCAAATTGAAAGAAAAGACATTTCCACGGATTGGATTGTTCATAAGCATTCGAGGTAAGTGTTTGTTCTATCCTAGCTTGAGGGAATAGGATTATGTGTTATGTGTTATGTGATCGAGTGCGGTGTATGGGCTGTGGTGACGAGCATCCATACACCGGCGTCTAGTATGACCGTGAGTCGTTGGAAAATAATTATTTTGAGATATATTACAGATGAAATTGTTATTGTTCTCCCTGGTTGGGACTTGTTGTGAAGATTATTATTGATTTCTCTGCCCTTAACTGTGATTGTTATTTGGGTGAGGAAGAGTGATAATGCACGAAGGGTGATGCCGTGCCATGTTTATTTATTTATGCACGAAGGTTAATGCCGTGCCATGTTTATTTAATGATTATGCACGAAGGATCATGCCGTGCCCTGTTATTGAACCATGTACGAAGGATCATGCCGTACTATGGATGTGAGGACGAGAGTAAAAGCACGAAGGGTGATGCCGTGTACTTTATTTGTTTATTTGGTGAGGATGAGAGTAAAAGCACGAAGGGTGATGCCGTGCAATTGTTTGCTATTCCTTGACTTGATATTACTTGTTTTTCCATTATATTTTGTTTGGGTGATGCCGTACAATTGTTTGCCATTTCTTGACTTGATATTACTTGTGTTTCCATTATACCTTGTTTTCCTCGTGAACTTATCTGATTGTTATTTGGGTGAGGAAGAGTGATAATGCACGAAGGGTGATGTCGTGCCATGTTTATTTATTTATTTATGCACGAAGGATCATGCCGTGCACTATTATTGAACCATGTACGAAGGATCATGCCGTACCATGGATGTGAGGATGAGAGTAAAAGCACGAAGGGTGATGCCGTGTACTTTATTTGCTTATTTGGTGAGGATGAGAGTAAAAGCACGAAGGGTGATGCCGTGCAACTGTTTGCTATTTCTTGAATCAATATTACTTGTGTTTACATTACACTTTGTTTTTCCTTGTGAAATTTATTAACTGTGGTTAATTGTTGAATTCTTTAAGATATTCCTTATTGTGTTAATACTTGATTATTTCTTGTTATTTTGTGGTACACATATATATATTGAATTGCACGGGTTTATGTGGGTGTCTGGTCCTAGGCTTGTCACTACTTCGCCGGGATAGGCCAGGCACTTACCAGCACATGGGGTCGGTTGTGCTGATGCTACACTTCTGTGCGTTTTTGCACGGGTCCAGGTTACGATCAGGAGCAGCAGCAGCAGTAAATAGATTGCGTGGGAGTTGATCACATTTGAGACCGAGGTAGCTTGCAGACGTCCGCAGGCCCGGCGTCTCTTTCTTTATTTATGTTAATAGTTGTAGTCTCATTGTTCCGAGACTAGCAGAATTATGTTATATTTCCTTCAGGACTTTTATGTGTAGTATTCCATAGTAGTTTGTGAGTTGGTGACTCCAAGTCTTGGGTAGAGGATTTCGGTATGATTTTACCTTGTGATTTGTTATTTCCATTTCGATAAAGTATTCCACATTTATTTAATTAAAATTGTGTTAAAAACAGGATAGTATGAATACGGTGGCTTGCCTAGCTACCACGAGTAGGCGCCATCACGATCCCGATATTGGGGGAAAAATCCGGGTCGTGACAAGTTGGTATCAGAGCTCTAGGTTACATAGGTCTCACCACTCACGAACAAGCTTAGTAGAGTTTGAGAGGTAGGTACGGAGACGTCTGTACTTGTCCTTCAGAGTCTATTGAGTTAGGAAAAAGTCTCTCATTTGTTCTTTCTTGTCGTGCTACTTGATCCTCAATTGCTGATTGAATTTCTATTCTGTCCTTTCGCAGATGGTAAGGACACGCACTTCTTCGTCCGCTGACCAGCAGCCTGAGCCCCAGGCAGCTCCCGTGAGGGGCAGGGGCCAAGGCCGTATCAGAGGCCGTGGTAGGGGTAGAGCTCAGCCCCAGGCAGCTACTCCGGAGGTGGAGCCTCATATTGAGATTGACGAGGAGGTTCCGATTCCAGCAGCTCCAGTGGGCCCAGCTCAGGTCCCAGGAGAGGCTTTATTTACCCCGGATCTCCGGGATGCTTTGGTCGGAATAGCGGGATTTATGGACAGCATTGCCAGAGCGGGTTTATTATCAGTTGCCCCAGCTACTTCTCAGGCTGGAGGAGGGGCCCGGACTCCTATTGCTCATACTCCGGAGCTAGTAGCTCCTCAGCCTCAGGCACCAGTAATTCAGCCAGCTGTGGCCACTCAGTCAGGTACCACAGCTTATGCCGGCGATGGAGCGGCCATGACTTTCGATTCGTTATGGAGGCTTGATCGGTTCTCCAAGCTATTTACCACTACATTCAGTGGAGCCGCATCAGAGGATCCTCAGGACTTTTTATTCAGTTGCCATGAGATTCTCAAGACTATGGGGATCGTGGAGACAAACGGAGTTGATTTATGTACCTTCAGACTTGCAGGATCCGCCAAGACTTGGTGGAGAGATTATTGCCTGACTCGACCAGCAGGGTCCCCAGCTCTATCATGGGACCAGTTTGCGGAACTATTTATGGAGAAGTTTCTCCCTGCTACTCAGCGGGATTTACTTCGGAGGCAGTTTGAGCGCCTCCATCAGGGCACTATGACAGTTACACAGTATGAGACGAGATTTGTCGATTTGGCTCGTCATGCAGTGGTGATACTTCCCACAGAGCGGGAGAGGGTCCGCAGGTTTATAGATGGGCTTAATCAGCCAATTAGACTCCAGATGGCTATGGGCGTGGGGAGTGACATATCATTTCGGAAGGCAGCAAATGCAGCACGTAGAGTTGAGATGACTCTTGCTAGGGGAGGCGGTTATTCTTCAGATAAGAGGCCTCGTCATTCAGGCAGGTTTGGTGGTTCTTCCTCTGGTGGCAGAGAATCCTTTGATAGAGGCCAATCTTCCAGGCCTTTTCATTCCGCCCTTCAGGCTTCACAGGGTGGACCAGGTGATCGTGGTTTTCGGGGGCATTATTCAGACCAGTCTCCTATTAATGCTCAGCCTCTTCAGAGTGTTCGTGGAGGCCATTCAGGTCGTCAGGGCCAGCAGCCCTATCAGTCTAAGAGTTGCTACGGTTGTGGTGACCCGGGTCATTTTATCAAGAATTGCCCTATAGCAGCGGGCAACTCTCAGCAGCGAGGTCCTCGTCCTATGATCCGGGCCCCAGCTGACCCTCAGCCTGCCCAGCCAGCCAGAGGCGGGGGTAGAGATTTTAGAGGTGGAGGTCGAGACCGTAGAGGTAGAGACCGTCCAGCCAGAGGTAGAGGTCAGCCAGTTGATGGTCGTCCTAGAGACGCAGCTCAGAGGGGAGGTGCAGATCCCCGATTCTATGCTTTACCAGCCAGGCCAGAGGCAGAGGCATCAGATGCCGTGATTATAGGTACTATTCTTGTGTGTGGCAGAGGTGCTTCAGTATTATTTGACCCGGGATCTACATATTCCTATGTGTCTTCCTACTTCGCACCGTATTTGGTCGTGCCCGCCTATGCTCTGGATATTCCAGTTTATGTGGCTACACCAGTGGGTGACTCCATTGTAGTCGATCGGGTGCATCGTTCGTGCGTAGTTATATTTGGGGGTCTTGAGACCCGTGTTGATCTGTTGCTCTTGGATATGGTAGATTTTGATGTCATATTGGGGATGGACTGGTTGTCCCCATACCATGCTATTCTTGATTGTCATGCTAAGGCTGTCACCTTAGCCTTGCCAGAATCACCCCGATTAGAGTGGAAGGGTACCTCAAGCCACTCCGTTCGCATTGTTATTTCTTATGTTAAGGCTCGACGTATGGTCGAGAAGGGGTGTCTAGCTTATTTGGCTTATGTTCGTGATTCCAGCGCAGAAGTTCCTTCCATTGAGTCGGTCCCTATTGCACGGGAGTTTCCGGAGGTTTTTCCTTCAGACCTGCCGGGCATGCCACCCGACAGGGATATTGACTTCTGTATTGATTTGGCACCGGGCACTCAGCCCATCTCTATTCCACCCTATCGTATGGCCCCGCCGGAGTTAAAGGAGTTGAAAGATCAGTTGCAGGACCTTCTTGAGAAGGGTTTTATCAGGCCCAGTGTTTCCCCCTGGGGAGCACCCGTATTATTTGTAAAGAAGAAGGATGGCTCGATGCGGATGTGTATTGATTACCGGCAGTTAAACAAGGTGACTATCAAAAATAAATATCCACTGCCGAGGATTGATGATTTGTTTGACCAGCTCCGGGGAGCGAGGGTATTCTCTAAGATAGACTTGAGGTCAGGCTACCATCAGCTGAAGATCAGGGCGGCTGACATTCCTAAGACAGCCTTTCGCTCTAGATATGGGCATTATGAGTTCTTGGTCATGTCCTTCGGGTTGACCAATGCCCCAGCAGAATTCATGGAGTTGATGAATCGAGTGTTCAGGCATTATTTAGATCTGTTCGTGATAGTCTTTATAGATGAAATCCTGGTATACTCTCGCAGCCAGGAGGAGCACGAGCAGCACCTCAGAGTGGTTCTTCAGACTCTGAAGGATAATCGACTATATGCCAAATTTTCAAAATGTGGGTCCTGGTTGAGTTCAATGGTATTTTTGGGTCATATCGTATCGGTGGAGGGTATTCAGGTGGACCCAAAGAAGATTGAGGCAGTTCAGAATTGGCCTCGACCAGCTTCAGTGGCTGAGATACGGAGTTTCTTGGGATTAGCAGGTTACTACCGTCGTTTTGTAGAGGGGTTTTCTTCTATTGCAGCCCCGATGACCAGGTTGACCCAGAAGGGTGTCCAGTTTCAGTGGTCAGAGGAGTGTGAGGCGAGCTTTCAGAAGCTCAAGACAGCCTTGACCACCGCACCGGTGTTGGTACTACCTACGGGTGCAGGGCCTTATACAGTTTATTGTGACGCATCTCGTACAGGGCTTGGAGCGGTATTGATGCAGGATGGTAAGGTTATCGCTTATGCTTCGAGGCAGTTAAAGATACATGAGAAGAATTATCCAGTTCATGATCTTGAGTTAGCAGCGGTGGTTCATGCCTTAAAGATTTGGAGGCATTATCTATATGGTGTGACATGTGAGGTGTACACTGATCACAAAAGCCTACGGTACTTGTTCAAACAGAAGGAGTTGAATCTACGACAGCGGAGATGGTTAGAGTTGCTAAAAGACTATGATGTTACTATATTATATCACCCAGGTAAGGCCAATGTGGTGGCCGATGCATTGAGTAGAAAGTATGCCAGCATGGGTAGTCTTGCATATATTCCGGTCAATCAGAGACCATTAGCTCTAGATGTCCAGGCCTTAGCCAACTGGTTCGTGAGATTAGACATTTCTGAGCCTAGCAGAGTGTTAGCCTGCACGGTCGCTTGTTCTTCTTTATTAGAGCGTATCCGTGAGAGGCAATTTGATGATCCTCATTTGCGTGAGTTGAGAGATACGGTACAGCGGGGAGGTGCCACTCAGGTAAATCTAGATGATGATGGGGTATTGAAATTGCAGGGTCGAGTTTGTGTGCCCAATGTCGAAGGGATTCGAGAGTTGATCTTAGTGTAGGCCCACAGTTCGCGGTATTCTATTCACCCGGGCGCCGCGAAGATGTACCGGGACTTACGGCAGCACTATTGGTGGCGCAGAATGAAGAAAGATATCGTTGCGTATGTCGCTCGGTGTCTAAATTGTCAGCAGGTGAAATATGAGCACCAGAGACCTGGTGGTGTGTTCCGGAGGATTGAAATTCCCGAGTGGAAATGGGAGCGGATCACTATGGACTTCGTTACTGGACTTCCTTTGACTCGGAGAAAATTTGATGCTATTTGGGTCATTGTTGATAGGTTGACCAAATCAGCACACTTTATTCCAGTATCTGTCTCCTACTCATCGGAGAGGCTAGCGGAGGTTTACATTAGGGAGATTGTTCGTCTCCATGGGGTGCCAGTATCTATTATCTCTGATCGGGGAACGCAGTTTACCTCGCGGTTCTGGAGAGCGGTCCAGCGGGAGTTAGGCACTCAGGTTCAGTTGAGTACAGCATTTCATCCTCAGACGGATGGCCAGTCCGAGAGGACTATTCAGATTCTTGAGGACATGCTTCGAGCCCGTGTTATTGATTTCGGAGGCTCGTGGGACCAGTTTCTGCCATTAGCAGAGTTCGCCTACAATAATAGTTACCAATCTAGCATCCAGATGGCCCCGTATGAGGCGTTGTATGGTAGGCGATGTCGATCACCGGTTGGATGGTTTGAACCGGGAGAGGCTCGGTTGTTGGGTACAGACTTAGTTCAGGAGGCCTTAGATAAGGTCAAGACTATTCAGGAGAGATTGCGTTCAGCTCAGTCTAGGCAAAAGACTTATGCGGATCGTAAGGTTCGAGATGTAGATTTCATGGTTGGTGAACGAGTATTGCTCCGAGTGTCGCCGATGAAGGGCGTGATGAGGTTTGGGAAGAAGGGCAAGCTCAACCCTAGGTATATTGGCCCATTTGAGATTCTAGACAGAGTGGGAGGGGTGGCTTACAGATTAGCTTTGCCGCCTAGCTTATCAGCCGTGCATCCAGTTTTTCATGTATCTATGCTTCGGAGATACTACGGCGATCCCACACATGTGTTAGACTTCAGTACTGTCCAATTGGACAATGATCTATCCTACGAGGAGGAGCCGGTGGCTATTCTAGACCGGCAGGGTTCGACAGCTGAGGTCGAAGAGTTATCCTTCTGTGCGTGTTCAGTGGAGAGGTCAGCCTCCTGAGGCATCGACCTGGGAGTCCGAGTCTGATATGCGGAGCCGTTACCCACACTTGTTTCCTGACTCGGTACTTCTTTCTTTTGTCCGTTCGAGGACGAACGGTTGTTTTAGAGGTGGAGATTGTGACGACCCAAAGGGTCATCACTTATTTTATTAATAATTTCGAGCTTCCGAGGCCTTGAAAACCTCATTCTATGTTGCCTCGATTTACGTGCACGATCCGAGCATGTAGCCGGAAAGATTTTTGTGATAGAAAATATGAATTCTATGAGAAATTTGGATAAAAATGATATTAATATTGATATGGTTGACTTCGGTCAACATTTTTGGTAAACGGATCCGGACCCGAGATTTGATGGTCCCGAGAGGTCCGTAGGAAAATATGGGACTTGGACATGCGTCCGGAGTCGAATTCTGAGGCCTAGAGCCCAAGTTATGAATTTTTATGTGAAATTGTTTTTGATGCAATTATTAAAGGAAATAAATTAATTGACCTTGGTATCGGGCTCGTATTTTGGTTCCGACGCCCGGTACAAGTCTTAAATATTATATATGTGATTTCTGTAAAGTTTGGTGACATTTGGATGTCGTTTGAGAGGTTTTGGACCTTGAGTCCCAAGTTTGAAAGTTTTGAAAACTAAAGGTATGAAAATCATGCATTTGAGGCTTGATTTGATGAAAACGAGGTGTTATTGGCGATATGATCGCACGAACAAGTCCATGATGTGTTTTTGAGGTTGTGTACATGTTTGGTTTGGAGCCCGGGGGGCTCGGGTAAAGATTTGATAGGCCGTTGGATGAAACTCTGGAATTTTTGAACTGCTGGTTTTTCACCCAGCTGTTGGCTTCGCAATTGCGAAGTTTTCTCGCAATTGCGAAGGGGGACAGGCTCGCAAATGCGAACATTCATCGCAAATGCGAAGCCCCCTTTGGCTCAGCCTTGTTCGCAAATGCGAACAATTGTTCGCATTTGCGAAGGTCCCCGGTGCCAGCCTATGTTCGCAAATGCGAACAAAAGTTCGCAAATGCGAACATTTCCCATTATGCCTTGGTTCGCAAATGCGAACCATTGTTCGCAAATGCGAACACTGCCTATACAACATGTGTTCGCAAATGCGAACAATAGTTCGCAAATGCGAACTGTTCGCAAATGCGAACAAATGTTCGCAAATGCGAACTTCCCAGCCTTAGCTTATTTTTCAAACTCCAGAAATTGGTCGGGGTTCGCAATTGCGAACCCATGTTCGCAAATGCGAACACAGAGACCTGAAAAACACGGATTTCAATCATTTCTTCACATTTTTACAAAACCAAAACACCCATTTGCGATTCTTCAAGGATTTCTTCTTCATCAAATCGATTGTAAGTCACTTTTTACTTAATTCTTTCAATTCCTAACATCATTAAACATGTTTTTCATTAGAAATCAAATGTTTTCATGGTAAAATTCTTGTTTTTGTTAGAAAATAGGGTTTTTCATAAATTGGGGAATTGGACCTCGAATTGAGGTCCGATTTTGAAACAAATTATATATATGAACTCGTGGGGGGATGGGTAACCGGATTTTGGTCCTAACCCCGAATTCCGACCATGTGGGCCCGGGGTTGAAATTTACTATTCATGGCAGAATGTTGTAAAAGTGGTAATTGGTATTAAGAATTAGTTTGTTGAGTAGAATTGATGATATTAAATCAATTGTGTATAGATACGGTTGGATTGGAGCCAAATTGAAAGAAAAGACATTTCCACGGATTGGATTGTTCATAAGCATTCGAGGTAAGTGTTTGTTCTATCCTAGCTTGAGGGAATAGGATTATGTGTTATGTGTTATGTGATCGAGTGCGGTGTATGGGCTGTGGTGACGAGCATCCATACACCGGCGTCTAGTATGACCGTGAGTCGTTGGAAAATAATTATTTTGAGATATATTACAGATAAATTATTGATTGCCCTTGATGGGACGATTTATGAATTGTTGTTACTTTCTCTGCCCTTAACTGTGATTGTTATTTGGGTGAGGAAGAGTGATAATGCACGAAGGGTGATGCCGTGCCATGTTTATTTATTTATGCACGAAGGTTAATGCCGTGCCATGTTTATTTAATGATTATGCACGAAGGATCATGCCGTGCCCTGTTATTGAACCATGTACGAAGGATCATGCCGTACTATGGATGTGAGGACGAGAGTAAAAGCACGAAGGGTGATGCCGTGTACTTTATTTGTTTATTTGGTGAGGATGAGAGTAAAAGCACGAAGGGTGATGCCGTGCAATTGTTTGCTATTCCTTGACTTGATATTACTTGTTTTTCCATTATATTTTGTTTGGGTGATGCCGTACAATTGTTTGCCATTTCTTGACTTGATATTACTTGTGTTTCCATTATACCTTGTTTTCCTCGTGAACTTATCTGATTGTTATTTGGGTGAGGAAGAGTGATAATGCACGAAGGGTGATGCCGTGCCATGTTTATTTATTTATTTATGCACGAAGGATCATGCCGTGCACTATTATTGAACCATGTACGAAGGATCATGCCGTACCATGGATGTGAGGATGAGAGTAAAAGCACGAAGGGTGATGCCGTGTACTTTATTTGCTTATTTGGTGAGGATGAGAGTAAAAGCACGAAGGGTGATGCCGTGCAACTGTTTGCTATTTCTTGAATCAATATTACTTGTGTTTACATTACACTTTGTTTTTCCTTGTGAAATTTATTAACTGTGGTTAATTGTTGAATTCTTTAAGATATTCCTTATTGTGTTAATACTTGATTATTTCTTGTTATTTTGTGGTACACATATATATATTGAATTGCACAGGTTTATGTGGGTGTCTGGTCCTAGGCTTGTCACTACTTCGCCGGGATAGGCCAGGCACTTACGAGCACATGGGGTCGGTTGTGCTGATGCTACACTTCTGTGCGTTTTTGCACAGGTCCAGGTTACGATCAGGAGCAGCAGCGGCAGTAAATAGATTGCGTGGGAGTTGATCACATTTGAGACCGAGGTAGCTTGCAGACGTCCGCAGGCCCGGCGTCTCTTTCTTTATTTATGTTAATAGCTGTAGTCTCATTGTTCCGAGACAAACGGAATTATGTTATATTTCCTTCAGACTTTTATGTGTAGTATTCCATAGTAGTTTGTGAGTTGGTGACTCCAAGTCTTGGGTAGAGGATTTCAGTATGATTTTACCTTGTGATTTGTTATTTCCATTTCGATAAAGTATTCCGCATTTATTTAATTAAAATTGTGTTAAAAACAGGATAGTATGAATACAGTGGCTTGCCTAGCTACCACGAGTAGGCGCCATCACGATCCCGATATTGGGGGAAAAATCCGGGTCGTGTCAGTATAGCGGCGAGACACGTACTCTCTTGTGAGTGCGGGGTCGATTGTGATTGGGGACTATGACTTAGTCCGACTTGTTGATACTGTATTATGATATTACGCTATTCTTGAGCCGTCGAACCTCCTTCTCGGATGGTTGCATATATATATATATTGTGATAATGGCCACTCTTGAGCCGAGGAATCCCCTTCTTGGGCGGTTGAGTATACTTGTGGGCCATGAGCCAGTTATTGGATCCCGCGAGGATCGTTATCATTGTCTTATCATAATGGCATGCTAGTTTACTACTAGTCCGTAACTATTTCTGTTATCATGCTATTTCCAATCTTTGGAACTTGATATTTCTGTTTTCAACTGAAAAATGATAAAAGATGTTTTCAAAACTACTTTTGAGCCTGCGAGGCTGTGATTGCATATTAGCTGACTAGTAGTGGATCGGGTTGCGCGCCGCAACAGTATATATGTTGGATCGGACTGCACGCCGCAGTGATATTGTGCTTGGGCTGTAAGAGCCCCTCCGGAGTCTGAACCCCCACAGTGAGCACGGGTACCCAAATTGGATCGGGCTACGCGCCGTAGCGGTCATATCATGCATTGCATTGCATTTTAGCTACATCTGCTAGCTGTTATACTGTTTTGCTGGTACTTATTGATACAGGTACAATCGATATTGATTCTGTGACAGGGTATTTGATTACAGCTTTACATACTGCTTTATTGCGGATTTCTTATATGCGCTGTCTTACCCCTGTTTATTACCACTGAGTCTGGCAGTACTCATTTTACTCCCTGCACTTTGTGTGCAGATCCAGGTACCTCTCAGCAGTGATCCGGTAGCTGTTCTAGGCGACATCTGTAGGATATTCGAGGTAGCTGCAGAGTCCGCAGGACCCGATATTCCTTCTCACTGTCTCTTGATTTCGTATTGACTTATTTCTTTCCGCACTTGGTATCTTGTAAACCTTTATACACTCATGTTTAGTAGAGGCTCATGACTCTTGACCCTTCGGTCTATGGGAGTTGATGTATTATGGGACTTGGTTCCCCGTTTTCGTTATATGTCTCGCTGTTGCTTCGTGAAGTAATATGCTTAAATGGGTTAAAGAGAGCTTCTAGCTCCGTTGTTGTTATTGATTGGTCAGGTTGGCTTAGCAATGTGCTGGGCGCCGTCACGGCCGGATTTGGGGTCGTGACAAGTTGGTTTCAAAGCCTAGGTTTACTAGGCCTCATGAGTCTTGAGCCGGTTAGTAGAGTCTTGTGGATCGGTACGGGGACGTCTGTACTTATCCTCGGGAGGCTGCGAACCTTTAGGAAACACTTCACATTTCTTGGAATTCTTATCGTGCGCACTTGATTCAGCTTGAGATATAATTTTTGAAATTCCTTCCACACGTCCGTGTACGCATCGAGCGCTCGGTAATGTGATTGCCTTATGGCTTGTGATTTCCTCGAACGAGGGGCGAGATATAATCTCTGTGCGTTCATGTTGGGCCAGTCAGGATGACTTGAGGCTGGACCTTGTTTATGACTTGAGCATCGAGGTGCTGATTTTGTGAGTAGTGGCAATAGATAATGTATTGAGGGTTTGAAACCCCGTATTTGCACTATACAGTGCTGTGCTGAGATGGAACACGCGTCATGTGACGAGTGTGGTGGTATTGTGACTGGGGATTTGGACTTGATCCTTCCCGATTGATAGATTACTGTGTAAAATGACTGAGACTGGCTTATATCTATGTATTTGGGCTAGTAGCCATGTTTGGGGCCTTGTGCCGATCTGTAGAGTATTAGGGAGGCTTACTAATGGATGAGCTGTTAATTGTTCGACTCTTGTTTAATCTATTGTTTAGCCCCGAGCTATGGGCGTGGTGAATAATTATCACATCTCGTAATTGGAAGGTAAAGTGCCTTATGTGTAGTGGAACGAGTTTAAACTCGGGAAGACTAAAGTGATTTTGCTATGTGTATCCTGGTGGAAGGTATTGTGATGAAATGCTAAATTGAGAAGAAGTAGGAGGGTTGATCCTCATGTGTAATTGAAAGGTATTTGATATGCGTTATGATTCGAGCAGGTACAACGCAGGTTCAAGTATAAATTGTGATAATATGATTCGTATATTATTGAGATTTAATGTTGTTGAAATACATTGTGATATCTTGTTGAGTTGTGGATGTATTGTTAGAATGGTTTGGTGATTCTCTGGCAGGTGGATAGGCCAATTTACAAAGGAAACTCTGCCGAAATTTTTGGAAAATTTGGGACTTAGAAAAGATTTTTGTCACCTAAAGAGTGGGCGTAATTGTTGTGTGTGAATGAATGCAAGAATTGCAAAAGAATTAATATTTCTGATGATTCGAACCTCCGCCGAAGCTTGTAAATGACTTGAGTTTAATCTAACTAGAACTTCGTTGCATCATTTGAGTAAGAAGGCTATGAGTGGCTAAAAGTGCTTTGATGTGTGACTCCGAGCTAAGTTGGGGAGGTTGTTATTGATTAACTAATTGCACTGTCGTGTGCTGTGTTGGCTTTGTCTCTAGGTATGTTGGGAAATTTTGATAAAGGTTATGGTGCTTCGTAGATATGAAGAAATACTAGGATGTTGTGAACTTATGTTGGTAAAGAGTGTTCGGTGTATATAAAAGGAAGAGAGCTAATTGTATCTGTATGTAATCATGTTCTGCGGTGTTAGAGTTTTAGCAAGGCACGAGTGGTCCTGTTCAATAAGACATTTGAATTACAACTGAATAAGGGTGAATGACGCCCGAGAATTGTTTTTCGGTGTTCAAGATTTTACTTGTAACAATCAGGTGTCTTAAGATTGTGCATGTGGCTAAAGACGCTGGTTTCGTTAGAAGAAATCAAGACTTGTGTTATATTATGTGAATGATGTGATTCTATGTAACCGTATGGGAAGGTAATGATACTAATTCAAAAATCGCATGAAGTTCTTCAAAACAAGTATTGTAGAATGTGGTACTCCTGGGAAACATTGAGAGTGGTCTATGGGTTTTAGACCGTGTGGTCTTATGTACGAGTCTCGTGTGGTAACATGAGTTGAGTTATGGTAGTGCTACAGTAAAGGCTAATACTAAGTTAAAGATGGTTCAGAAAAGAAATTGAGTAAATGGAGCAACTTGTTAATAAATCGAAGCGGTATGATAAGGAATACGATTAATTCCTAGTATGTGTTTGAAGTAATGAGTCTTGCAGATATTGTGCAACAAAGCTTTTGAGTGCTGACAATTGTGTAACTCGATAAGGGTATAAGGACTCAATCCTGGCAGTTTAACTTATGCAATGTAATTGGGAGAAAGAGTTTATGATGTGTTTTACCGTGGTTTGAAAATGAGTGTATTTTTCCTGTTGGTATGCAAGGCTTGGAATGTGTAATGAGTTTTCTCTATATGGGATCATGAAAGCCCTTGACTAGTTGAGTGCGCCGATGTTTGCGGCGTAGGAAAGGAATATAAATTTCCATGTTATCTTAGTGTGGTATGGTATATGCGATGTGTTATGGAAATATGATAATGGCATATTCAAGGTTTTGTGATCAGTTCATAATATATGGGTAGTCATTAAAATTATTTAGCAGCGCGGGCAACTGCAGGTGATTTAAAGAATCGATCTTTCTGGTGATTAAATAAAATGGTACTGCTATTCTAGTAATTTGGCAGGGTATATGGTCCAAAAGGACAGGGTAATGTAAACTGATAACATCTAGTGGTATGGTGGTATTCTCTTGTTGGATCGACTGTAATAACTGAGTCGTTGATGGCATAGTGAAATTTTTGAATGGCTTTCGTGGAATGAGTGGATGTGTGATGTGCGTTATGTATTCGTACGGTGGGGTATATAATCGGGCATAATGATTCATGTGTTATATATGTGTTAGAGACTTGAAGTTCTCATTAGCCCGCCTATGCAGTGGTTGTATATCGTGTGTATCAGCACCGTTTGGTGATTATTGGAACTTGGAAGCCCTAATGGCTCTCTCTCAACTTGATATGACGAATTTGGATTATGATACTTGATTGCTGACTGGTCGTCATTGGGCCAGGTTGTCTAGACTAATGTGATATAGACTATGATGGTATGGCACAAATTGTGTAGCAGAGTGCATCGGAGTATGCTCCAGCGGGGTAGTTGTACCTCAGGACTAGCAGACGGCTGGTGGGTATTGCTTTGTCAGCTAGGCCTTCGTGGCGGATGTCAGGGTAGAGGTATCTACCATTGATTTAGTTATGGTATTGAGGAACTTTGTCTAATGCATTTCATGTGGCCGAGCTTGAGGCTATGTATATGTTTGTTGCAATGAGCGACTTTACTCGATGTGCGTTCCCTTTGCTAGATGTAATCATGGATAGGGTGGCACGCCGCCGCATGTGTGGTATCAGGATCGGGTGGCACGCCGCCATAGGTATGGTATCTGGATCGGGTGGCACTCGGCCATGGGTATGTGTCACGACCCCAAATCCGGTCGTGATGGCGCCCAGCGCATTGCTAAGCCAGCCTAACCAATCAATATCAACAACGGAGCTAGAAGCTCTCTTTAACCCATTTACGCATTTCAAAATATGAAACAATAGTAATACGTATACCAACAACGGGGAAACCAAGTTCCATAATACCTTAACTCCCATAGACCGAAGGGTCAAGAGTCATGAGCCTCTACTGAACATGAATGTATAAAGGTTTACAAAATACCAAGTGCGGAAAGAAATGTCAATACAGAATCAAAAGACAGTAGAAAGGAATATCGGGTCCTGCGGACTCTGCAGCTACCTCGGATATCCACAAACGTCGCCTCGCACAGCTACTGGATCACTGCTGAGAGGTACCTGGATCTGCACACAAGGTGCAGGGAGTAAAATGAGTACTGCCAGACTCAGTGGTAATAAACAAGGGTAAGACAGCGCAGATAAGAAATCCGCAATAAAACACTATGTAAAGCTATAATCAGCTACCCTGTCATAGAATCAATCTTCACTGTACCTGTTCCAACAAATACCAATAAATAGCATAACAGCTAGCAGATGTAGCTAAATGCAATGCAATGCATGATATGACCGCTACGGCGTGTAGCCCGACTCCAATTTTGGGTACCCGTGCTCACTGTGGGGGTTCGGACTCCGGAGGGGCTCCTACAGCCCAAGCACATCTCATAGAGATATCCCTGCGGCGTGCAGTCCGATCCAACATATATCTCGCTGCGGCGTGCAGCCCGATCCACTACTAGTCAGCTAATATGCAGATACAGCCTCGCAGGCTCAAAAGTAGTTTTTGAAAACTCTTTTATCATTTTTCAGTTAGAAAACAGTAATACCAAGTTCCAGAGATTGGAATTAGCATAATAACAAAAATAGCTGCGGACTAGTAGTAAACTAGCATGTCTATGTGATAAGACAATGATAACGATCCTCGCGGGATCCAATAACCGGCTCACGGCCCACATGTATAATCAACCGCCCAAGAAGGGGGTTCCTCGGCTCAAGAGTGGCCATTATCACAATATATATATACATATATGCAACCATCCGAGAAGGAGGTTCGACGGCTCTAGAATAGCCAATAATACAATATCAACGGGTTGGACTAATATGTAGTCTCCAGTTCATGATCGACCCCGCACTCTCAAGAGTGTGCGTGTCTCGCCGCTATAGAGCGTCACAAAGTGGTATACCGGGGTTTCGAACCCGCTGGTCATCACCCACATCTATTACTCACCTCAATACGGCGCGACGACTACTCCGCAATGTCCTTTCCTTTGAATTTAGCTCCCTCGTGCGTGGAATCTAGTCAAACCACAATAATTACATCAAATACGGGTCAAATAATCATAACCCACTTCAATTTACATGAAATTAGCATAATTACACTAAGTTGGTAAAACCCGACCCCGGGCCCCACTGCTCGGAAAATTCCGAAATTAGCACCAACGCGATCCTTATCTCGCCACGAGTCCGTGCATATAAAATTTATCGAAATCGGAGTTCAAATGGCCTCCCAAATCCAAAAATCCCGTTTTCAAAACTTCGGCCACATTTCTTCAAGATTTCAACCCAATTTCATGAAGATTGATGTTAATACTACCATAAATTGATGTTTTTGAGTCAAGAATCTTACCTCCGACGATACCCAATGACTTCTCAGTGATTTCCTCGAGTTATCTTCTCTCTAGGGCTTGAAATTGAGTTTTGGGGGTGTAACCCGTAACTCTCTGTTTCTGGACTTAAGTTCACTGCCAGAACAGGTTCTTCTACGCGATCGCGATCTTCCTCACGCGATCGCGATGCTCAAATTCACGGCCTCACGCGATCGCGACTTCCTTCACGCGATCGCGAAGCACAGTCACCCTGCCTCACGCGATCGCATCCTTCACTCCTGCGATCGCGTAGCATATTTCTCCTGGACCCATTTCTTCTTCTACGCGATCGCGTATATTGGCCTGCGATCGCGATCAACACCCGATCAATTCTACGCGATCGCGACTCTTACCCTGCGATCGCGATGCCTTATCTCCCCGCTCTACGCGATCGCATCCCCATCCCCGCGATCGCGGAGAGCAATTGTCTGCTGAGGTTATGACAGCAACCAGATTTTTCTCTTTTCTTTCAACAATGGTCCGTTTGGACCCCCGAATTCATCCCGAGACTCCCGGGACCCCAACGAAAACCACCAACATACTCCAAAACATGATACGAACTTATTCCAACCATAAAAACACCATACTAAACATCAAAATCACCAATTACACACGGATTCAAGCCTAAATTTCTTAAAACTTTCCGATTTACACATTCGATCAAAAACCCGACCAAACGATGTCCGAATGACCTGAAATTTTGCAGGCACATCCAAAATCACCTAACGGAGCTACAGAAATTGTCGGAATTCCATTCCGACCCCCGGATCAAAATATCACCTACCATCCGGTTATCGCCAAAATTCAACATTCGCCAATTCAAGCTTAAAACTACACCGGACCTCCGAATTCAATTCCGATTGTTCTCCTAAGTCACAAATTACCTCCCGGAACTATCCGAATCATCAGAATCCGATTCCGAGCATTCTAACTCAATAGTCAACTCTTGGTTGACTTTTCATATTCAAGCTTTCTTCAAACACGCTATTTGTTTCATTTTCAATCCAAATCACTCCTAACTCACCCGATATACTCTAATACTGTTTTAAAAGCATAATATATGTAAATGCAAGGTAACGGGGTGGTAATTCCCGTAACGACGGGCCGGGTCGTTACATTCTCCCCAACTTAAACAAACGCTCGTCCGCGAGCGGGTTAAGAAACATACCCGGAGCATCAAATAAGTGTGGATATCTGCTCCGCATTTCCTGCTCGGTCTCCCAAGTTGCTTCCTCCACAGGACGACCTCTCCACTGCACTTTCACCGAAGCTATATCCTTAGATCTCAGCTTACGAACCTGTCGACCCAAAATGGCTACTGGTTCCACATCATAAGTCAAATCCTCATCTAGCTGTATCGTGCCGAAGTCCAACACATGAGACGGGTCTCCGACATACTTCCGGAGCATAGATACATGGAACACCGGGTGAACTCCCGACAAACCTGGGTGGCAAAGCAAGCATATAAGCCACCTCCCCAACTTTCCTAAGCACCTCAAAAGGTCCAATGAACCTTGGGCTCAACTTTCCTTTCTTTCCAAACCTCATAACACCCTTCATAGGCGAAACTTTCAGCAACACCTTCTCACCTACTGAATAAGACACATCTCGGACCTTTCGGTCTGCATAACTCTTCTGACGCGACTGAGCTGTGTGAAGTCTCTCCTGAATCACCTTCACCTTATCTAAGGCATCTTGGACTAACTCCGTCCCTAACAACCTAGCCTCGCCGGGCTCGAACCAACCAACTGGAGACCTACACCGCCTCCCATATAAAGCTTCATACGGTGCCATCTGAATGCTGGACCGATAGCTATTATTATAAGCAAACTCCGCCAAAGGCAAATAATCAGCCCATGAACCACCAAAATCAATGACACAAGCACGCAACATGTCCTCCAATATCTGAATAGTACGCTCAGACTGCCCATCCGTCTGTGGATGAAATGCTGTGCTCAACTCTACCTGTGACCCCAACTCTCGCTGAAATGTCCTCCAGAACTGAGATGTGAACTGGGTACCTCTGTCCGATATAATGGAAATAGGAACTCCATGCAACCTCACTATCTCACGGATGAATATCTCCGCCAGCCGCTCCGAGGAATAAGTAGTACACACTGGGATGAAGTGAGCTGACTTAGTCAGTCTATCCACAATCACCCAAACTGAATCAAACTTCCTCGTCGTCCGAGGGAGTCCACTAACAAAGTCCATAGTTATTCTTTCCCACTTCCACTCCGGAATATCAATACGCTGGAATACACCACCAGGTCTCTGATGCTCATATTTGACCTGCTGACAGTTTAGACACCGAGCCACATGGCTCACAATATCTTTCTTCATCTTTCTCCACCAGTAATGCTGCTTCAAATCCTGGTACATCTTCGCGGCTCCTGGATGAATAGAATACCGCGAGCTATGGGCTTCCTCCAATATCAATTCACGAAGGCCGTCAATATTGGGCACGCATATCCGGCCCTGCATCCGCAACACACCATCACTATCAATAGTGACATCCCTAGCATCATCATGCTGAACTCTGTCCTTAAGGACAAGTAAGTGTGGATCATCATACTGGCGCTCTCGAATACGATCATATAAAGAAGAACGAGCTACTACATAAGCCATCACCCGACCGGGCTCAGAAATATCCAGCCTTACCATCTGGTTAGCTAACGCCTGAACATCAACTGCTAGGGGTCTCTCCCCAACTGGAATATACGCCAAACTACCCATACTAATAGCCTTCCGGCTCAATGCATCAGCCACTACATTGGCTTTTCCGGGATGATACAAGATAGTAATATCATAGTCTTTAAGCAACTCAAGCCATCTCCGCTGCCTCAAATTTAGATCTTTTTGCTTAAACAAATGCTGAAGGCTGCGGTGGTCCGTATATACATCACAAGATACACCATATAGATAATGCCTCCAAATCTTCAAGGCATGAACAATAGCAGCTAACTCCAAATCATGAACAGGGTAGTTCTTCTCGTGGGGCTTTAGCTGACGAGAAGCATATGCAATGACCCTACCCTCCTGCATCAACACACAACCAATGCCCACTCCTGAGGCATCACAATATACAGTATAAGAACCTGAAGCTGTCGGTAGAATCAAGACTGGTGCTGTGGTCAGTGCTGTCTTGAGCTTCCGAAAGCTCTCCTCGCACTCCTCGGACCATAAGAAAGGAACACCCTTCTGAGTCAATCTAGTCAAGGGTGAAGCAATAGAAGAGAACCCCTGAACGAATCGGCGATAATACCCTGCCAATCCCGGAAAGCTACGGATCTCAGTAACTGAGGTCGGTCTGGGCCAACTCTGCACTGCCTCGACCTTCCTCGGATCTACCCGAATACCATCACAGGACACCACGTGCCCTAAGAATGCCACGGACTCAAGCGAGAACTCACATTTGGAGAACTTGGCATACAGCTTCTCCTCTCTCAATCTCTGCAACACAATACTCAAGTGCCGAGCATGCTCCTCCTGGCTACGAGAGTAGACTAGTATGTCATCAATGAATACGATCACAAATGAATCAAGATACGGCCTGAATACACTGTTCATCAGATGCATAAATGCTGCTGGGGCGTTGGTCAGCCCAAAAGACATCACAAGGAACTCATAGTGACCATATCGGGTCCGGAATGCAGTCTTCATAATGTCAGACTCTCTAATCTTCAGCTGATGGTAGCCTGAACGAAGATCAATCTTCGAGAACACCCTAGCTCCCTGGAGCTGATCAAATAAATCATCAATACGAGGCAGAGGATAATTATTCTTCACTGTTACTTTGTTTAGCTGCCTGTAGTCAATACACATCCTCATGGATCCGTCCTTCTTCTTAACAAATAGGACCGGTGCACCCCACGACGACACACTCGGTCGAATGAACCCCTTATCTAGGAGTTCCTGGAGCTGCTCCTTCAATTCCTTCAACTCGGCTGGTGCCATCCGATACGGAGGAATAGAAATAGGCTGAGTGCCTGGCACCAAATCGATACCAAAATCAATATCCCTGTCCGGCGGCATGCCCGGCAGGTCTGAGGGGAATACATCTGGGAAATCCCTCACAATAGGTACGGAATCAATGCTAGGAGATTCAGCTCCCACGTCTCTCACAAAAGCTAAGTACGATAAACACCCTTTTTCAACCATCTTTTGAGCTTTTAAGAACGAAATAACACGGCTAGGGACGAAATCAGTCGAACCCCGCCACTCAATCTGAGAAATACCAGGAATGGCCAACGTAACTGTCTTAGCATGACAGTCCAATACAGCATGGTACGGAGACAACCAGTCCATACCCAATATAACATCAAAATCCACCATACCCAACAATAACAAATCTGCCTGGGTCTCCAGACCCCCAATAGATATAACACAGGATCTATAGACATGATCCACAACAATCGTATCACCCACGGGGGTGGATACATGAACGGGTAAATCAAGAATACCACGAGTCGCACCCAAGTGATGTGCAAAATAAGAGGACACGTAAGAATATGTGGACCCTGGATCAAATAGAACAGAAGCATCTCTGTGACAGACAGAAATGATACCTGTAATCACAGCATCGGAGGCAACTGCATCACGCCTGTCAGGAAGTGCATAGAACCGTGCCTGGCCTCCACCAGATCTCTCCTCGCCCCTGGGGCGACCACGAGAAGACTGACCTCCACCTCTACTAGGCTGAGATGGTGCTGAAGAGGAGGGCTGATCCCTCTGCTGAGTCCTGCCCCTACGTAGTCGAGGGCAATGTCTCCTCATGTGGCCAAACTCACCACACTCATAACATGCACCTGGTGCTGGAGAAGTAGTTGCTGCACTCTGGGCTGGGAGGGCACTAAGTGATGACTGACCCTGCTGAAATCCCCGTCGACCACGACCATAAGAACCTCCGCTCTGCTCTGGGCGGCCTGAATGAGAAGGTCTAGATGAGCGACCTCTGCTCTGCTGGGAATGCCCTCTAGATGGAGCACCACCGAAACTACCAGAACCACGAGGCCTCTTGGCCTCCCGCTCCTCTCTCTCTCGGCGACGATCCGCCTCAATGGAGCATGCCATATCAGCAACCTGCTCAAATGATGATGACAGAACTCGCTCGCTGGTCATAAGAATACGGATAGAGTAGTTGAGGCCATCAATGAACCTCCCGATCCTCTCCCTATCATTAGGGATCATCCATGTGGCATGCCTAGCCAACTGTGTGAATCTGAGCTCATACTGGGTCACAGACATGTCGCCCTGAATCAACCACTCGAACCGGCGACGTAGCTCCTCGCGACGAGACTGAGGTACATATTTCTCTAGAAAGAGAGTAGAGAACTGCTGCCATGTGAGAGGTGCTGCTCTAGCAAGCCTACGCCTCTCAAACTCCTCCCACCAATCAAATGCGGGACCGGTGAACTGAAATGTAGTAAATGAAACTCCGCTGGACTCAAGAATACCAGCCGTACGCAGCATCTTCTCACACTTATCCAAGAAACCCTGGGCATCCTCGCCCTCAATGCCACCGAAATGGGGTGGCTGAAGTCTACCAAATCTCTCAAGACGACGCTCTGCTCGTCCTCGAGCATAACCTGAACCATATGCTCTGGAGCTGGAGCTGGTGCAGTCGGAGGAATAACCGGTGCAACCACCGAGCGGGGACGACCTCCTGGCGTCCGAAGTCCCCGAACAACCGGATCGGGTGTGCGAGCTGCAGGGGTCCGCCGACCACCCCCTGAGCTGAGATGTCGCTACGGTAGCGGTAGGCCGAAACTACCCGAGCCAAACCGGAACACACCGATAATATCCGGGCAAGAGTTTCCCGAAGACCGGGAATAGCAATAGATATAGTCCGGCCACGAACCGGGACCGCCGGAGCTTCGACCACCGGGGGCCGCTCTCGAGCCGGTACAACGGGCGGGTCGGCTGGCACTCGCCTCGGCCGCCCTACCTCTAACTCTAGCACGACCGCGCCCACGGCCTCTAACAGGTGGCAATGGAGGTCGTCCACCTCGTCCCGATGCTCGCGTTCTCGCCATCTGCGAGAGAATAGAATATGGAAGTTCAGTTCTCAGGACAACGAGATCGCACGACAGAGTTCAAGAAAAGTGAAGTTTTCCTAAAGGTTCGCAGACTCCCGAGGATAAGTACAGGCGTCCCCGTACCGATCCACAAGACTCTACTAACCGGCTCAAGACTCATGAGGCCTAGTAAACCTAGGCTTTGATACCAACTAGTCACGACCCCAAATCCGATCGTGATGGCGCCCAGCGCATTGCTAAGCCAGCCTAACCAATCAATATCAACAACGGAGCTAGAAGCTCTCTTTAACCCATTTACGCATTTCAAAATATGAAACAATAGTAATACGTATACCAACAACGGGGAAACCAAGTTCCATAATACCTTAACTCCCATAGACCGAAGGGTCAAGAGTCATGAGCCTCTACTGAACATGAATGTATAAAGGTTTACAAAATACCAAGTGCGGAAAGAAATGTCAATACAGAATCAAAAGACAGTAGAAAGGAATATCGGGTCCTGCGGACTCTGCAGCTACCTCGGATATCCACAAACGTCGCCTCGCACAGCTACTGGATCACTGCTGAGAGGTACATGGATCTGCACACAAGGTGCAGGGAGTAAAATGAGTACTGCCAGACTCAGGTGGTAATAAATAAGGGTAAGACGAGCGCGGATAAGAAATCCGCAATAAAACACTATGTAAAGCTATAATCAGCTACCCTGTCATAGAATCAATCTTCACTGTACCTGTACCAACAAATACCAATAAATAGCATAACAGCTAGCAGATGTAGCTAAATGCAATGCAATGCATGATATGACCGCTACGGCGTGTAGCCCGACTCCAATTTTGGGTACCCGTGCTCACTGTGGGGGTTCAGACTCCGGAGGGGCTTCTACAGCCCAAGCACATCTCATAGAGATATTCCTGCGGCGTGCAGTCAGATCCAACATATATCTCGCTGCGGCGTGCAGCCCGATCCACTACTAGTCAGCTAATATGCAGATACAGCCTCGCGAGGCTCAAAAGTAGTTTTTGAAAACTCTTTTTATCATTTTTCAGTTGGAAAACGGTAATATCAAGTTCCAGAGATTGGAATTAGCATAATAACAGAAATAGCTGCGGACTAGTAGTAAACTAGCATGTCTATGTGATAAGACAATGATAACGATCCTCGCGGGATCCAATAACCGGCTCACGGCCCACATGTATAATCAACCGCCCAAGAAGGGGGTTCCTCGGCTCAAGAGTGGCCATTATCACAATATATATATACATATATGCAACCATCCGAGAAGGAGGTTCGACGGCTCTAGAATAGCCAATAATACAATATCAACGGGTTGGACTAATATGTAGTCTCCAGTTCATGATCGACCCCGCACTCTCAAGAGTGTGCGTGTCTCGCCGCTATACAGTGTCACAAAGTGGTATACCGGGGTTTCGAACCCGCTGGTCATCACCCACATCTATTACTCACCTCAATACGGCGCGACGACTACTCCGCAATGTCCTTTCCTTTGAATTTAGCTCCCTCGTGCGTGGAATCTAGTCAAACCACAATAATTACATCAAATACGGGTCAAATAATCATAACCCACTTCAATTTACATGAAATTAGCATAATTACACTAAGTTGGTAAAACCCGACCCCGGGCCCCACTGCTCGGAAAATTCCGAAATTAGCACCAACGCGATCCTTATCTCGCCACGAGTCCGTGCATATAAAATTTATCGAAATCGGAGTTCAAATGGCCTCCCAAATCCAAAAATCCCGTTTTCAAAACTTCGGCCACATTTCTTCAAGATTTCAACCCAATTTCATGAAGATTGATGTTAATACTACCATAAATTGATGTTTTTGAGTCAAGAATCTTACCTCCGACGATACCCGATGACTTCTCAGTGATTTCCTCGAGTTATCTTCTCTCTAGGGCTTGAAATTGAGTTTTGGGGGTGTAACCCGTAACTCTCTGTTTCTGGACTTAAGTTCACTGCCAGAACAAGTTCTTCTACGCGATCGCGATCTTCCTCACGCGATCGCGATGCTCAAATTCACGGCCTCACGCGATCGCGACTTCCTTCACGCGATCGCGAAGCACAGTCACCCTGCCTCACGCGATCGCATCCTTCACTCCTGCGATCGCGTAGCATATTTCTCCTGGACCCGTTTCTTCTTCTACGCGATCGCGTATATTGGCCTGCGATCGCGATCAACACCCGATCAATTCTACGCGATCGCGACTCTTACCCTGCGATCGCGATGCCTTATCTCCCCGCTCTACGCGATCGCATCCCCATCCCCGCGATCGCGGAGAGCAATTGTCTGCTGAGGTTATGACAGCAACCAGATTTTTCTCTTTTCTTTCAACAATGGTCCGTTTGGACCCCCGAATTCATCCCGAGACTCCCGGGACCCCAACGAAAACCACCAACATACTCCAAAACATGATACGAACTTATTCCAACCATAAAAACACCATACTAAACATCAAAATCACCAATTACACACGGATTCAAGCCTAAATTTCTTAAAACTTTCCGATTTACACATTCGATCAAAAACCCGACCAAACGATGTCCGAATGACCTGAAATTTTGCAGGCACATCCAAAATCACCTAACGGAGCTACAGAAATTGTCGGAATTCCATTCCGACCCCCGGATCAAAATATCACCTACCATCCGGTTATCGCCAAAATTCAACATTCGCCAATTCAAGCTTAAAACTACACCGGACCTCCGAATTCAATTCCGATTGTTCTCCTAAGTCACAAATTACCTCCCGGAACTATCCGAATCATCAGAATCCGATTCCGAGCATTCTAACTCAATAGTCAACTCTTGGTTGACTTTTCATATTCAAGCTTTCTTCAAACACGCTATTTGTTTCATTTTCAATCCAAATCACTCCTAACTCACCCGATATACTCTAATACTGTTTTAAAAGCATAATATATGTAAATGCAAGGTAACGGGGTGGTAATTCCCGTAACGACGGGCCGGGTCGTTACAGTATGTTATTGGAACGGGTTGCGCGCCGCAACAGTGTGATGTGGAAAATATAGCTTCCTATATGTTACTTTGTATACAATACTTCCTAGCTTCTGAGGAATAGTTTGTATTGGGTATCGCTCGGGGAATAGCACATCAGTTGTGTCCTTTCAGGATTTGATAGCGTATATCAATTGTATCACCGTAGGTGTGATTGATTTCTTGAGTTCAGACCTAGATATGTGTGTGGCTGACCGTTTTGAGCATGGTGACTTGAGGTGCTCCATGAGTAATAGTGTTTAGATAGAATCATGAGTTGTGGCAAGGCCACGTGATGTTATGACCTTTCGAGGAGGATTCAGGTACCCTAATTCTATGATGTGAGACGAGGTCTCAGTTATGTGTTGTGATGGTATTGAGGAATTTGAATTATAGCTCTTTTGTGTGAGTCGTTGTCATGATTCGAGTGTGTTCAGATTGTTCTTATTGGAGCCTGTGTTGTGCTCGTTGTGGCATAGGCCGATGCTGAGGTATCATGTCACCAGTGTGGTATGTTATGATCGAAATGATCGATGGAGTCATTAATGAGTACGAGCATATTTGATCTTAGCTTGTTAGAAAGGTAATATCGAGGTTTGGCTCCGAAACCTATTGTGGTATCCGTTTTAAAAGGGAAATGGATTCACGAATGGTTGACCCGAGAGATAGGTTCGGTATATCGCGTGCTTCGATTGCCGTGGGCAGTATATGAAGGTGTTGGACTAAGACTTTAGCTAATGAGAAAGGTTCTTTCTGCTAGTATTTGGTTATTGTGGCGAGTTGTTGTGATTAGAGACTATCATCTCGAGTGATTGGGTAATTAATACATCATATGATCTCGCCCGGAGTAGTGAGTATGGGTTATTGCAGTGGATTCGAGTGTATCCTGAGTACAGGCATGGGATTAGCATTTGGCATATGATTTCAGAAAGTGCAATGTGGTTTATGGTTCAGATGGTCTGTGAAATTTCAGCTATATGGTGTTTTCGGACTTATGTGAGATAGGGTGACGTATGATCGCCCGAATATATGCTTGGTAAGGTCATTCAGCTATTGGGTTGCTTCTAGTACAACTCTGGGTCCGCTCGAGGACGAGCGTTTGCTTAAGTTGGGGAGAATGTGACGACCCGGCCCGTCGTCACGGGAATTACCACCCCGTTATGTTGAAATTGTATGTTTTATGCTTTTGTATCGGTGTTAAAGTCTATCGGGTGAGTTAGGAGTGATTTGGATTGGAAATGAGGCATATAGCCTTTGTGAAGGAAACTTGAATAAGGAAAGTCAACCCGGAGTTGACTATTTGGTTAGAGGGCTCGTAATCGGATTCTGATGATTCAGTTAGTTCCGGGAGGTGATTTATGACTTAGGGGAGCGATCGGAATTGAATTTGGAGGCCCGATGTAGAAATAGGCTTGAATTGGCTAAGGTTGAATTTTGGTGAAATCCGAACGGTAGGTGAGATTTTGATCCGGGGGTCGGAATGGAATTCCGACAGTTTGCAGTAGCTCCGTTAGGTGATTTTGGATGTGCCTGCAAAATTTCAGGTCATTCGGACGTCGTTTAGTCGGGTTTCTGATTGATTGTGTAAATCGGAATGTTTTAAGGAATTTAGGCTTGAATTCGATGCGAATTATGGGTTTTGATGTTGTTAGACGTGTTTTGAGGATTTGAGCAAATTTGAATAAGGTATTAGAAGGTGTTGGTGTGTTTGGATGGGGTCCCGGGGGCCTCGGGGTATTTTCGGATGATTAAACGGAAGAAAATCATGGAAATTGCAGGTTGAAGAGTTCCGGTTCTGTCATTTTCGCCCCTGCGGAAATGTGGGCGCGGAGGCGAGTCCGCAGGAGCGGACTGAGGAGCGCAGGAGCGCTTGGCATCGCAGAGGCGAAATCCTTTCCGCTGAAGCGATACCGCTGGTGCGAGTCAGCAATCGCAGAAGCGGACTTGATGAAAAATGGGAAGGTTCGCAGAAGCGGATTCTTGACCGCCTGGGCGAGTCCGCAGGAGCGGACTCTGGAGCGCAGAAGCGGGAGTTTTCGCAGAAGCGGGGATTAAATCGCGGAAGCGGACGCGCGTAAGCGGTCCTATTCTCACAGAAGCGGAATTGGCCGGCTAGGCCTGGAATCGCTGAAGCGACCCTTTGGTCGCGGATACGGACTCGTAGGAGCGGAATTTTATCCGCAGAAGCGAAAATCGCATTGAGTTAAGTGTATCAGAAGTTAGAAAAAATTTCAGAAACATTTCACAAATTTGGGTCTCGGCTTTAGAGGCGATTTGGGCGATTTTGAAGAGAAATTCAAGGGAAATCATCAGGTAATCAACTATGGACTTAAACTATGATTAGTATTGATAATATTATGCAATTATATCATGAAAATGGAGGAATTTGGGGTGATTCATGGACGATTTAACCCTAGGCTTGAACTTTAGAAAATCAAGGTTTTGAATGGGCAAATGGAGTCCGAATTTGGTAAAATTTATATGCTTAGACTCGTATTGAGATGAGGGTTCAGAATATGTGACTTTTGTAATTTTTCGACAAGCGTACCGAAAGTCGGGTTTTGACAACTTTGGGAATTTTGATGTAAATTGAGTTGTATTGATTGGGAGTCGTCCCATTGGCCTAATTTGTTGTATTTCTACTGTATTTGATCAGATTCTACGCGTGCGGAGCTTGATTCTCGTGGCAAGGGCATTGCGGAGTAGTCGTCGCGCCGTATTGAGGTGAGTAATAGATGTGGGTGATGACCGGCGGGTTCGAAACCCCGGTATACCACTTTGTGACGCTCTGTATAGCGGCGAGACACGTACTCTCTTGTGAGTGCGGGGTCGATTATGATTGGGGACTATGACTTAGTCCGACTTGTTGATACTGTATTATGATATTAGGCTATTCTTTAGCCGTCGAACCTCCTTCTCGGATGGTTGCATATATATATATATTGTGATAATGGCCACTCTTGAGCCGAGGAACCCCCTTCTTGGGCGGTTGAGTATACTTGTGGGCCATGAGCCAGTTATTGGATCCCGCGAGGATCGTTATCATTGTCTTATCATAATGACATGCTAGTTTACTACTAGTCCGCAGCTATTTCTGTTATCATGCTATTTCCAATCTCTGGAACTTGATATTTCTGTTTTCAACTGAAAAATGATAAAAGATGTTTTCAAAACTACTTTTGAGCCTGCGAGGCCGTGATTGCATATTAGCTGACTAGTAGTGGATCGGGCTGCGCGCCGCAGCAGTATATATGTTGGATCGGACTGCACGCCACAGTGATATTGTGCTTGGGCTGTAGGAGCCCCTCCGGAGTCTGAACCCCCACAGTGAGCACGGGTACCCAAATTGGATCGGGCTACGCGCCGTAGCGGTCATATCATGCATTGCATTGCATTTAGCTACATCTGCTAGCTGCCATACAATATTGTTGATACTTGTTGGTACTTTACCGTTGATATTGAACTGTTACAGGGTATTGATTACAATTTTACATAGTGCTTTATTGTGGATTTCTTATCTGCGCTGTCTTACCCCTATTTATTACCACCGAGTCTTGCAGTACTCATTTTACTCCCTGCATCTTGTGTGCAGATCCAGGTACCTCTCAGCAGTGATCCGGTAGCTGTTCGAGGCGACATTTGTAGGATATTCGAGGTAGCTGCAGAGTCCGCAGGACCCGATATTCCTTCTCACTGTCTCTTGATTTCGAATTGACTTATTTCTTTCCGCACTTGGTATCTTGTAAACCTTTATACACTCATGTTCAGTAGAGGCTCATGACTCTTGACCCTTCGGTCTATGGGAGTTGATGTATTATGGGACTTGGTTCCCCGTTTTCGTTATATGTCTCGCTGTTGCTTCGTGAAGTAATATGCTTAAATGGGTTAAAGAAAGCTTCTAGCTCCGTTGTTGATATTGATTGGCCAGGCTGGCTTAGCAATGTGCTGGGCGCCGTCACGGCCGGATTTGGGGTCGTGACAAAAGAGAGAGATGGAATTTTTATTGAATTTTGAGATGATTTGCAATGGGGTAAGACCCCTCTATTTATAGGAGAAATATGACTTAGTCACAAAGTAAAACTCTCCACAAGATAGACATTCACCCCAAATAGAATTCTATTCTTAACATTGTTATAATTATTGTTATTTTTGTGCTCTAATATCGAAGATGTACAGATTAATAAATTACAAAACTTTTGTCATGATACCTTTTCGCCTATAACTCTTACAAAAAAGTAGGAATAAGTAACAATATAAAAAATGATTAATGTTGAGTTAATATTTCACGTGAATTGGCGTTTAAAATTTTTATGCATAATTCTTAGATGGTAAAAAATAAAATAAAAAATAACCAAAGAAAAGGGTTAAAAATTATAGGTAGTCAAAAGATGGACTACATTTTAATAATATAAGTATATTTTTCAAGAACATAATTATATAAACTGACACATTTTTCCTTTTAGAGAAAGTGAACATTAAATGAATCTTAAATTGCTTTATTAAATTCACATATGTTCGTTTTTTTTTAAAGTTTAATGTGTATTGTTAATAATATCAAATCTCTATGATTTAAAACGGGATAAGCATTCCACTCAACTAACAAATTTTCCGAAGATTTCTTGAGAGAAAATGAACACACACACACAAAAAAAAAAAAAGAATTAATTAAAGGAACATTTGAATAGAGGAGCATGCAAAAATAATTAATTGAATTACAATTAGTCCCAAATAGAAACTGTTATAAATAATTATTTCTTAGTTGATGTCAATAACTCATAAAAGAGTAATATCCACTACTCTTCTCGATTATCTCCATAACTCCCACTACTCCAATACTTATGATTGTAACTCTCGTACCTCCATGATCTTCTCCATGATCTTCCTCCATGATCTTAAATGCTTAATGATATATTTATGGAATTCTTTTCGTATACCTCTATGTAGTACTATAAATAGAGGATGAGAAGTCATTTTGTAACATACTTAAATATATGGAAGAAATAAGATTCTCTCTTCCCTTTCTCTCTACATTCTTGTCGATTTTATTGTGCTATATTATTACTTCGAACTAAATTTCTTAACAATTATCAGCACGAATGCTATTTTATTTCCTCTAATACTTCCTAAAAGAAGTGAAAACCTTCCATGAAAGCTACAACTACTTTTGCTACTTTATCAAGAAAAACTTCCATTACATCTCGGTAAAGATTTTGTGGTAAGCACAAAACATGACACTGTCGTGTCATAATTTAGTCTTATATGCATAAAAATGAGAAAGGTAAGAAATTCATGCTGCAATAGCATAGTTAATCTCATATTGATTTCAAGTCAGTCTCACTTGATGATAACATTTGCTAGACCTTAGTTTGACGTATTATCCTATTCAATATAATGATGAGTGTTATTTCTTTTTGCTTCGAATTCATGAAAATTAAGACTAATATTAACCCCAAAAGAATTGTATTTTGAACCGTGCAACAATGACACATTTACATAGATATGCTGATAAATTATAATCTAATTAGATTATTTTATGCACGATCTTTTTTACTTAGAAGCAATCCCATTCTCATTTTTAGAAATAGTGCCAATATACCTTTAATGTAACGATCTGACCCGTCGTTTCAGGAGTTACTGCCCCGTTTCCCTCATTTTATGCTTCTTCATGTTAATTATAAGTATTTGGTATGTTAGACTTGATTTGGATTAATTTTAGTGGAAAATGAGACACTTAGTCTCTCTAAAGAAGGCTTATTTTGGAAAAGTCAACCGGATGTTGACTATTGAGTTAGAGGGTTCGGATGCGATTTCCGGTGATTTGGTTAGCTTTGGGTGATTGTGACTTAGGAGTGTGGTCGGAATCTATTTTGGAGGTTCGGTGTAGAATTAGACTTGAATTGGCGAAGTTAGCATTTTGGCAATTTCCGGTTGATATGTGAGATTTTGATCCGAGGGTCCGAATGAAATTCCGAGAGTTGCTGAAGCTTCGATAGGTGATTTTGAATGTGTGTGTAAAATTTCAGATTATTCAGAGGTGATTGATCGCGTACATTGGCGTCAACCTATGTTTTTGGTGGGAAACCATTGGAGACAAAAATTTTGCTACGAAGTTTGTATTTCTATCACTAAAAGCATATGACTCATGGATTTAAGTACGAAATATAATTTTTGTCACAAAAAGTGAATAATTAGTGACAAATTCTCTATCGTAGCTAATAGTTATGTGGTTAAAAATTACATTTGTTGTAGTGGCCGATAGCATGTATTGTAAGGATACTTATGGATCGAGATGCACACCACAGTAGTACTATATTGATATTGAGGTCGAAAGCCTGATTGATGCCACGAGATGACTTGATATTGTGTTTGGGCTGTAGGAACCTTTCTGGAGTCTGTACACACCCCAGCGAGCGTCGTCGACATTAAATAGATCGGACTGCACACCGCAGCAGTATATGAATCGGGCTGCATGCCGCAGCAGTACCGGTATTGTTTGATGTTTTTACCTTATTTCATTTGTTTGTCATTATATGCTGATTGTGCTTCTTCTTGCAATATTATTTATCTGTTTTTCCGGTATTATCTGATAACTGAGCGTGGTGCCCGAGAGGTGGGCTTTTAAGCTTATCTGCACTATTTATTTTTTCATTCATTTGCATAACTGTTGAAAAAATTATTTTCAAAAGAGGTTTTAAACAGAGCTAAGATATTTCTAAAGGTTTTACACCTTCACTGCTTTCTCTCAATGAGTTTTTCACTGCCCCTATATAGCACGATGATTGCTTTACGTGATTGTTTTACTGTTCAGTTGTTATTTATCCTTATTACTCACAGAGTTGAAATAATCACTTTACTCCTTGCAGCTCGCGTGCAGTTGCATGTATTTGTTCACCCGGTAGCAGGTTCTGGCTGAGCAGAGGCAGAGCTATAGGAGTAGCGAAGTGACTGCCTGCGTTCGCAATACCATTGTTCTGGTTCATTATTCCGGCCTTGTATATTTTAGGTCTTGTAGTTCTATTTTTACTCTGATAGATGCTCTTGACTTGTGACATCCCGGTTTATGTTTGTTTGGATTTTATTCTGTACTTATTAAAGAGATCTTTTGATAGAGGGTGGTAATTTAATTATATTGAAGCTGCTTATTAATGTTAATTATTCTAAAAGGATAAGTTTAGGTTAGTTAGCTAACATCGTCAGTGCGAGAGGCACCATCACAATCAGTGCGGAATTTGGAGCGTGACATTTAAAGCCAACCATACATATTTGTGATAAAAAGGAGTTGCATCTTTATGTAAAAAAAAAAAAAATTCAGTAATATATGTAAACTAGTGCCTAATTTGAGTCAAAATTTCAAGTCATATGCATGTGTCATTTGATTCACATGGCTTCTTATTTGCACGAAACACTATGCGTTGATTACAAGAATCTTTACTGTTTTTCATATATATATATATGAACCAACATTTTAAAATTATTTATTTAATCTACTACTAGATGCCGTGTGCATTAACTAATACTTAAATAAGGTAATATCATGAAGGTTTATATAGAGGGGTTGCTCTGATGGTAAGCAACCCCCACTTCCAACCGAGAGGTTGTGAGTTCGAGTCTCCCCAAGAGCAAGGTGGGAAGTTTTTGGAGGGAAGGATGCCGGGGGTCTATTTGGAAACAGCCTCTCTACCTAGGGTAGGGATAAGGTCTGCGTACACACTACCCTCCCCAGACCCCACTAAGTGGGATTATACTGGGTGGTTGTTGTTGTTGTTGTTTATATCTATCTAGTCTATTGGGACGTCTTTTGTGTAAATACAGAATATACTAGTAACAATGATTAAGCTTGCTTGTTTTCTGGAATAGAATATATCTGATTATACTTTGGATTAATTTATAGTTAATGAAATGGTAGTACATGATATATAGTACTATATCTAACTAATATATTTTGATAAGTTTGCATATAGTATATTAGTATATGAGTATGTACTTGACAAAAAAATATCACTGACAATATTTTTTGTTATTTTTAATTAACTTATTATTATCATAGTGTTTAATATATTGAGCTTATTAAAGTTTGAATTTATGATTATGTAAAATTATGTTACATTCCCTAAAGTGAATCAGACAATTTGAGATAAATATTATATAAGGATAAGACGGTGGGTTCAAGTCGCAACGCATCATGAGGGTAAGTCATTGGGTTGTGAGTCCTGATGCTCCATGAAGATAAGAGTTAGGTTCAAGTCCCAACTCATTATGGCTTAACATGCCTTTATATGTGTCACGACCCAAACCCCAGTCGTGATGGCGCTCAATACATTACTAGACAAGCCCGACCATTTCCAGACAACCAGTTCAATTATTAGATTAAGGATGTTCCATTTAAAGTCAAATAGCATATTTTCATAACAATAATAACAAGTGCGAAATATGAAACAACTGAAATATAGCCCCAATAGATAACAACTCAAAGTAAGAATACCTGTAGGAACACTAAACAGTTCTAAGGACAACAATACAGGTATCATCTCTAAAGTGGAAGGTCCAGTTTCAGTCTACTACTGTCTCACACTGATCCAACATTGATGCGGTGCGCAGCCCGATCCTTACTAATACTGTTGCGGCGTACAGCCCGATCCAATATATATATATATATATGTATATATATATATATATATATATATATATATATATATATATATATATATATATATATATATATATATATATATATATATATATATATATATATATATATATATATATACTGACACTCTAACATTCAAATCTTACACAAATACTGTTGTCACGTGCAGCCCGATCCGATATCATATATATATAATGCTGTGGCATATAGTCCAATCCAATATAATAGTCGAATGCGCTCACTAGGGGTGTGTGCGGACTCCGAGGGGCTCCTTCAGCCTATGTGCTATAATACTACGGTGTGCAGTCTGATCTGTATAATATATCAATGCGGCGTGTAGTCCGATCCATATAATACATCACTGCGGCGTGCTATATATATATATATATATATATATATATACACACACACACACTATATTGCGATCCATATATATATAATATTGCAACGTGTAGTCGAATAAGGTATATGTAAGTGTATATACTGATGTGGCGTGCAGCCCGATCCAGTATATATATCAATACCTCACCATGGGTCCTCGACCCCTCTCAGTCAATATAGACTTGGCCTCTTGGGCCCACTCAGCTAGATCATGGTATGCAACCCTAGGTATTCTCATTTAGAGTATATTTCTCGTACCGCTTCATGTTATGCTATACAACTAAGAATACGACTGAGAGTATGTGTTCAACAGATATAAGGGTCATTTAGCTCCACAGACTTCCTTAAGGTTCTACAGATCGACACAAGGCCCCAAACATGGCAACTAGCCCAAATATACTGATATAAGCTCAGTCTCAGTCATAAAGTACAGTAACCCAACAGTCGGGATGGACTAAGTCCGAATCCCCAGTCACAATATCACCACACTCAACACACGACGCGTGTTTCATCTCAACATAGCACTGTATAATGCAAATACGGGGTTTCAAACCCTCAGTATATCATTCATTACTACCACTCACCTCGAACCGGCCAGAGTCCTAGCTCGCCTTGCACTTTCCTCGCAAATCGACCTCCTCAGATGCCAAATCTGATCAAAACCAATATGAATATATCAAAATAGGCTAATGAATCATAACCCAATCGAAAGGACTCGTAAAACACCCAATAACACGAAGTTGCCAAAACCCGAGGCCCAGTCGAGCTTCTCAAAAAATTATAAAATTCAGATTTTCATAATCCTCATCTCGCTACGACTTCGTGCATATAAAATTTATCAAAATCGAACTTCAAATGAGCCACCAAATCATGATTTTACATAGCAAAAATCCAAGCCCTAACTTCCTCAATTTATACCCAAATTCAATGAATTAATGGAAGATTCTTCGATAAAATGATGTATTAAGATCACGAAACTTACCTCCAATCACTTCCCGATGAAATCCTCTTCAAATTCTATCAATTAGCTTTCAAGGTGCTAAAAAATGAAGGAAAATATCCAAGGTTCGCGACTGATTTCTTTTCTTAAAACCCTTATGTCGCCCAGATTTAACTCTATGCGATCGCATAGCACAAATTTTCCACCACAAAATTTTATCTTATGCGATCGCACTCCTACCCTTGCGATCGCATAGAACATATTTAATGCCAAGGACCCTAGGCCAAAATACACTATGCGATCGCACACCTTCCATGCGATCGCACAGAACAAGCTCACAATGCTATGCGATCACAACTCCTGCTACGCGATTGCATAGAACAAACTCAGACCTCACTTCCATTCTTCTATGCGATCACAACAACACCTATGCGATCGCATAGAGCATTTTTCAGCAACAAATACCAGCAACCATCAGACCTCTAAAATGCAAGTATTGGTCCGTTTGGACTCCCGGATTCACCCCGAGGCCCCCGGGACCTCAATGAAAACTACCAACCTACTCCAAAATATGATACAAACTTGTTCCTATCATAAAAACATATCCTTAAATACAAAAATCATCAAATTAAGGCGGATTCAATCCTAAGTTTCAACCAAAACTTCCGAAACCAACATCCAATCAAAAACCTGAACAAACGATGTCTGAATGACCTGAAAATTTGCAGACATTACCAAAATCACCTAATGAAGCTACTGCAACTGTCGGAATTCCATTCCGACTCCTGGATAAAAATCTCACCTATCAACCGGAATTCGCCAAAATTCCAACTTCGCTAATTCAAGCCTATTTCTACACCGGACCTCCAAATTTAATTATGATCGCTCTCCTAAGCCACAAATGATCCCCCGAAGCTAACCGAACCATCAGAATTCGATTTCGAGTCCTCTAACTCACAAGTCAATATATGGTTGACTTTTCCAAACTATTCCTTCATCAAAGAGACTATTTGTCTCATTTCCTACCAAACTCGATCCGAATTGACTCAAATTCACCAAACACATGAATTGAAACATGAACAAGTATATAACAAGGAAAACAGGGTGGTAACTCACGTGACGATGGATCGGGTCATTATATTCTTCCCAACTAAAACAAAACGCCTCCTCGAGCGGGTCAAGAAACATACCTTGAGTCTCAAATAAGTAGGAATATCTACTCCGTATCTCCTGCTCGGTCTCCCAAGTAGCCTCCTCCACGGGTCAGCCTCTCCACTGCACCTTTACTAAAGCAATATCCTTGGAACTTAACTTTCGAACCTGTCGACCCAGAATAACCATCGGCTCCATATCATAAGATAGATCACTATCAAGCTGAATCGTACTGAAGTCCAACACATGAGACGGATCCCGGACATACTTCCGGAGCATAGACACATGGAATACTGGATGTACACTGGACAAGCTGGGTGGCAAAGCTAGCTCATATGCCACCTCCCCAATCCTCATAAGTATCTCATAAGGACCAATAAACCTGGGACTCAGCTTGCCTTTCTTCCCAAACCGCACAATACCTTTCATGGGTGAAACCTTCCACAAGACTCTCTCGCCAACCATGAAAAACACATCTCGAACCTTCCAGTCCGCATAACTCTTCTGGCGTGACTGTACTCTGCGAAGCCTCTCCTGGATCAACTTGACTCTCTCCAAAGTATCCTAAACTAACTCAGTACCTATCAATCTAGCCTCGCCAAGCTCACCATCGCACAGGAGATCTACACCGCCTACCATACAACGCCTCATACGGGGCCATCTGAATACTCGACTGATAACTGTTGTTGTAGAAAAACTCCGCAAGTGGAAAATATCATCCCATGAACCTCCAAAATCGATCACACAGGCATGCAGCATATCCTCCAACATCTGAATAGTGTGCTCAAACTGTCCATCTGTCTAAGGATGAAATGATGTGCTCAACTCTACCTACGTACTCAGCTCTCACTGAAATGGTCTCCAAAATTGAGAAGTGAACTGAGTACCTCTATTTGATATAATAACACTGGAACCCCATGTTATCTGACAATCTCCCGAATAAAGATCCTTGCTAATCGCTCTGATGAATAAGTAGTACATACTGGAGTGAAGTCTGCAGATTTGGTTGACCGATCAATAATCACCTACACTGAATCAAACTTTCTTGAAGTTCTAGGGAGACCACTCACAAAATCCATGGTAATCCGCTCCCATTTTCACTTAGGAATAACCATACGCTGAAGAACACCGCTCGGTCTCTGATGCTCATACTTGACCTGCTGGCAGTTGAGACATCTGGCTACATGACTAACAATATCCTTCTTCATCTTCCTCCACCAGTAATGTTGTCTCAAGTCCTGGTACATCTTCGCGGCACCCAGATGAATGGAGTACCGCGAGCTGTGAGCCTCCTCCAGTGTCAACTCTCGAATGCCGTCTACATTGGGCACATAGATCCGACCTTGCATCCTCAGAACACCATCACTATTAATAGACACATCTCTGGCATCATCATGCTGAACTCTATCCTTAAGGACAAGCAAATGTGGATCATCATACTGACGCTCTCTGATGCAATCATATAAAGAGGACCGAGAAACAACACAAGCCAACATTCGACTCGGCTCAGAAATATCCAACCTCACTAGCCGATTGGCCAACGCCTAAACATCATATGCAAAGGGCCTCTCCCAAACTAGAATATAAGCTAAGCTTCCCATACTAACCGCTTTTCGGCTCAAAGCATCGGCCACAACATTGGCCTTCCCCGGATGATATAATATGGTAATGTCATAATCCTTAAGTAACTCAAGCCACCTCCGTTGTCTCAAATTAAGATCTTTCTGTTTGAACAGATGCTGAAGGCTGCAATGATTTGTATACACATCACAAGAAACACCATACAAGTAATGTCTCCAATCTTCAGAGTGTGAACTATGGCTGCTAACTCCAAATCGTGCACAGGGTAGTTCTTCTCATAGGGCTTCAACTAGCGAGAAGCATAAGCAATAACCCTACCATCCTGCATCAACACATATCCAATGCCAACTCTCGAGGCATCACAATACATTGTATAAGAATCTGAAGCTGACTGCAATATCAAAACTGGCACCATGGTCAATGTTGTCTTGAGCTTCTGAAAGCTCTCCTCACACTCCTCGGACCACACAAATGGAGCACCCTTGTAAGTCAACTTAGTCAAGGGTGAAGAAATAGAAGAAAATCCCTGAACAAATCGGTGATAATATCCTGCCAATCCCACGAAACTACGAATGTCAATGGCTGCGTTCGGTCTAGGTGTAACGACCCGACCTGTCGTTATGGGAATTTACCACCCCGTCATGTTGCAATTACATTTTTTATGCTTTTATATCAGTGTTAGAGCCTATCGGGTGAGTTAGGAGTGAATTGAATTGAAAATGAAGCAAATAGCATGTTTGAAGGAAATGTGAATATGAAAAGTCAACCTAGAGTTGACTATCGAGTTAGAGTGCTCGGAATCAGATTCTGATGATTCGACTAGTTTCGGGGGATCATTTATGACTTAGGAGAGCAATCGAAATTGAAATTGGAGGCCCGATGTAGAAATAGGCTTGAATTGGCTAAGGTTGAATTTTGGCGAAAACCGGATGGGAGGTGAGATTTTGATCCGGGGGTCGGAATGGAATTCCGACAATTCTTGTAACTTCATTATGCGATTTTGGATATGTCTGCAAATTTTCAGGTCATTCGGACGTCGTTTGGTCGGGTTTTTGAGTGAATGAGCAATTCGGAAATTTTAAAGAAACTTAGGCTTGAATCCGTGTGTAATTGGTGATTTTGATGTTTAGGATGGTGTTTTTATGATTGGAACAAGTTCGTATCGTGTTTTGGAGTATGTTGGTGGTTTTCGTTGGGGTCCCGGGAGCCTCGGGATGAATTCGGGGGTCCAAACGGACCAATTTGTGCCAAAGGCACTGCTGTTTCTGCTGCAATAAATGCAGAGAATTTTTGTGCTTCGCGATCGTGAAGCTATGTATGCGATCGCGTAGGGTAAAGTTGGGAAGCTCTGCGATCGCAAGGTTGAGTCTGCGATCGCGTAGTGTATCAGAGTGAGGCCGGAAATTTGTTCTTCGCGATCGCGGGAAGAGTGATGCGATCGCGTAAGGTTGACTAGTTGTGCATCGCGATCGCGTGTATATTGATGTGATCGCGTAGGGTCGTTAAGTGGGTCACTGCGATCGCGTCCAGGTTCACACGATCGCGTAGAGGAAAAGTTGGCAGCCCAGGATTTGTGCATCGCGATCGCGAGCCCAGTGCTGCGATCGCGTAGAGTTAAATGTTCAGGCAGTAAGTTTAATTGCAGAACAGAGGGCTTACGGGTTCATATACCCAAAACACCATTTTTGAGCCCTAGAGAGAACAAATCACGGGAAAATGCTGGGAAATCATCGGGTATTCATCGGAGGTAAGTTTCTTGACTCAAAAAAATCATTTTATGGTAGAATTAACATCAATCTTCATGAATTTGGGTAGAAATTGTGAAGGATTGTGGCCTAGATATTGAAAACGAAAATTTGTGTTTTGAAAGGCCAATCGAACTTCGATTTTGGTAAATTTTATATGTATGGACTCGTGGCGAGACGAGGATTCTGGAAATATGAGTTTCGAAATTTTTCGAGATGCGGGCTCGGGGCTCGGGTTTTGCAAATTTCGTGATTTTTGATATTTTTCGAGTTCTTTCGATTGGGTTATGTTCCATTAGCCTATTTTGATATATTTGTGCTGATTTGTGCTAGTTTTGACGTGCGTGGATGCTGGTTCGAGGAGCTAAGGCGTCGCGGGCATGAGTTTTCGTCGGTTCGAGGTGGGTAATACTTGTAAATGATGTCCTGAGGGTTAGTAAACCCCGGACTTGCACATCTTAGTGCTGTGTCGAGGTGACTTGCACGCCGGATAACGGGCGTGGGGTAGAGCACCATTGGGGATTGTGACTTGGTCCGTCCCGCGTAATAAATAATAACACCTAATTATTGAAATGAATTGGATTAATTATCATGTTTGGGCTTTGTGCCGATTATTTGAATCCTTCAGGGATTAGTATCTTTGTCTTGATAACACTGTACATATTTTTATCTAAATTTAAGGTTTAAAATGGTATTTTGCTATTTAGCATTTTTATAAGGTTATGAAAAACTTGAACAAGGTCTTAATAACATTTTAGCTGTGAGCAAATATGATATTGTTGCCCGTAGGGTTATTCTTAATTATTTGTTAAACTGATTGGGGCCGAGGGCCATATGTTAGGGCATGACATTCATATGAGCATATGCATACACATGCATGGATCGGACCGCACGCCGCAGTGGTATATGGATCGGGCTGCGCGCCGCAGCAGGTGTGATATTAATATTGTGCTTGGGCTATAGAAGCCCCTCCGGAGTCTGGACACCCCCACAATGAGCACGGGTACCCAAATTGGATCGGGCTACACGCCGTAGCGGTCATATGCATTGCATGACATACATACATTGATTTACATGTACTACGTGGCATAACATTCAGCACTCATACATTACTGGCACACATGCATTAGTTGCCTTATTGACCAGATCTACTGGTGTAAATTGATAAGGAGTGCTGAGCCCGAGGGGCTGATTTGAGTGCGGACTTGCACTGCTTGAGATTATATCCAGGTATTGGTATATTATTATGAAAGAAAGTAGCTAAAATTGAGATTTCTAAATAATCTACTCACATATGCTTGAAAGGGATAAAAAGATAGTTCTGTATTGCGTAGCATGAGATAGTACCTATCGTGGTCTTCTTCCCTTCAGCATTATTTACTTTTATTACTTCTGAGTTGGAAGTACTCACACCCGACTCCCTGCACCTTGTGTGCAGATTCAGGTACATCACAGTAGGGCTGATTCTATTGCGGCTCGGGAGTGCTTTTGGATATTCGAGGTAGCTGCCAGCGTTCGCAGGACCTGATTCTCCAGTTTGTCTATATTTTGTTCCGATTATCCCACACTTGTGCACAGTTATATTCACTATTTACACTTGTATATTCCGTAAAGGCTCATGACTCTTGACCCTTCGGTCTATGGGAGTTGGCACGTGTTGGGACTTGGTTCCCTGTTTTTAATATATCTATCACTGTTATGCTTAAATTGGATAAAGTGAGCTTGTGGCTCCGAGATTGTTGTTGATTGGTCGGGCTGGCCTAGCAGTGTGTTGGGCGCCATCACGGCCAGATTTGGGGTCGTGACAAGTTGGTATCAGAGCCTAGGTTTATTAGGCCTCATGAGTCTTGAGCCGGTTAGTAGAGTCTTGTGGATCGGTACGGGGACGCCTGTACTTATCCTCGGGAGGCTGCGAATCTTTAGGAAACACTTTACATTTCTTGGAATTCTTATCGTGCGCACTTGATTCATCTTGAGATATAATTTTTGAAATTCCTTCCACACGTCCGTGTACGCATCGAGCGCTCAGTAATGTAATTGCCTTATGGCTTGTGATTTCCTCAAACGAGGGGCGAGATATAATCTCCATGAGTTCATGTTGGGCAAGTCGGGAGGACTTGAGGCCAGATCTTTGTTTATGGCTTGAGCACCAAGGTAATAATTTCGCGAGTCGGTATTATGAAGTTCATACGATCGGTATTGATCTTTATTGTGCAAATGGCAGTTTGATAATGGGAGAGCTGTAAGGTATTCAGTTCTTATTGTGATTTGATATGTAGCCCTAGCTATGGGTGTGAGAAATAATTATCATATCTCGTAATTGGAAGGTAAAGTGCCTTATGTGTAGTGGAACGAGTTTAAACTCAGGAAGACTAAAGTGATTTTGATATGTGTTATGATTCGAGCAGGTACAGCGCAGGTTCAAGTATAAATTATGATAATATGATTCGTATAGTATTGAAATTTAATGTTGTTGAAATACATTGTAATATCTTGTTGAGTTGTGGATGTATTGTTAGAATGGTTTAGTGATTCTCTGGCAGGTGGATAGGCCAATTTACAAAAGAAACTCTGCCGAAATTTTTGGAAAAATTTGGGACTTAGAAAGATTTCTGTCACCTAAAGAGAGTGGGCTTATTGGTGGTGCGTGTATATCTGCAAGAATTGCAGAAGAGCTAAGGTCTCCGATGATTCGAGTCTCTGTCAAGGCTTGTAAATGACTTGAGTTTAATCTCACTATAACATTGTGGCATCAATTGATTAATAATGCTAGGAGTGGCTAAAAGTGCTTTGATGTATGGCTCCGAGCCAAGTTGGGGAAATTGCTATTGATTAACTGATTGCACTATTGTGTGCTATGATGATTCTGTCTCTAAGTATGTTGGGAAATTCTGGTAAAGGTTATGGTGCTTCATAGATCTGATGAAGTACTAGGGTGTTTTGAACTGCTGTTGGTAAAGAATATTCACCGTGTAGAAAAGAAAGATAGCTAATTGTATCTGTAAGTAATCATGTTCTGCGATGTTAGAGTTCTAACAAAACACGAGTGGTTCTACTCAATAGGACAGTTGAATTACAGCTGAATAAGGGTGAATGATGCCCGAGAATGGTTTTGCAGTGTTCAAGATTTGGCTTGTAACAGTCGGGTGCCTTAAGGTTTGTGTATGTGGCTAAAGATGGCGGTTTCGTTAGAGAAGATCAAGGCTTGTGTCATATCATGTGAATGATGGGATTCTAGGTATCCGTATTGGGAAGTAATGATAACAATTTAAAAAAAAAATCACGGGAAGTTCATCAAAATAAAGTATGGTAGAATATGGTACTTCTGGGAAATATTGAGAGAGTATTCAGTGGCCTATATGTCTTAGACCGTGTGGTCTTATGTACGAGTCTCGTGTGGAATGAGTCGATGTGTTTTGGAAAGGTGATAATGGTATATTCTAGATTTTGAGATCAGTGCATAATATATGGGAAGTCAATAAAGATTATTGAGCAGCGCGGACAGCTGCAGGTGAATTAAGAATCGATCTTTCTGATGATTTAAGAAAATGGTACTGCTATTCTATTAACTTGGCAGGGAATATGATCCAAAAAGGACAAGGTAATGTAAATTGATGATATCCAGTGGTATGATGGTATTCTCTTGTTGGATCGACTATAATGACTGAGTCGTTGATGGCATAGTGAAATTTCTGAATGGCTGTCGTGGTATGAATGGACGCTTGATGTGCATTATGTATTCGTACGATGGAGTGTGGAACTAGGTATAGCGATTCATGTGTTATATATGTGTTGGAGACTAGAAGTTCTTGTAATCCGCCTATGCAGTGGTTGTATATCGTATGTATCGACACCGTTTTGTGGTTATTGGAAATCGGAAGCCCTAGTGGCTCTCTCTTAGCTTGATATGATGAATTTGGGTTATGATACCTTATTTCAGACTGGTTGACATAAGACAGGTCGTCTAGACAAATGAGTTATGGACTATGTCGGAAAATGGCACAAATTGCGTAGCAGAGAGCATCAGAGTATGCTCCAACAGAGTAGTTGTACCCGGGACCAGCGGACGGCTGGTAGGCATTGCTTTGTCAATTGGACCTTAGGGGCGGATGTTAGTGTAGAGGTATCTACCATTGATTAGTTCTGGTATTGAGAAACATTGTCAGATGCGTTTTATGTGGCCGAGCTTGAGGCTATATATATATATGTTTGCTATAATGAGAAAATTCGACTCGTTATGCATTTCTTTTTTTGCGAGATTTACGAGTGGATCGGGTGGCACGCCGCCATAGGTATGGTATCCGGATCGGGTGGCACGCTGCCACGGGTATGTCGTTGGAGCGGGTTGCACGCCGCAACAGAATATTGTGAAAATAGAGTTAGTTATATATTACCTGGTATACAATACTTCCTAGCTTCTGAGGAAAAGTCCGTTTTGAGTATCGCTTGGCAAATGGCACGTCGGTTGTGTCCTTTCATGATTTGATAGCATACGTTAATTGTTTCACCGTGGGTGAGGTTGATTGCTTGGGTTCAAGACCTAGATATGTGCGTGGCTAACCGCTTTAAGCTTAGTGGCTTGAGGTGCTTCATGAGTAATAACGTTGGGATAGAATCACGAATCGTGGCAAGGCCACGTGATGTTATGACCTCTCGAGGAGGATTCGGGTACTCTATTTCTATAATGCGAGACGCGATCTCAGTTCTATGTTATGATGACACAGAGGAATTGAATTGCAGCTCTTTTGCTGGAGACAGTTATCATGATTTGAGCTGTCATGATTCGAGTGTGTTCAGACGTTTCTATTAGAGCCTATGTCGTGCTCGTCGTGGCTTAGGCCGGTGTTGAGGTGTCTTATCACCAGTGCGGTGTGTTATAATCGAAATGACCGTTGGAGTCATTAATGAATACGAGCATATTGGATCTTAGCTTGTTAGAAAGGTAAAAATCGAGGCTTGACTCCGAAACCTATTGTGGTATCGGTTAAAAGTGAAATGGATTCATGAATGGTTGACCTTGAGAGATGGGTTCGATATATCGCGTGTTCAGTTGCCGTAGGCATGATATGAAGGTGTTGGAACAAGACTCTATCTAATAAAAAAGGGTTTTTCAGTTGGTATTTGGTTATCATGGGAAATTGTGTGATTAGAGACTATTGTCTCGAGTGATTGGGTTGTTTGATACATCATATGATCTCAGCCGGAGTAGTGAATATGGGTTATTGCAGTGGATTCGAGTGTATCCTGAGTATAGGCATGGGATTTGCATTTGGCATATGATTTCAGAAAGTGCAATGTGATTTATGGTTCAGATGGTCTGTGAAATTTTGACTATATGGTGTTTTCGGACTTATGTGAGATAGGGAGACGTATGATCGCCCGAATATATGCTTGGTAAGGTCATTCAGCTATTGGGTTGCTTCTAGTACAACTCTGAGTACGCTCGAGGATGAGCGATTGTTTAAGTTGGGGAGAATGTAACGACCCGGCCCGTCGTTACGGGAATTTACCACCCCGTCATGTTGCAATTACATGTTTTATGCTTTTATATCGGTGTTAGAGCCTATCGGGTGAGTTAGGAGTGAATTGAATTGAAAATGAAGCAAATAGCATGTTTGAAGGAAGTTTGAATATGAAAAGTCAACCAGGAGTTGACTATAGAGTTAGAGTGCTCGGAATCAGATTCTGATGATTCGACTAGTTTCGGGGGATCATTTATGACTTAGGAGAGCAATCGGAATTGAAATTGGAGGCCCGATGTAGAAATAGGCTTGAATTGGCTAAGGTTGAATTTTGGCGAAAACCGGATGGGAGGTGAGATTTTGATCCGGGGGTCGGAATGGAATTCCGACAATTCCTGTAGCTTCATCATGCGATTTTGGATATGTCTGCAAATTTTCAGGTCATTCGGACGTCGTTTGGTTGGGTTTTTGAGCGAATGAGCAATTCGGAAATTTTGAAGAAACTTAGGCTTGAATCCGTGTGTAATTGGCGATTTTGATGTTTAGGATGGTGTTTTTATGATTGGAACAAGTTTGTATCGTGTTTTGGAGTATGTTGGTGGTTTTCGTTGGGGTCTCGGGAGCCTCGGGATGAATTCGGGGGTCCAAACGGACCAATTTGTGCCAAAGGCACTGCTGTTTCTGCTGCAATAAATGCAGAGAATTTTTGTGCTTCGCGATCGCGAAGCTATGTATGCGATCGCGTAGGGTAAAGTTGGGAAGCTCTGCGATCGCAAGGTTGAGTCTGCGATCGCGTAGTGTATCAGAGTGAGGCCGGAAATTTGTTCTTCGCGATCGCGGGAATAGTGATGCGATCGCGTAAGGTTGACTGGTTGTGCATCGCGATCGCGTGTGTATTGATGCGATCGCGTAGGGTCGTTAAGTGGGTCACTGTGATCGCGTGCAGGTTCACGCGATCGCGTAGAGGAAAAGTTGGCAGCCCAGGATTTGTGCATCGCGATCGCGAGCCCAGTGCTGCGATCGCGTAGAGTTAAATGTTCAGGCAGTAAGTTTAATTGCAAAACAGAGGGCTTACGAGTTCATATACCCAAAACACCATTTTTGAGCCCTAGAGAGAAGAAATCACGGGAAAATGCTGGGAAATCATCGGGTATTCATCGGAGGTAAGTTTCTTGACTCAAAAACATCATTTTATTGTAGAATTAACATCAATCTTCATGAATTTGGGTAGAAATTGTGAAGGATTGTGGCCTAGATATTGAAAACGAAAATTTGGGTTTTGAAAGGCCAATCGAACTCCGATTTTGGTAAATTTTATATGTATGGACTCGTGGCGAGACGAGGATTCTGGAAATATGAGTTTCGAAATTTTTCGAGATGTGGGCCCGAGGCTCGGGTTTTGCAAATTTCGTGATTTTTGATATTTTTCGAGTTCTTTCGATTGGGTTATGTTCCATTAGCCTATTTTGATATATTTGTGCTGATTTGTGCTAGTTTTGACGTGCGTGGATGCTGGTTCGAGGAGCTAAGGCATCGCGGGCATGAGTTTTCGTCGGTTCGAGGTGGGTAATACTTGTAAATGATGTCCCGAGGGTTAGTAAACCCCGGACTTGCACATCTTAGTGCTGTGTCGAGGTGACTTGCACGCCGGATAACGGGCGTGGGGTAGAGCACCATTGGGGATTGTGACTTGATCCGTCCCGCGTAATAAACAATAATACCTAATTGTTGAAATGAGTTGGACTAATTATCATGTTTGGGCTTTGTGCCGATTATTTGAATCCTTCAGGGGATTAGTATCATTGTCTTGATAACACTGTACATATTTTTATCTAAATTTAAGGTTTAAAATGGTATTTTGCTATTCAACATTTTTATAAGGTTATGAAAAAACTTGAACAAGGTCTTAATAACATTTTAGCTGTGAGCAAATATGATATTGTTGCCCGTAGGGTTTTTCTTGATTATTTGTTAGATTGATTGGGGCTGAGGGCCATATGTTAGGGCATGACATTCATATGAGCATATGCATACACATGCATGGATCGGACTGCACGCCGCAGTGGTATATGGATCGGGCTGCGCGCCGCAGCAGGTGTGATATTATTATTGTGCTTGGGCTATAGGAGCCCCTCCGGAGTCTGGACACCCCCAGTGAGCACGGGTACCCAAATTGGATCGGGCTACACGCCGTAGCGGTCATATGCATTGCATGGCATACATACATTGATTTACGTGTACTACGTGGCATAACATTCAGCACTCATACATTATTGGCACACATGCATTAGTTGCCTTATTGACCAGATCTCCTGGTGTAAATTGATAAGGAGTGCTGAGCCCGAGGGGCTGATTTGAGTGCGGACTTGCACTGCTTGAGATTGTATCCAGGTATTGGTATATTATTATGAAAGAAAGTAGCTAAAATTGAGATTTCTAAATAATCTACTCACATATGCTTGAAAGGAATAAAAAGATAGTTTTGTATTGTGTAGCATGAGATAGTACCTATCGTGGTCTTCTTCCCTTCAACATTATTTACTTTTATTACTGCTGAGTTGGAAGTACTCACACCCGACTCCCTGCACCTTGTGTGCAGATTCAGGTACATCACAGCAGGGCTGATTTTATTGCGGCTCGGGAGTGCTTTTGGACAGTCGAGGTAGCTGCCAGCGTTCGCAGGACCTGATTCTCCAGTTTGTCTGTATTTTGTTCTGATTATCCCACACGTGTGCACAGTTATATTCACTATTTACAATTTGTATACTCTGTAGAGGCTCATGACTCTTGATCCTTCGGTCTATGGGAGTTGGCACGTGTTGGGACTTGGTTCCCTGTTTTTAATATATCTATCACTGTTATGCTTAAATTGGATAAAGTGAGCTTGCGGCTCCGTGATTGTTGTTGATTGGTCGGGCTGGCCTAACAGTGTGCTGGGCGCCATCACGGCCGGATTTGGGGTCGTGACACTAGGCCAACTCTGCACCGTCTCTATCTTCTTCGGATCCACCTGAATACCATCGCTGGACACCACGTGCCCCAGGAAAGCCACAGACTCGAGCCAGAACTCACACTTGGAGAACTTGGCATATAGTTTCTCCTCCCGCAACCTCTGTAATACAACTCTCAGATGCTGAGCATGCTCCTCCTTGCTACGAGAGTACAGCAGGATGTCATCTATAAACACGATCACGAAGGAGTCCAAAACAGCTAGAACACACTGTTCATCAAATGCATGAAGGCGGCTGGGGCATTAGTCAGCCTAAAAGACATCATTAGAAACTCATAGTGCCCATATCTCGTCTTGAAGGCTGCCTTCATAATATCAGAATCTCTAATCTTCAGCTGGTGATAGCCTGAACGAAGATCAATCTTCGAGAATACCCTCGTTTCTTGGAGCTGATCAAATAAATCATCAATGCATGGCAGGGGATACTTGTTCTTCACTATTACTTTGTTCAACTGCCTATAATCAATACACATCCTCATTGAGCCATCTTTCTTCTTGACAAACAAGATCGGTGCACCCCACGGTGACACACTCGGTTGAATGAACCGCTTATCTAGGAGTTCCTGAAGCCGCTCCTTCAATTCCTTCAACTCAGCTGGTGTCATACGATAAGGAGGAATAGAAATAGGCTGAGTGCCCGACACCAAATAAATCCCAAAGTCAATATACCTGTCTAGCGGCATGCCAGATACGTCTAAGGGAAACACATCAGGAAAATCTCTCACAACGGGAACAAAATCAATACTAGGAGTTTCAACTCCAACGTTCCACACAAATTCCAAATACGATAGACATCCCTTCCCAACCATCCGTTGGGCCTTTAGGAAAGAAATTATACTACTGGGTGCATAATCAGTCATGCCTCGCCACTCGATCCTCGGAATACCCGGCATAGGCAATGTGATTGTCTTGGCATGATAGCTAGAATAGAGTGACACAGAGATAGCCAGACCATGCCCAAAATAACATCAAAATTGATCATGCTCAATAACAGCAAGTCTACTCGGGTCTCCAAACCCCAAATAGTATCAAGACAGGACCTGTACACAAGGACAACAATAATGGTATCGCCTACCGGGGTAGATACATGCACGGGAAATGCAAGACACCCTCGGGTCGTGCCCAAATATGGAGCAAAATATGATGATACATAGGTATAAGTGGAATCGGGATCGAACAAAACCGAGGCATCTCTGTGGTAGACTGAAATAATAACTGTAATAACAGCATCAGAAGTGATCACATCTGAATGGCCCTGAAGAGCATAGCAACAGGCCTGACCACCTTATTGGCCTCCCCCTCGAGGGAGACCCCTGGCTGCCTGACCCTCACCCCTAACTAGCGGGGCAAGTGCTAAAGTTGATGGACCAGAAGATGAGGGCTGCCCCCTCTACTGAAATGGCCTGGATACAAGACGGGGACACTCTCTCCGAATATGCCCAAATTCTCCACACTTAAAGCAACTCCCAGGTGCCGGGGGCTGGGACTGAAGGGACCCCCTCGCACCGGAGTGACCAGCTGAAAAACTCGGCTGGGATGAACCCTGGATAGATGGAGCCTGAGATGAACTCTGCGCCGGTAAGGCATTGAGAGATGGCTGGCTCTGATGAGAACCCTGATGACCTCGGCCAGAAGATGACCGATGATACTCTGAGCGGGCTGGCTGTGAAGATCTAAAAGAACGACCTCAGCTCCGCTGACCCTGGCCTCTAGACTGAGCACCACTAGAACTACCTGATCCCCGAGGCCTCTTGGCCTCCCTCTCCTCTCGCTCTCGGCGACGGTCTGTCTCAATGTCACGAGCTATATCAACTACATCCTCAAATGAATGACTCAGGACCCTCTCTCGGGTCATCAAGATACGAATAGGACAAATAAGTCCATCCACAAAGCGCCCGATCCTCTCCTGATCAGTAGGAACCATCCATGGTGCATATCTGGGTAACTCAGTAAACCTCACCTCATACTCTGACACTGTCATATCCCCCTCACGGAGACACTCAAACTGCCTGTGTAGCTCCTCTCTCTGAGATCGGGGTATCCGTTTCTCCAGAAAAATAGTTGAGAACTCCTACCATGTCAATTGTACCGCACCTGCCGACCTATGGTGCTCATAAGCCTCCCACCATGTGAAGGTTGCTCCCTGAAACTGGAAAGTAGTAAATGATACACCACTCGACTCGAGAATCCCTGCTGTAAGGAGCATAGGTCGACACTTGTCGAGAAAACCCTAGGCGTCCTCGCCCGGAATACCACTGAATGTAGGAGGTGAAAGTCTGTTGAACCACTCAAGACGACGTTACTCGTCATCAGGCATCACAGGGACCCTATCAGAACCTGAATAACCGGCTGAACTGGAGCCACTGGCTGGACAGGTGGTGCCTCAGGTGTCTGAAGACCCTGCACTACCTGCTATGGAGTGCGAGTTGTGGGGGTCTGATGACCATGCCCGATGTGGGATATAGCTGCTCAGTGGAGGCTGAAACTGCCTGTGCCAGGCCAGTGCAAACTGTCAAAATCTGAGCTAAGGTCTCTTGAAAACCCGGAATCATGATAGGCACAGTTGGTGCCTGAACAGGTGCTGCTGGGACCTCTGCAACTGGAGACTGATTTGGAATAGGGATAGCTGGTGGGTCAACTGGTACTGCCCCAGCTGCTCTACCCCTACCACGACCACGGTCGCGTCCATGACCTCTAGTAGGTGGCAATGTTGGTCGTCCGCCTCATTCTATAGCACGAGTCTTCACCATCTGTGAGAGAATAGAATACGAAAGTTCAGTTTCGGATCAACAAAGTCGTACGACATGAATTTCAAGAATCTGAAGTTTTCTTAAAAGGTTCTGCAATCTCCCGAGGATAAATACTCATGTCTCCGTACCGATCCGCGAGAAACTACTAAACTGGCTCATGACTCGCGAGACCTGATAACCTAGGCTCTGATACCATTTTGTCACAACCCAAACCCTGGTCGTGATGGCGCCCAACACATTGCTAGGCAAGCCCGACCATTTCCAGACAACCAGTTCAATTATTAAATTAAGGATGTTCCATTTAAAGTCGAATAGCCTGTTTTTATCACAATAATAACAAGTGCGGAATATGAAACAACTGAAATATAGCCCAATAGATCCGGTGTCATAAGTCTGAGCCTCTAATAATAGAATAAAGTCTATACAACCAAGTATAGAGCAGGAATACAAGAGATAGATAGTAGAAGCGAGAGATCGGGTCCTGCGGACGCCGACAGCTACCTCGATGTCTCCGTAAAAGCTGGAACGACACTCATGTATAGCTCAACTTCCCCCCTGGATCCTTCTATCTGCACACAAGGTGCAGGGAGTAAAGTGAGTACTTCCAACTCAATGAGTAGTAATAATAAATAATAACTGAAAGTAAGAACACTTGTAGGAACACTAAATTGTTCTAAGGACAATAGTACAAGTAAATCATCTCTTAAAAGGAAGGTCCAGTTTCAGTCTACTACTGTCTCACACTGATCCAGCACTGATCCAACACTGTTGTGGCGTGCAGACCGATCCATACTAATACTACTGCGGCGTGCAGCCTGATAAATATATATATATATATAATACTACGGCATGTAGCCCGATCTAATATAATAGATATAATGCTTCGGCGTGCAGCCCGATCCAATCTAATAGATATAATGCTGTGGCATACAACCAGATCTTATAATATATAACTACACTCACTAAGGGTGTGTCCAGACTCCGGAGGGGCTCCTTCAGCCCAAGCGCTATAATACTGCAGCGTGTAGTCCGATCCACATATATATCACTACGGCGTGCAGTCCGATCTGGTGCATGTATATGTATATTCTGCTTTGGCGTGCAGCCCGATCCGGTATATATATCAATACCTCACCATGGGTCCTCGACCCCTCTCAGTTAATATAGACTTGGCCTCTCGGGCCCACTCAACTAGATCAAGGTATGCAACCCTATGTATTCTCATTTAGAGCACATTTCTCATGCCAGTTCATGTTATGCTATACAACTAAGAATATGGCTGAGAGTATGTGTTCAACAGATATAAGGGTCATTTAGCTCCACAGGCTTCCCTAAGGTTCTACAGATCGTCACAAGGTCCCAAATATGGAAACTAGCCCAAATATACTGATTTAAGCTCAGTCTCATTCATAAAGTATAGTAACCCAACAGTCGGGATGGACTAAGTTCGAATCCCCAGTCACAATATCATAACGCTCATCACACAACGCGTGTTTTATCTCAACATAGCACTGTATAGTACAAATACGGGGTTTCAAACCCTCAGTATATCATTCATTATTAACACTCACCTCTAACCGGCCAAAGTCCTAGCTCGCCTTGCGCTTTCCTCACAATCTACCTCATCGGATGCCAAATCTGATCAAAACCAATAAGAATACATCAAAATAGGCTAATGAATCATAATCCAATCGAAAGGACTCGAAAAACACCCAATAACACAAAGTTGCCAAAACCTGAGTCCCGATCTCGCTTCTCAAAAAATTATAAAATTCACATTTTCAGAATCCTCATCATGCCACGAGTCCCTGCATATAAAATTTATCCAAATCGGACTTCAAATGAGCCGCCAAATCATGATTTTACATAGCAAAAATCCAAGCCCTAACTTTCTCAATTTATACCCAAATTCAGAGAATTAATGGAAGATTCTTCGATAAAATGATGTATTAAGACCACGAGACATACCTCCAATCACTTTCCGATGAAATCCTCTTCAAATTCTATCAATTAACTCTCAAGGTGCTAAAAAATGGAGGAAAATATCCAAGGTTCGCGATTGATTTCTTTTCTTAAAACCCTTCTGTCGTCCAGATTTAACTCTATGCGATCGCATCCCAGCTATTGCGATTGCATAGCACAAATTTTCTACCTCAAAAATTCCTCTTATGCGATCTCACTCCTACCCTTGTGATCGCATAGAACAAATTCAATGCTAAGGACCCTAGGCCAAAATACACTATGCGATCGCATACCTTCCATGCGATCGCAGAGAACAAGCTCACAATGCTATGCAATCGCAACCCCTGCTACACGATCGCATAGAACAAATTCAGACCCCACTTCCATCCTTCTATGCTATCGCAACAACACCTGTGCGATCGCATAGAGCATTTTTTTGCAACAAATACTAGCAACCATCAGACCTACAATAATGCAAGAATTGGTCAATTTGGACCCCCGGATTCAGCCCGAGGCCCCCGGGACCTCAACGAAAACCACCAACCTATTGCAAAATACGATACAAACTTGTTTCAATCATAAAAACTTTCCTCAAACACAAAAATCATCAAATTAAGGCGGATTCAAGCCTAAGTTTCAACTAAAACTTCCGAAACTAACATCCAATCAAAAACCCGACCAAACGATGTTCGAATGACCTGAAAATTTGCAAACATAACCAAAATCACCTAATGAAGCTATTGCAACTTTTAGAATTCCATTCCAACTCCCGGATCAAAATCTCACCTATCGGCCGGAATTCGCCAAAATTCTAACTTCGCCAATTCAAGTCTATTTCTACACCGGACCTCCAAATTCAATTTCAATCGCTCTTCTAAGCCAAAAGTGATCTCCCGAAGCTAATCGAACCATCATAATTCGAGTCTGAGCCCTCTAACTCACAAGTCAACATCCGAATGACTTTTCCAAACTATCCCTTCATCAAAGAAACTATTTATCTCATTTCCTACCAAACTCAATCCGAATTGACTCAAATTCACGAAACACATATATTGAAATATGAACAAGTATATAATGGGGAAAATGGGATTGTAACTCACGTGACGACGGACCAGGTCGTTACAATATGGGTAAGACATTGGGTTTGAGTCCCAATGCATCATATTGATTATATAATGAAACAAAAATAATGTCTTTCATGAAAAGACATGAAATATCTCATTTGATTTGCTCCATTCTTGAAGTGAGTGTGATACTGATGCATAATAATTTTAAATGAAGACAAGTGATTGACCAATGAACGTGTGTATGCCAAAGGCAATAACAACATTCATCATTATGGTAAATATAAAAAAGAAGAACATCAAGGGTTCTCAAAATAATCCTTCAAATGTGAAGTGTAATGACCCGACCTGTCGTCTCATGAGTTACCGCTCTGTTTGTTTTTTCATTTTCAACTTCTTTGTGCTTCATTATCCGTATCTTATGCGATCTAGTGGTTTGGAGTGGTTTTGATAAGAAATGAGACACTTAGTCTCTTTTAAGAAGGCATAAGTTGGAAAAGTCAATCGAGCATTGACTTATGAGTTAGAGGGATCATATATGAATTCCAATGATTCGCTTAGCTCCGGGAGATGATTTGGGACTTAAGAATGTATCCGGAATATTTTTGTGATGGCCGGTATAGAATTAGGCTTGAATTGACGAAGTTAGTATTTTGGCAAATTTCGGTTGATAGGTGAGATTTTGATCCGGGTGTCAGAATGAAATTCTGAGAGTTGCTGTATCTTTATTGTGCCATTTGGGATAAGTGTGCAAAATTTCAGGTCATTCGGACATCGTTTAGTCCGGGTTTTGATCAAATGTATGTTTAAGAAGTTTTTGGAAAACTTAGGCTTGAATTCGATGTGAATTGATGGTTTTGATGTCGTTTGAGGTGTTTTGTTGATTGGAAAGAGTTTGACTGATATAATGAATTATGTTGGCATATTTGGTTAGAGTCCGGAGGGGCTCGGGTGAGTTTCAGAATGGTTACAGGCCATTTTTAGGCCAATTTAACTTGCTGGATTTTGACAGCAAAGTTCGAAAATATTAATGCAAGGAGCATAATGTAAAAGTTTATATCTAGCAATATATAAGGAATATTAACATTCACAAAAGATGAAAGTTGTAGCCCTTGCATTCTAGTTTTCAGAAAATGAAACCATTCATCATTTGGATATTTGTATAGAAAGTTATGATCGATTGAATAAGGGCTGATAAAGTTATTTTGAAATTTCCCAGAAATTTCTGATGCGAGGAGGGTAGTTTGAAAGCTTATATTTCAATATATATATAGAATCACAAAATATGCAAAACATGAAAACTGTAGAACGTCGATTGTAGTTTCCAGAAATTTAAACTATGGGTCATTCGGACCTATGTACAAAAAGTTATGGTGGATTGAATATGACTAGTAAAGCTATTTTTGGTGAACATTTAGTGACAAAAATGGACTTTTAGTGACGGGCGGACAGAAACTTAAGGACCAAAAATGCCCATTTCTTCATTTTCGTTTTGGGGTTTTTGGAGCTCGGTTCTTGGGCGATTTTGAGGTGTTTTTCACGATTTCAATTGAGATTTGAAGCTTTAGACGAATTCGCGAGGAAAAGGCTTGTTGGAATTTTGAATTGGTTGCAAAGCGAGGTAAGTGTTTGGTCTACCCTAGCTTGAGGGAATAAGAGTTGAGTATAATTGCTACTTGTTATGTGTTGTGTCCGGCGTATAGGCATGGTGACGAGTATCTATACATTGGGGGTCGAGCATGACCGTGAGTCCTAAATTGCTAAATTGTCGTATTCTTATTTGATGCTTATGAGAACTTGTTTAAAGATTACTGGTTTCATACCGGTAATATATATGTTGTTGATTAAAGATTATTGGTCTCATACCGGTAATATATATGTTGTTGATTAAATATTATTGGTTTCACACCGGTAATAATATATATATTGTTGATTAAAGAGTATTGGTTCCATACCGGTAATATATATGTTGTTGATTAAAGATTATTGGTTTAATACCGATAATATATATATATATATATATATATATATATATATATATATATATATATATATATATATATATATGAGAAATGGGATCGTGTGGCACGCCGACCACTTATATTTAAAGAATTGAGATCGTGTGGTACGCCGACCACTTATATATTAAATAATTGGGATCGTGTGGCACGCCGACCACAAAGTGATATGAATCTTGGCATTGGCCATAGTTGCCTGTAGCCTATTGATACATTTGGGAGCGGGTGGTACGCCTACCACAAGATATGAAAAGTCTATTGATACATTTGGGAGCGGGTGGTACGCCTACCACAAGATATGAAAAGCCTATTGATACATTTGGGAGCAGGTGGTATGCCTACCACAAGATATGAAAAGCCTGTTGATACATTTGGGAGCGGGTGGTACGCCTACCACAAGATATGAAAAGCCTATGGTTACGTTTGGGAGCGGGTGGTACGCCTACCAAAAGATATGAAATGAAATATGAATTGAGACATGAAAGTAAGATTTGTTCCGTTGATCAGATTACTCCGGATATTGTGAGTTGTTGACTGTTATTTCAGAGCAGATTCTTTCCTTATAAATGTTCGATAACGTTTTATTCTGTTGTATATGTATAAATGTTCGATAATACGTATATATATATATATATATATATATATATATATATATATATATATATATATATATATATATATAGTTCAATACTTCGAGCTTCAATAATTGTACTTTAATTGAAAAGGGTATTTTCTTTGTCAAATGATTATTAAAAATAACTTCATTTTTTCTTGTTGATTTACTAATTGGGATGGAAGTTGTTCTATACTTTATGTTAAGTAAGTGAGGCTCGTCGAACATTCTTAATTGTATTGGGTCATGGACCCCGTGAAATGAGCAACAAGAGAATATTGATGTGCAATGTGAAATAGAAATATGTTGGCACAAGGTGCCAGGGAAAATATTATAATTTTATTTAATTGCACGTGAGTTGTCCGTGCGGTTGTGATATAAATATGGGCACGAGATGCCGTAAAAATATGAAAGTGGGTCGAGACCTATATTATTATGATTTTGAAATGAGGCGTCACAAGGTGACCTTTACTCAAAAGAATTATATTCGAAAGATACTTATTTGAAGGAAATATATTCGAAACATATTTATTAGAAGCATATTATCCTAGAGATTATTACTTGGAGGATTTATAGGCAAAAATATTTATCCTTGAAAGACTCGATTAATTGATTGCACTTGTATTTATTATTTGTTGAGAAACATTTGTGGTGTTCTTGTTGCCAACTATTTATATCTCTAGTAGATCATTGTTGCTAGCTATTTATATCTCTGGTAGATCATTGATGGCATTATTGTTATTTGCTTCCTATTATTTTGTACGCTATAAACTGCACAGGTTTATGTGAGTGTATGGTCCTAGCCTCGTCACTACTTCGCCGGGGTAGGCTAGACACTTACCAGCACATGGGGTCGGTTGTGCTGATACTACACTTCTGTACATTTTTGTGTACGGATCCAGGTATTTGATCCATAGTAGCTATTTGTTGCGGTGGAGACTCAAGGTAAACCTACTGCAGCATTCGCAGTCCTCAGAGTCACCTTCAATTGTACTTATTTCCATTTGTTCCCTTTGTTTCGGAACAGTGATGTTATTATATTGTATAACTACTTTTAGAAAGGCTTGTGACTTGTACTACCGGTTTTGGGAATAGTAAATCATTAGAGAAATTCAGTTGAAGTTAATAAGTATCAATGTTATTTCGATTTATGTTAGGCTTACTTAGTTTGAAGACTAGGTTCCATCACGACTCCTTCGGAGGGACTTTTGGGTCGTGACAAGTTGGTATCAGAGCTCTAGGTTCATAGGTGCTACAAGTCATAAGCGAGTTCAGTAGAGTCTTGTAGATCGGTACGGAGACGTCTGTACTTATCTTCGAGAGGCTATAGAGCTACTAGGAAAAATTCCCACTTCATTCATTCCTTATCGTGCGATATTTATTCAGCTTGAAGCATATATCTTAGGTTCTTTTGCATCCACTCATGTATGGAATTGCGCATTATGCCAATGGTTTGTGATAAAAAAAATTATAAGAGAGCCAGAGTTGCTCAATCATTATTTTCATGTGTCGATCAAAAATTGAGTATGTGGAAGTGCAGAGAGATCTTTCAGTTGTGCGCATAGGGATGCATCAGATCTTGACATCTGGTTGATAAGTACAATCTGTAGAAAAGGTTTAATTGGAGACTATGTGATTCATATGGGATTTCTATGTAGCGAAGGGTACAACTAGCAACCAAGTCACTAGAGGAAGCGAGTTTAACAATCACGAGGATGTCATGCGCCAAATAAATAGCTTGAGGCGTCTTATGTACGGTGTCGTACGAGCAATGAAGATTAGTTTTGTGGATCATCGAAAATGTGTCTTATGATTTCACACCTAGTGAGGAAAGTCGACTATCAACGATAAGATTGCGAGATCATGTGTTATACGAATCTTGACCCGAGATGTATTTATGTGGTATTGAAAGGTTCTCCAAAACTTGTATATGATCGAGATCTAAGATTTGAACGGGAAGATAATGAGACTTGAGATATTCCCGCATCCTTAATAATCCTATATTTCAGTATCAATGGGGTCGCATAAATAATTTGAGCATACTCGTAGTGCTTAAGTTAATCACAACACTCGCGTGGGCGGTCATCTTTTAATGTACTAGTGGCATGGAATTTCCTGCAACGACTATTTAATTTATTCGGTATGAACTCACTATGAGCAGTCGAATTGCGATGGGCTGTTATGAATATGGTGATACTAGGAACATCTTGAGAAAAATGTCCTAGACTTGGGAGAAATCTGTTCCATCAGTGCACATATGCCACGTACTCTAATATAGTTATTACTCAACCTACACTACCAATTAGGGGTGGAGGAAAAGTGGGTAGACGGCGCCTTAGAGGTGGAGGCCCGACCCATTGATATATTCTCTATGGTATAGCTGAGGACGTTACAAGAACGAACTTGAGTTATCATAAATGAATATTTTTCCTTAACATAATTCGGTTATGAGTATCGAGGCTAGTCATCATAATATGTTTTACTTATGAGTGAGCTTCATAAATCTTAAATTTACTTAGGTGAATACTCCTGTCGGGAGATTATATGGAGATAGCTATGTCTATCATTATGTGTTAGTCACTAAAAATAGTTGTAATGTGGGTTTTGATGTGATTTCAGGAAAATTGATTTGAATTGTGAATTTTATTACCTATCGGTATGAGGGTTCATTATATGTTGTGGTTTTTGTTTGACGGAATGTTTTTCGAAGAAAAAGTAAGGAAATGAAAAAAATTTTAGTTGGCACGATTTGCATATTACTTGTGGTACGGAGTTGAGAACGAGATCCCCGTATTTTTTTATATGATATGAGATATTTAAACCAGCTACAGGCTACGGTGGATGTTATATAAGGACGAGGTCCTTGTTGTAAAAAAAAATTATGAATTTAAAGTTCTCCCTTGTGAAATTAAAAAAAATGGTACTATAGTACCTATAGAGAGTATGCCTATGAGGCTTATTTGAAAATTCTTGTATGAATATCTCTGTGCATAATTTGCACATTTGGATTGTAACTATAGAGTTATTTCCCGCAAGATAAGTGCCCGGGTGGTGTTAAATGTGACTCGTTTGTTCGAATAATTAATTTTGAGGTCTTCAGGTCTCGTTGTTAGAAAATGGAGGTTTGAAACGAGATTTTTGGTTAGCATGAGATTAACTAGCAATTTGTAATCAATAATGAATAACTATTAAGACCAGAGATGTGGTTATGGTCATAAATATGATGTGTTTCATGTCCATATATCTTTATTATAATATCTCGCTTGTAATGCAGAGAATAATATTATTGACATATACATTGTGGGGCATTGTTGAGTTATGAATGTGTTATTATCAGTTGTTTGGGTGTTATTCTGACAGGTGGATAGTCCCAAGTACAGGGAAAACTCTGCCGAAATTTCTGAAAATTTTGGGAGTTAGAAAAAAAAATAATTTAGGACATGGAGTTGTGCAAAGAATGAGATAAGCTACACTATGTGTTTGAGGGCAGGCTACTTATTATTTGAGGACGAATGACCCTAAGTGGGGGATAAGGTAATACTCCGGTTTTGAGGGATGCAAAGGCACAAGTTTCTATAGCCAATCAAGCTTAATATCATGTGTTGATGTGAAGATCAGAGATTTATGGAAATAACTAGAGTGTAAGAAATTTGGTACTAAAGTATACAAGTTTGGATAAAGGAAATAATCTCAATTAAAACGGTGTTGTCGGACATATTTCGAATGTGGTAATATGGGATCAACCGCGAGTATATGTGTAAAAGTAGAAACACTAAATTTGAAACCTCGAGATAATCTTAGTACGTTCGAGGACGAACGTTTCATTAAGAGGTGGAGAATGTAATGACCCGACCTGTCGTCTCATGAGTTACCGCTCTATTTTTTTTATTTTCAACTTCTTTATGCTTCATTATCCGTATCTTATGCGATCTAGTGGTTTGGAGTGGTTTTGATAAGAAATGAGATACTTAGTCTCTTTTAAGAAGGCATTGTGATGACCCGGCCCGTCATCATGTGAGTTATCACCTCGTTATCCCCGTTAAATGCTTGTTAATGTTTCAATATGTATGTTTGGCGAGTTTGAGTCAATTCAGATTGATTTTTGGTGGGAATTGAGACAAATAGTCTCTTAGAAGAAAGAATATTTGGGAAAAGTCAATCGGATGTTGACTTGTGAGTTAGAGAGCTCGGAATCGAATTCTAATGATTCGGTCAGCTCCGGGAGGTCATTTATGAGCTAGGAGAGCGATCGGAATTGAATTTGGAAGTCCGGTATAGAAATAGGCTTGAATTGGCCAAAGTTGAATTTTGGCGATACCCGATCGATAGGTGAGATTTTGATCCGGGAGTCGGAATGGAATTCTGACATTTTCAGTAGCTTCGTCATATGATTTTGGATATGCCTGCAAAATTTCAGGTCATTCGGACATCGTTTGGTTGTGTTTTTGATCGAATGTGAATTTTTGAAGTTAAAGTTAAACTTAATCTTGAATTTGTTGAAAATGGACGATTTTGATGTTAACGATAGAGTTTTGATGATTGGAACAAGTTCGAATAAGGTTATAGGACGTGTTGGTGCTTTTGGTTGAGGTCCCGGGGGCCTCGGGTGAGTTTCGGAGTGGTTTCGGACCATTTCTAGGCCATTTTTAACTGCTGGTTTATGTCTGTAGCAGTGTTCTACGCGATCGCGGACAATGGGATGCGATCGCGGTGAGTAAAATGTGCCAAAAATATTAATGAATCGCGATCGCGTGAAATGATCCGCGATCGTGAAGAAGGAAAATTTCTGTTGCATTGATCCTACTTCGGAAGCTCATATCCATTTATCTACAAAGAATTTTAAGGTGATTCAAAAACGGAAGTTTTAGATCATCGTATCTAGTTTTTAGAAAGATACAGTAAACTTGATTTGGACATCTGTGTAAATAGTTATGAACGTTACACTCTAGGGTATCCGAGAAGGATCTCTAATACACATGTATAAATTTGGAAGCTTATATCTCGAAATTTATAAATATTCATGGAATACGCATCAAATGAAAGTTATATCCCTATGTTTCTAGTTTCTAGAACATCAAACCATTCATCATTCGGAGTTATGTGCAAAACGTTATGACCATTATACTGAAGCCTGTCCGGAGGAACCGGAATTTGTTCACCGCGATCGCGAAGGGTAAATTTTGGGCCAAATTTTGTTTTCCGCGATCGCAGAGCCATTCCCGCTATCGCGATGAGTAATATGCCTGGGAAGAATGTTTTTAAAATATTCCAGTCGCGAAATCAACCCATTTTTCCACCATTTTTGGTCATTCTTGAGAGCTTTTGGACGGGAATTGAAGGGATTTCGACGGGGAATCATTGGAGGTAAGTTTTATGAGTTAAATACATGATTTTATCAAAGAATCTTCCATTAATTCTCTGAATTTGGGAAAGAAATCAAGAAAATTAGGGCTTTGAGCAAAAATCTTAAAATGGGGATTTGAAGGACTATTTGTGGTCCGAATTAGGAGTTCTTGGTATGTACGGACTCGTGGAGAGACGAGGATTCCGAAAATGTGAGTTTAATAATTTTTCGAGAAGTGTACCAAAAGTCGGGTTTTGACAACTTCGTTGGTTTTGGTGCAATTGGGTTAATTCGAGTGAATTGCCTGAAATTAGCATATATTGATGCATTCTCTATGATTTTGAGCAGATTTGACATCCGAGGAGATTGATTTGCGAGGCAAGTGCAAGGCGGATTGAAGCTTCTACCGGTTCGAGGTGAGTGGTAGTAGTAAACAATGTACTGAGGATTTGAAACCCCGTACTAGCACTTCACAGTGCTATGTTGAGATGAGACACGCGTCTTGTGACGAGCGTGGTGACATTGTGATTGGGGAATTGGACTTGGTTCTTCCCGACTAATAGTATACTGTGTGTTATGACTGATAATAAGTTTATAACTGTGCAATTGGGCTGATAGCCATGTTTGGGGCCTTGTACCGATCTGTAGAGCATTAGGGAACCTATAGAGCTAGGTGACCCTTATATCGTGTTGAAAACATACACTCAGCCGTAGCTCTAGCTGTATAGCATAATATGAGCCGTACTAGATGTGTACATTGTGAGAGATTATCTGAGGCGGAATTCCCTGTTCTAGTTGAGTGGGCCTGAAAGGCCAAGTCTATATTGACTGAGACAGGGTCAAGGACCCACTGTGTTATAGCTGAGTGGGCCTGAAAGGCCAAGTCCATATTGACTGGGATAGGGTCGAGGACCCATTATGAGGTATTATATATATATATATACCTATGTTGGATCGGGCTGCACGCCGCAGCAGTATATATATTGGATCGGACTGCATGCCGTAGTAATATACATGTAATATACATGTGGGACGGACTGCACGCCGCAGTATTATTGCGCTTGGGCTGTAGGAGCCCCTTCGGAGTCCGAGTCTGCACACATTCTCAGTGAGCACTGGTGTATATTATGGGATCGGGCTACGCGCCGCAGCAGTATAAATATATATACATATACATATCGGATCGGACTGCACGCCGCAGTAATACATGTGTGGATCGGGCTGCACGCCGCGGTATCATAGTGCTTGGGCCTAGGGAGCCCCTTCGAAGTCTGTATACACCCCCAGTGAGCGCCGTCGACGTTAAATAGTGCGGGCTGCGCGCCGCAGCGGTATATGTATTGGAGCGGGCTGCACGCCGCAACATTATACTTATTCATATCCTATTACCTACTTAAATACTTATACATTATAGACATATGTATGTGTCTTCATATATTGAGATGGCCGTACACCGTAGGGGTACGAGTGAGGGTTTGATCGGTGTGGGATCTTGTAGAGATAGATGTGGACTGGAGATCAGAGTACTTACTACAGTGATGACGTACCTGTGAGGGTTGCCTTAGAACTGTTAAGTGATAGTACTGGAGTTCTTATTTTCAGTTATTGTTTATTATTGTTACTCACTGAGTTGAAATATACTCACCCCACTCCCCTGCACTTTCTGTGCAGATCCACAGGTGCCCGAGAGCAGTTGAGACATTGTAGCTGCTGATCCTTGCCTACTTTTGCGGAGATTACGAGGTAGCTGCCAGCGTTCGTAGAGCCTGTTCTCTCCTTCTTTATCATCTTGTTGATTTCTTTTTGCCTAGACTTGTTTGTATTAGGATGTTATTCTATAGAGGCTCAGTCTCGTGACACCACGATATGGTTGGTACCATATTTTGTATGTTTTACATTTCGCTTATCACCTGATATGATCGTTTACCGTTTAAGTTTAATTTGATTAATAACTGGCTGGTTTAAGGGATAATATGGTCGGGCTTGCCTAGCATTGTGTTGGGCGCCATCACGACCAGGGTTTGGGTCATGACAAGTTGGTATTAGAGCCTAGGTTAACAGGTCTCGCGAGTCATGAGCCGGTTGGTAGAGTCTCGTGGATCGGTACGGGGACGCCTGTACTTATCCTCGGGAGGCTGCAAACCTTTAGGAAAGTTTCAAATTCTTGGAATTCTCATCGTGCGTGTTTGATTCAGCTTGAAATGTAATTCTTGAAATTCCTCCTGCACATTGATGCGTGCACTCGAGTGCTTAGTGATAAATTTGCCTTGATGGCTTATGATTCCCTAATCGAGGGACGAGATATAATCTCTGTGAGTTCATGTTGGGCCAGTCTGGAGGACTTGAGGCCGGACCCTTGTTTATGGCTTAAGCACCAAGGTGCTAATTTTCGCGAGCCGGTATTATGAAATTCATACGATCGGTATTGATCTTAATTGTGGAAACGGCAGTTTGATAATGGGGGAGCTGCAAGGTATTCAATCCATATTGTGATCTGTTATGTAGCCCTAGATATGGGCGTGGTGAGTATGTTCAATGCCTCTTAGCAGAAATGTAAAGTGCACTACGTGTGGTAGTATGAGTTCAGACTCAAGGAAACTGAATTGGTCGTGCTATGAGTATTGAGATTTATGTTGTTGATATGCATTGTGATGTTTTGTCGAGTTGCCGATGTATTGTTAGGATGGTTTTGGTGATTCTCTGGCAGGTGGATAGGCCAAATTACAAAGGAAACTCTGTTGAAATTTTGGAAAAATTTGGGACTTAGAAAAGATTTTGTCACCTAAAGAATGGGCTTAGCTATTTGGTGTGAATAAATACAAGAATTGCAAAAGAGTTTATGATGTGTGTTACCGTGGTTTGAAAATGAGTGTATTTTTCCTGTTGGTATGCAAGGCTTGGGATGTGTAATGAGTTTTCTCTATATGGGATCATGAAAGTCCTTGACTAGTTGAGTGCGCCGATGTTTTGCGGCGGAGGAAAGGGATATGAATTTTCATGTTGTCTTAGTGTGGTATGGTATATGCGATGTGTTATGGAAAGTTGATAATGGCATATGCAAGGTTTTGAGATCAGTTCATAATATAGAGGAAGTCATTAAAATCCTCGAGCAGCGTGGGCAGCTGCAGTTAATCTGAGAATCAAGCTTCCCGATGATTAAGGAAAATGGTACTGCTATTCTAGTATTTTGGCAGGGTATATGGTCAAAATGGCAAGGTGGTGTAAACTGATAATATCTAGTGGTATTGTGGTATTCTCCTGTTGGATTGACATTGATGATTGAGTCGTTGTTGGCATAGGGAAATTTCTGAATGGCGTACGTGGTATGAATGGATGCTTGATATGTGTTACGTATTCGTACGTTGGAGAGTGGAATCAGGCATAGTAATTCAGGTGTTATATATGTGTTAGAGACTAGAAGTTCTCGTAATCCGCCTATGCAGTGGTGGTATGTCGTGTGTATCAGCACCGTTTAGCAGTTGTTGAAAATTGGAAGCCCTAGTGGTTATCTCGTTACTTGATATGATGAAATGGAATAATGATATATGATTGCAGACTGGTTGTCATAAGTCAGGTTGTCTAGACTAATGTGATATGGACTATGTCAGGAAAATGTCACAACTGCGTGGCAGAGTGCATCGGATCATGCTCCAGCAGGGTAGATGTACCCTAGGGCCAGCGGACGGCTGGTAGGTATTGCTTTGTCAGTTGGGCATTCGTGGCGGATGTCAGTATAGAGGTATCTACCATTAAATCAGCTCCAGTATTAAGGAACTTTGTCGGATGCGTTTCATGTGGCCGAGCTTGAGGCTATATATATATGTTTGTTGCAAGGAGCAACTTGACCCGAGGTGCATTCCCTTTGCTAGATGTATTCGTGGGTCGGGTGGCACGTCGCCACAGGCATAGTATTTGGATCGGGTGGCACGCCGCTATATGTATGGTATCAGGATCGGGTGGCATGCCGCCATAGGTATGGTATCTGGATCGGGTGGCACGCTACCACGGGTATGTTATTGGAACGGGTTGCGCGCCGCAACAGTGTGATGTGGAAGATATAGCTTCCTATATGTTACTTTGTATACAATACTTCCTAGCTTCTGAGGAATAGTCCGTATTGGGTATCGCTCGGTTGTGTCCATTCAGGATTGGATAACATATATTAAATATATCACCGCGTGTGTGATTGATTGCTTGAGTTCAGACCTAAATATGTGCGTGGCTGACCGTTCTGAGCATGGTGACTTGAGATGCTTCAGGTTTAATAGTGTTTGGATAGAATCATGAGCTGTGGCAAGGCCACGTGATGTTATGACCTTTCGATGAGAATTCGGGTACTCTAATTCTATGATGTAAGACGAGATCTCAGTTATGTGATGTGATGGTATTGAGGAATTTGAATTATAGCTCTTTTGTGTGAGTCAGTTGTCGTGATTCCAGTACGTTCAGATCGTTCTTATTAGAGCCTGTGTTGTGCTTGATGTGGCATAGGCCGATGCTGAGGTGTCATGTCACCAGTGTGGTGTGTTATGATCGAAATGATCGTTGGAGTCATTAATGAGTACGAGCATATTTGATCTTAGCCTGTTAGAAAGGTAATATCGAGGTTTGGCTCCGAAACCTATTGTAGTATCAGTTATAAAAGGGGTATGGATTCACGAATGGTTGACCCGAGAGATGGGTTCGGTATATCGCATGTTTCAGCTGCCGTGGGCAGTATATGAAGGTGTTGGAATAAGACTCCATCCAATGAGAAAGATTTTTTCAGCTAGTATTTGGTTATTGTGGCCAGTTGTTGTGATTAAAGACTATCCGTCTCGAGCGATTCGGTTGTTTGATACATCATGTGATCTCACCCGGGGTGGCAAGTATGGACTATTACAGATGGATCGTGTGTATTCTAAGTATGCGCATGAGATTCGGACTTGGTATGTGATTTCGGAAAGTGCAATGTGGTCTATGATGCGGATGGGCTGTGAGATTTCCAGCTATAGTGTGTACCGGACTTGTATGAGATAGGGTGACGTGGGATCGCCCCGAATATATGCTTGGTAGGGTCATTCAGCTATTGGGTTACTTCCAAGTAAACCTCTTGGACCGCTCGAGGACGAGCGTTTGCTTAAGTTGGGAAGAATATGATGACCCGGCCCGTCATCATGTGAGTTATCACCTCGTTATCCCCGTTAAATGCTTGTTAATGTTTCAATATGTATGTTTGGCGAGTTTGAGTCAATTCAGATTGATTTTTGGTGGGAATTGAGACAAATAGTCTCTTAGAAGAAAGAATATTTGGGAAAAGTCAACCGGATGTTGACTTGTGAGTTAGAGAGTTCAGAATCGAATTCTAATGATTCGGTCAGCTCCGGGAGGTCATTTATGAGCTAGGAGAGCGATCGGAATTGAATTTGGAAGTCCGACGTAGAAATAGGCTTGAATTGGCCAAAGTTGAATTTTGGCAATATCCGATCGATAGGTGAGATTTTCATCCGGGAGTCGGAATGGAATTCCGACAGTTTCAGTAGCTTCGTCATGTGATTTTGGATGTGCCTGCAAAATTTCAGGTCATTCGGACATCGTTTGGTCGTGTTTTTGATCGAATGTGAATTTTTGAAGTTAAAGTTAAACTTAAGCTTGAATTAGTTGAAAATGGACGATTTTGAAGTTAACGATAGAGTTTTGATGATTGGAACAAGTTCGAATAAGGTTATAGGACGTGTTGGTGCTTTTGGTTGAGGTCCCGGGGGCCTCGAGTGAGTTTCGGGGTGGTTTCGGACCATTTCTAGGCCATTTTTAACTGCTGGTTTATGTCTGTAGCAGTGTTCTACGCGATCGCGGACAATGGGACGCGATCGCGGCGAGTAAAATGTGCCAAAAATATTAATGAATCGCGATCGCGTGAAATGATCCGCGATCGCGAAGAAGAAACATTTCTGTTGTATTGATCCTACTTCGCAAGCTCATATCACTTTATCTACAAGGAATTTTAAGGTAATTCAAGTGAAAGTTATAGACCATCGTGTCTAGTTTTCAGAAAGATAAAGTAAGCTTGATTTGGACATCTGTGTAAATAGTTATGGACGTTACACTATAGGGTGTCCGAGAAGGATCTCTAATACACATGTATAATTTGGGAAGATTATATCTCGAAATGTATAAGGATTCAGGAAATGCACATCAAATGAAGTTATAGCTCTGTGTTTCTAGTTTCCAGAACATCAAACCATTCATCGTTCTGAGTTGTGTGCAAAACGTTATGACCATTATACTGAAGCCTGTCCGAAGGAACCAAAATTTATTCACCGCGATCGCGAAGTCTTTTCCGCAATCGCGAAGGGTAAATTTTGGGCCAAGTTTTGTTCTCCGCGATCGCAGAGCCATTCCCGTGATCGCGATGAGTAATATGCCTGGGCAGAATGTTTTTAAAACATTCCAGTCGCGAAATCAACCCATTTTTCCACCATTTTTTGTCATTCTTGAGAGCTTTTGGACGGGAATTGAAGGGATTTCGACGGGCAATCATTGGAGGTAAGTTTTATGAGTTAAATACATAATTTTATCAAAGAATCTTCCATTAATTCTCTTAATTTGGGTAAGAAATCAAGAAAATTAGGGCTTTGAGCAAAAATCTTAAAATGGGGATTTGAAGGACCATTTATGGTCCGAATTGGGAGTTCTTGGTATGTATGGACTCGTGGAGAGACGAGAATTCCGAAAATGTGAGTTTCATAATTTTTCGAGAAGCGTACCAAAAGTCAAGTTTTGACAACTTCGTGGGTTTTGGTGCAATTGGGTTAATTCGAGTGAATTGCGTGAAATTAGTATATATTGATGCATTCTCTATGATTTTGAGCAGATTTGGCATCCGAGGAGATTGATTTGTGAGGCAAGTGCAAGGCGGATTGAAGCTTCTACCGGTTCGAGGTGAGTGGTAGTAGTAAACAATGTACTGAGGGTTTGAAACCCCGTACTAGCACTTCACAGTGCTATGTTGAGATGAGACACGCGTCTTGTGACGAGCGTGGTGATATTGTGATTGGGGACTTGGACTTGGTCCTTCCCGACTAATAGTATACTGTGTGTTATGACTGATAATAAGTTTATAACTGTGCGATTGGGCTGATAGCCATGTTTGGGGCCTTGTGCCGATCTGTAGAGCATTAGGGAACCTATAGAGCTAGGTGACCCTTATATCCTGTTGAAAACATACACTCAGTCGTAGCTCTAGCTGTATAGCATAATATGAGCCGTACTAGATGTGAACATTGTGAGAGATTATCTGAGGGGGAATTCCCTGTTCTAGTTGAGTGGGCCTGAAAGGCCAAGTCTATATTGATTGAGACAAGGTCAAGGACCCACTGTGACATATTGTATTGGGCCTGAGAGGCCAAGTATATACTGACTGGGATAGGGTCGAGGACTGTCACGACCCCAAATCTGGTTGTGATGGCGCCCAGCACATTGCTAAGCCAGCCTGACCAATCAATATAATCAATGGAGCTAGAAGCTCTCTTTAGCCCATTTAAGCATATTAATATATGAAACAACAACGATGTATGTAACGAAAACGGGGAACCAAGTCCCATAATATATCAACTCCCATAGACCAAGGGTCAAGAGTCATGAGCCTCTAACAGAACATGAGTGTATAAAGGTTACAAAATACCAAGTGCGGAATGAAATGTCAATACAAAATTGAAAGACAGTAGGAAGGAATATCGGGTCCTGCGGACTCTGCACCTACCTCGAATATCCACAAACGTCGCCTCACACAGCTACTGGATCACTGCTGAGAGGTACCTGGATCTGCACACAAGGTGCAGGGAGTAAAATGAGTACTGCCAGACTCAGTGGTAATAAACAAGGGTAAGAAAGCGCAGATAAGAAATCCGCAATAAAGCACTATGTAAAGCTATAATCAGCTACCCTGTCATAGAATCAATCTTCACTGTACCTGTACCAACAAATACCAATAAATAGCATAACAGCTAGCGGATGTAGCTAAATGCAATGCAATGCATGATATGACCGCTACGGCGTGTAGCCCGACTCCAATTTTGGGTACCCGTGCTCACCGTGGGGGTTCAGACTCCGGAGGGGCTCCTACAGCCCAAGCACATCTCATAGAGATATCCCTGCGGCGCGTAGTCCGATCCAACATATACCTCGCTGCGGCGTGCAGCCCGATCCACTACTAGTCAGCTAATATGCAGATACAGCCTCGCAGGCCCAAAAATAGTTTTTGAAAACTCTTTTATCATTTTTCGGTTGGAAAACAGTAATATCAAGTTCCAGAGATTGGAATTAGCATAATAACAAAAATAGTTGCGGACTAGTAGTAAACTAGCATGTCTATATGATAAGACAATGATAACGATCCTCGCGGGATCCAATAACCGGCTCACGGCCCACATGTATACTCAAACGCCCAAGAAGGGGGTTCCTCGGCTCAAGAGTGGCCATTATCACAATATATATATACATATATGCAACCATCCGAGAAGGAGGTTCGATGGCTCTAGAATAGCCTATAATACAGTATCAACAGGTTGGACAAATATGTAGTCTCCAGTTCATGATCGACCCCGCACTCTCAAGAGTGTGCGTGTCTCGCCGCTATACAGCGTCACAAAGTGGTATACCGGGGTTTCGAACCCGCTGGTCATCACCCACATCTATTACTCACCTCAATACGGCGCGACGACTACTCCGCAATGTCCTTTCCTTTGAATTTAGCTCCCTCGTGCGTGGAATCTAGTCAAACCACAATAATTACATCAAATACGGGTCAAATAATCATAACCCACTTCAATTTACATGAAATTAGCATAATTACACTAAGTTGGTAAAACCCGACCCCGCACTCTCACTGCTCGGAAAATTCCGAAATTAGCACCAACGCGATCCTTATCTCGCCACGAGTCCGTGCATATAAAATTTATCGAAATCGGAGTTCAAATGGCCTCCCAAATCCAAAAATCCCGTTTTCAAAACTTCGGCCACATTTCTTCAAGATTTCAACCCAATTTCATGAAGATTGATGTTAATACTACCATAAATTGATGTTTTTGAGTCAAGAATCTTACCTCCGACGATACCCGATGACTTCTCGGTGATTTCCTCGAGTTTTCTTCTCTCTAGGGCTTGAAATTGAGTTTTGGGGGTGTAACCCGTAACTCTCTGTTTCTGGACTTAAGTTCACTGCCAGAACAGGTTCTTCTACGCGATCGCGATCTTCCTCACGCGATCGCGATGCTCAAATTCACGGCCTCACGCGATCGCGACCTCCTTCACGCGATCGCGAAGCACAGTCACCCTGCCTCACGCGATCGCATCCTTCACTCCTGCGATCGCGTAGCATATTTCTCCTGGACCCATTTCTTCTTCTACGCGATCGCGTATATTGGCCCGCGATCGCGATCAACACCCGATCAATTCTACGCGATCGCGACTCTTACCCTGCGATCGCGATGCCTTATCTCCCCGCTCTACGCGATCGCATCCCCATCCCCGCGATCGCGGAGAGCAATTGTCTGCTGAGGTTATGACAGCAACCAGATTTTTCTCTTTTCTTTCAACAATGGTCCGTTTGGACCCCCGAATTCATCCCGAGACTCCCGGGACCCCAACGAAAACCACCAACATACTCCAAAACATGATACGAACTTATTCCAACCATAAAAACACCATACTAAACCTCAAAATCACCAATTACACACGGATTCAAGCCTAAATTTCTTAAAACTTTCCGATTTACACATTCGATCAAAAACCCGACCAAACGATGTCCGAATGACCTGAAATTTTGCAGGCACATCCAAAATCACCTAACGGAGCTACAGAAATTGTCGGAATTCCATTCCGACCCCCGGATCAAAATCTCACCTACCGTTCGGATTTCGCCAAAATTCAACCTTAGCCAATTCAAGCCTATTTCTACACCGGCCTCCAAATTCAATTCCGATCGCTCCCCTAAGTCACAAATCACCTCCCGGAACTAACCGAATCATCAGAATCCGATTCCGAGCACTCTAACTCAATAGTCAACTCTTGGTTGACTTTTCATATTCAAGCTTTCTTCAAACATGCTATTTGTTTCATTTCCAATCCAAATCACTCCTAACTCACCCGATATACTCTAATACTGTTTTAAAAGCATAATATATGTAAATGCAAGGTATCGGGGTGGTAATTCCCGTAACGACGGGCCGGGTCGTTACATTCTCCCCAACTTAAACAAACGCTCGTCCGCGAGCGGGTTAAGAAACATACCCGGAGCATCAAATAAGTGTGGATATCTGCTCCGCATTTCCTGCTCGGTCTCCCAAGTTGCTTCCTCCACAGGACGACCTCTCCACTGCACTTTCACTGAAGCTATATCCTTAGATCTCAGCTTACGAACCTGTCGACCCAAAATGGCTACTGGTTCCACATCATAAGTCAAATCCTCATCTAGCCGTATCGTGCTGAAGTCCAACACATGAGACGGGTCTCCGACATACTTCCGGAGCATAGATACATGGAACACCGGGTGAACTCCCGACAAACCGGGTGGCAAAGCAAGCATATAAGCCACCTCCCCAACTTTCCTAAGCACCTCAAAAGGTCCAATAAACCTTGGGCTCAACTTCCCTTTCTTTCCAAACCTCATAACACCCTTCATAGGCGAAACTTTCAACAACACCTTCTCACCTACTGAATAAGACACATCTCGGACCTTCCGGTCTGCATAACTCTTCTGACGCGACTGAGCTGTGCGAAGTCTCTCCCGAATCACCTTCACCTTATCTAAGGCATCTTGGACTAACTCTGTCCCTAACAACCTAGCCTCGCCGGGCTCGAACCAACCAACCGGAGACCTACACCGCCTCCCATATAAAGCTTCATACGGCGCCATCTGAATGCTGGACTGATAGCTATTATTATAAGCAAACTCCGCCAAAGGCAAATAATCAGCCCATGAACCACCAAAATCAATGACACAAGCACGCAACATGTCCTCCAATATCTGAATAGTACGCTCGGACTGCCCATCCGTCTGTGGATGAAATGCTGTGCTCAACTCTACCTGTGATCCCAACTCTCGCTGAAATGTCCTCCAGAACTGAGATGTGAACTGGGTACCTCTGTCCGATATAATGGAAATAGGAACTCCATGCAATCTCACTATCTCACGGATGAATATCTCTGCCAACCGCTCTGAGGTATAGGTAGTACACACTGGGATGAAATGAGCTGACTTAGTCAGTCTATCCACAATCACCCAAACTGAATCAAACTTCCTCGCTGTCCGAGTGAGTCCACTAACAAAGTCCATAGTTATTCTTTCCCACTTCCACTCCGGAATATCAATACGCTGGAATACCCCACCAGGTCTCTGATGCTCATACTTGACCTGCTGACAGTTTAGACACCGAGCCACATGGCTCACAATATCTTTCTTCATCTTTCTCCACCAGTAATGCTGCTTCAAATCCTGGTACATCTTCGCGGCTCCTGGATGAATAGAATACCGCGAGCTATGGGCTTCCTCCAATATCAATTCACGAAGGCCGTCAACATTGGGCACGCATATCCGGCCCTGTATCCGCAATACACCCTCACTATCAATAGTGACATCTCTAGCATCATCATGCTGAACTCTGTCCTTAAGGACAAGCAAGTGTGGATCATCATACCGGCGCTCTCGAATACGATCATATAAAGAAGAACGAGCTACTACACAAGCCATCACCCGACTGGGCTCAGTAACATCCAGCCTTACCATCTGATTAGCTAACGCCTGAACATCAACTGCTAGGGGTCTCTCCCCAACTGGAATATACGCCAAACTGCCCATACTAATAGCCTTCCGGCTCAAGGCATCAGCCACTACATTAGCTTTCCCGGGATGATACAAGATAGTAATATCATAGTCTTTAAGCAACTCAAGCCATCTCCGCTGCCTCAAATTTAGATCTTTCTGCTTAAACAAATGCTGAAGGCTACGGTGGTCCGTATATACATCACAAGATACACCATATAGATAATGCCTCCAAATCTTCAAGGCATGACAATAGCAGCTAATTCCAAATCATGAACAGGGTAGTTCTTCTCGTGGGGCTTCAACTGACGAGAAGCATAAGCAATGACCCTACCCTCCTGCATCAACACACAACCAATGCCAACTCCCGAGGCATCACAATATACAGTATAAGAATCTGAAGCTGTCGGTAGAATCAAGACTGGTGCTGTGGTCAGTGCTGTCTTGAGCTTCTGAAAGCTCTCCTCGCACTCCTCGGACCATAAGAAAGGAACACCCTTCCGAGTCAATCTAGTCAAGGGTGAAGCAATAGAAGAGAACCCCTGAACGAATCGGCGATAATACCCTGCCAATCCCAGAAAGCTACGGATCTCAGTAACTGAGGTCGGTCTGGGCCAACTCTGCACTGCCTCGACCTTCCTCGGATCTACCCGAATACCATCACAGGACACCACGTGCCCTAAGAATGCCACGGACTCAAGCCAGAACTCACATTTGGAGAACTTGGCATACAGCTTCTCCTCTCTCAATCTCTGCAACACAACACTCAAGTGCCGAGCATGCTCCTCCTGGCTACGAGAGTAGACAAGTATGTCATCAATGAATACAATTACAAATGAATCAAGATACGGTCTGAATACACTGTTCATCAGATGCATAAATGCTGCTGGGGCGTTGGTCAGCCCAAACGACATCACAAGGAACTCATAGTGACCATATCTGGTCCGGAATGCAGTCTTCATAATGTCAGACTCTCTAATCTTCAGCTGATGGTAGCCTGAACGAAGATCAATCTTCGAGAACACCCTAGCTCCCTGGAGCCGATCAAACAAATCATCAATACGAGGCAGAGGATAATTATTCTTCACTGTTGCTTTGTTTAGCTGCCTATAGTCAATACACATCCTCATAGACCCGTCCTTCTTCTTAACAAACAGGACTGGTGCACCCCACGGCGACACACTCGGCCGAATAAACCCCTTATCTAGGAGTTCCTGGAGCTGCTCCTTCAATTCCTTCAACTCAGCTGGTGCCATCCGATACGGAGGAATAGAAATGGGCCGAGTGCCCGGCACCAAGTCAATGCCAAAATCAATATCCCCTGTCCGGCGGCATGCCCGACAGGTCTGAGGGGAATACATCTGGAAAATCCCTCACAACAGGTACAGAGTCAATGCTAGGAGACTCAGCTCCCACATCTCTCACAAAAGCTAAGTACGATAAACACCCTTTTTCAACCATTTTCTGAGCTTTTAAGAACGAAATAACACGGCTAGGGACGAAATCGGTCGAACCCCGCCACTCAATCTGAGAAATACCAGGAATGGCCAACGTAATCGTCTTAGCATGACAGTCCAATATAGCATGATACGGAGACAACCAGTCCATACCCAATATAACATCAAAGTCCACCATACCCAACAATAACAACTCTGCCTGGGTCTCCAGACCCCCAATAGATATAACACAGGATCTATAGACATGATCCACAACAATCGTATCACCCACGGGGGTGGATACATGAACAGGTAAATCAAGAATACCACGAGTCGTACCCAAATGATGTGCAAAATAAGAGGACACGTAAGAATATGTGGACCCCGGATCAAATAGAACAGAGGCATCTCTCGTGACGTACGTAAATGATACTCGTAATCACGAGCATCGGAGGCAATCGCATCACGCCCGTCGCAAGTGCATGTAACCGTGCTCGGCCTCCACCGGATCCCTCCTCGCCCCGGGGCGACCACGAGAAGACCGACCTCCACCTCTACTAGACCGAGATGGTGCCGAAGAGGAGGGCTGATCCCTCTGCCGAGTCCTGCCCCTACGTAGACGAGGGCAATGTCTCCTCATATGGCCAAACTCACCACACTCATAACACGCACCCGGTGCCGGAGAAGTAGGTGTTGCACTCGGGGCCTGGGAGGGCACCAAACGATGACTGACCTGCTGAAATCCCCGTCGACCACGACCATGCGAACCTCCGCCTCTGCTCCGGGCGGCCCGAATGAGAAGGTCTAGACGAGCGACCTCTGGCTCCGCCGGGAATGCCCTCTAGATGGAGCACCACCGAAACTACCACTGAACCACGAGGCCTCTCGGCCTCCCGCTCCTCTCTCTCTCGGCGACGATCCGCCTCAACGGAGCGTGCCATATCAGCAACCTGCTCAAACGATGATGACAGAACTCGCTCGCCGGTCATAAGAATACGGATAGAGTAGTTGAGGCCATCAATGAACCTCCTGATCCTCTCCCTATCAGTGGGGATCATCCATGTGGCATGCCTAGCCAACTGTGTGAATCTGAGCTCATACTGGGTCACAGACATGTCGCCCTGAATCAACCACTCGAACTGGCGACGTAACTCCTCGCGACGAGACCGAGGTACATATTTCTCTAGAAAGAGAGTAGAGAACTGCTGCCATGTGAGAGGTGCTGCTCTAGCAGGCCTACGCCTCTCAAACTCCTCCCACCAATCAAATGCGGGACCAGCGAACTGAAATGTAGTAAATGAAACTCCGCTGGACTCAAGAATACCAGCCGTACGTAGCATCCTCTGACACTTATCTAAGAAACCCTGGGCATGCTCGCCCTCAGCGCCACTGAAATGGGGTGGCTGGAGTCTACCAAACCTCTCAAGACGACGCCGCTCGTCGTCGGGCATAGCCTGAACCATATGCTCTGGAGCTGGTGCAGCTGGAGGAATAACTAGTGCAACCACCTGAGCGGGGACCGCCTCTGGCGTTTGAAGCCCCTGAACAACCTGCTCAGGTGTGCGAGCTGCAGGGGTCTGCTGACCACCCCCTGTCTGAGATGTCGCTGCAGTAGCGGTAGCTGATACTACCTGAGCCAAACCGGAACACACCGATAATATCTGGGCAAGAGTCTCCTGAAGACCAGGAATAGCAATAGATACAGTCTGGGCCTGAACTGGGGCTACTGGGGCATCAACCACCGGGGGCTGCTCCTGAACTGGTACAACAGGCGGGTCAGCTGGCACTGCCTCAGCTGCCCTACCTCTAACTCTAGCACGACCGCGCCCACGGCCTCTAACAGGTGGCAATGGAGGTCGTCCACCTCGTCCTGATGCTCGCGTTCTCGCCATCTACGAGAGAATAGAATATAAAAGTTCAGTTCTCAGAACAACAAGATCGCACGACATAGTTCAAGAAAAGTGAAGTTTTCCTAAAGGTTCGCAGCCTCCCGAGGATAAGTACAAGCGTCCCCGTACCGATCCACAAGACTCTACTAACCGGCTCAAGACTCACGAGGCCTAGTAAACCTAGGCTCTGATACCAACTTGTCACGACCCCAAATCCGGTCGTGATGGCGCCCAGCACATTGCTAAGCCAGCCTGACCAATCAATATAAACAACGGAGCTAGACGCTCTCTTTTAGCCCATTTAAGCATATTAATATATGAAACAACAACGATGTATGTAACGAAAACGGGGAACCAAGTCCCATAATATATCAACTCCCATAGACCAAGGGTCAAGAGTCATGAGCCTCTAACAGAACATGAGTGTATAAAGGTTACAAAATACCAAGTGCGGAATGAAATGTCAATACAAAATCAAGAGACAGTGAGAAGGAATATCGGGTCCTGCGGACTCTGCAGCTACCTCGAATATCCACAAATGTCGCCTCGCACAGCTAATGGATCACTGCTGAGAGGTACCTGGATCCGCACACAAGGTGCAGGGAGTAAAACGAGTACTGCCAGACTCAGTGGTAATAAACAAGGGTAAGACAGCGCAGATAAGAAATCCGCAATAAAGCACTATGTAAAACTATAATCGGCTACCCTGTCATAGAATCAATATTCACTGTACCTGTGCCAACAATTACCAATAAATAGCATAACAGCTAGCAGATGTAGCTAAATGCAATGCAATGCATGATATGACCGCTACGGCGTGTAGCCCGACTCCAATTTTGGGTACCCGTGCTCACCGTGGGGGTTCAGACTCCGGAGGGGCTCCTACAGCCCAAGCACATCTCATAGAGATATCACCTGCGGCGTACAGTCCGATCCAACATATATCTCGCTGCGGCGCGCAGCCCGATCCACTACTAGTCAGCTAATATGCAGATACAGCCTCGCATGCTCAAAAGTAGTTTTTGAAAACTCTTTTATCATTTTTCGGTTGGAAAATAGTAATATCAAGTTCCAGAGATTGGAATTAGCATAATAACAGAAATAGCTGCGGACTAGTAGTAAACTAGCATGTCTATATGATAAGACAATGATAACGATCCTCGCGGGATCCAATAACTGGCTCACGGCCCACATGTATACTCAACCGCCCAAGAAGGGGGTTCCTCGGCTCAAGAGTGGCCATTATCACAATATATATATACATATATGCAACCATCCGAGAAGGAGGTTCGATGGCTCTAGAATAGCCTATAATACAGTATCAACAGGTTGGACTAATATGTAGTCTCCAGTTCATGATCGACCCCGCACTCTCACGTGTCTCGCTGCTATACAGCGTCACAAAGTGGTATACCGGGGTTTCGAACCCGCTGGTCATCACCCACATCTATTACTCACCTCAATACGGCGCGACGACTACTCCGCAATGTCCTTTCCTTTGAATTTAGCTCCCTCGTGCGTGGAATCTAGTCAAACCACAATAATTACATCAAATACGGGTCAAATAATCATAACCCACTTCAATTTACATGAAATTAGCATAATTACACTAAGTTGGTAAAACCCGACCCCGCACTCTCACTGCTCGGAAAATTCCGAAATTAGCACCAACGCGATCCTTATCTCGCCACGAGTCCGTGCATATAAAATTTATCGAAATCGGAGTTCAAATGGCCTCCCAAATCCAAAAATCCCGTTTTCAAAACTTCGGCCACATTTCTTCAAGATTTCAACCCAATTTCATGAAGATTGATGTTAATACTACCATAAATTGATGTTTTTGAGTCAAGAATCTTACCTCCGACGATACCCGATGACTTCTCGGTGATTTCCTCGAGTTTTCTTCTCTCTAGGGCTTGAAATTGAGTTTTGGGGGTGTAAACCCGTAACTCTCTGTTTCTGGACTTAAGTTCACTGCCAGAACAGGTTCTTCTACGCGATCGCGATCTTCCTCACGCGATCGCGATGCTCAAATTCACGGCCTCACGCGATCGCGACTTACTTCACGCGATCGCGAAGCACAGTCACCCTGCCTCACGCGATCGCATCCTTCACTCCCGCGATCGCGTAGCATATTTCTCCTGGACCCCTTTCTTCTTCTACGCGATCGCGTATATTGGCCTGCGATCGCGATCAACACCCGATCAATTCTACGCGATCGCGACTCTTACCCTGCGATCGCGATGCCTTATCTCCCCGCTCTACGCGATCGCATCCCCATCCCCGCGATCGCGGAGAGCAATTGTCTGCTGAGGTTATGACAGCAACCAGATTTTTCTCTTTTCTTTCAACAATGGTCCGTTTGGACCCCCGAATTCATCCCGAGACTCCCGGGACCCCAACGAAAACCACCAACATACTCCAAAACATGATACGAACTTATTCCAACCATAAAAACACCATACTAAACCTCAAAATCACCAATTACACACGGATTCAAGCCTAAATTTCTTAAAACTTTCCGATTTACACATTCGATCAAAAACCCGACCAAACGATGTCCGAATGACCTGAAATTTTGCAGGCACATCCAAAATCACCTAACGGAGCTACAGAAATTGTCGGAATTCCATTCCGACCCCCGGATCAAAATATCACCTACCGTTCGGATTTCGCCAAAATTCAACCTTAGCCAATTCAAGCCTATTTCTACACCGGGCCTCCAAATTCAATTCCGATCGCTCCCCTAAGTCACAAATCACCTCCCGAAACTAACCGAATCATCAGAATCCGATTCCGAGCACTCTAACTCAATAGTCAACTCTTGGTTGACTTTTCATATTCAAGCTTTCTTCAAACATGCTATTTGTTTCATTTCCAATCCAAATCACTCCTAACTCACCCGATATACTCTAATACTGTTTTAAAAGCATAATATATGTAAATGCAAGTTAACGGGGTGGTAATTCCCGTAACGACGGGCCGGGTCGTTACAAGGACCCATTATGAGGTATTATATATATATATACCTACATTGGATCGGGCTGCACGCCTGCAGCAATATATATATTGGATCGGACTGCACGCCGCAGTAATATACATGTAATATACATGTGGGACGGACTGCACGCCGCAGTATTATTGCGCTTGGGCTGTAGGAGCCACTTCGGAGTCTGAGTCTGCACACATTCTCAGTGAGCACTGGTGTATATTATGGGATCGGGCTGCGCGCCGCAGCAGTATAAATATATATACATATATATATCGGATCGGACTGCACGCCGCAGTAATACATGTGTGGATCGGGCTGCACGCCGCAGTATCATAGTGCTTGGGCCTAGGGAGCCCCTCCGAAGTCTGTATACACCCCCAGTGAGCACCGTCGATGTTAAATGGAGCGGGCTACGCGCCGCAGTAGTATATGTATTGGAGCGGGCTGTACGCCGCAACATTATACTAATTCATATCCTATTACCTACTTAAATACTTATACATTATAGACATATGTATGTGTCTTCATATATTGAGATGGCTGTACACCGTAGGGGTACGAGTGAAGGTTTGATCAGTGTGGGATCTTGTAGAGTTAGATGTGGACTGGAGATCAGAGTCCTTACTACAGTGATGACGTACCTGTGAGGGTTGCCTTAGAACTGTTTAGTGATAGTACAGAAATTCTTATTTTCAGTTATTGTTTATTATTGTTACTCACCGAGTTGAAATATACTCACCCCACTCCCCTGCACTTTTTGTGCAGATCCATAGGTGCCCGAGAGCGGTTGAGATATTGTAGCTGCTGTTCATTATCTACTATTGTCGGAGACTACGAAGTAGCTGCCAGCGTTCGCAGAGCCTGTTCTTTCCTTCTTTATCATCTTGTTGATTTCTTTTTTCCTAGACTTGTTTGTATTAGGATGTTATTCTATAGAGGCTCAGTCTCGTGACACCACGATATGGTTGGAACCGTATTTTGTATGTTTTACATTTCGCTTATCACCTGATATGATCATTTACCGTTTAAGTTTAATTTGATTAATAACTGGCTGGTTTAAGGGATAATATGGTAGGGCTTGCCTAGCATTGTGTTGGGCGCCATCACGACCAGGGTTTGGGTCGTGACAGGCATAAGTTGGAAAAGTCAATCGAGCATTGACTTATGAGTTAGAGGGATCAGATATGCATTTCAATAATTTGGTTTATTCCGGGAGATGATTTGGGACTTAGGAATATATCCGGAATATTTTTGTGATGACCGGTGTAGAATTAGGCTTGAATTGACGAAGTTAGTATTTTGGCGAATTTCGGTTGATAGGTGAGATTTTGATCCGGATGTCAGAATGAAATTCCGAGAGTTGCTGTATCTTTATTGTGCCATTTGGGATATGTGTCCAAAATTTCAGGTCATTCGGATATCGTTTGGTGCAGGTTTTGATCAAATGTATTTATAAGAAGTTTTTGGAAAACTTAGGCTTGAATTCGATGTGAATTGATGGTTTTGATGTCGTTTGAGGTGTTTTGTTGATTGGAAAAAGTTTGAATGATGTAATGAATTATGTTGGCATATTTGGTTAGAGTCCGGAGGGGCTCGGGTGAGTTTCGGAATGGTTACAGGCCATTTTTAGGCCAATTTTAACTTGCTGGATTTTGACAGTAAAGTTCGAAAATATTAATGCAAGGAGCATAATGTAAAAGTTTATATCTAGCAATATATAAGGAATATGAACATTCACAAAACATGAAAGTTGTAGCCCTTGCATTCTAGTTATCAGAAAATGAAACCATTCATCATTTGGATATTTGTATAGAAAGTTATGATCGATTGAATAAGGGCTGATAAAGTTATTTTGAAATTTCCCAGAAATTTGTGATGCGAGGAGGGTAGCCTGAAAGCTTATATTTCAAAATATATATAGAATCACAAAATATGCAAAACATAAAAACTGTAGAACGTCGATTGTAGTTTCTAGAAAGTTAAACTATGGGTCATTCGGACCTATGTACAGAACGTTATGGTGGATTGAATATGACTAGTAAAGCTGTTTTTGGTGAACTTTTAGTGACGAAAATGGACTTTTAGTGACGGGCGGACAGAAACTTAAGGACCAAAAATGCCCATTTCTTCATTTTCATTTTTGGGGTTTTTGGAGCTCGGTTCTTGGGCGATTTTGAGGTGTTTTTCACGATTTGAATTAAGATTTGAAGCTTTAGACGAATTCGCGAGGCAAAGGCTTGTTGGAATTTTGAATTGGTTGCAAAGCGAGGTAAGTGTTTGGTCTACCCTAGCTTGAGGGAATAAGAGTTGAGTATAATTGCTACTTGTTATGTGTTGTGTCCGGCGTATAGGCATGGTGATGAGTATCTATACATTGGGGGTCGAGCATGACCGTGAGTCCTAAATTGCTAAATTGTCGTATTCTTATTTGATGCTTATGAGAACTTGTTTAAAGATTATTGGTTTCATACCGGTAATATATATGTTGTTGATTAAAGATTATTGGTCTCATACCGGTAATATATATGTTGTTGATTAAATATTATTGGTTTCACATAATATATATATTGTTGATTAAAGATTATTAGTTTAATACCGGTAATATATATATATATATATATATATATATATATATATGTATATATATATATATATATATATATATATATATATATATATATATATATATATATATATATATATATATATATATATATATATATATTGAGAAATGGGATTGTGTGGCGCGCCGACCACTTATATATTAAAGAATTGAGATCATGTGGCGCGCCGACCACTTATTTATTAAAGAATTGGGATCGTGTGGCACGCCGACCACAAAGTGATTTGAATCTTGGCATTGGCCATAGTTGCCAGTAGCCTATTGATACATTTGGGAGCGGGTGGTATGCCTACCACAAGATATGAAAAGTCTATTGATACATTTGGGAGCGGGTGGTACGCCTACCACAAGATATGAAAAGCCTATTGATACATTTGGGAGCGGGTGGTACACCTACCACAAGATATGAAAAGCCTGTTGATACATTTGGGAGCGGGTGGTACGCCTACCACAAGATATGAAAAGCCTATGGTTGCGTTTGGGAGCGGGTGGTACGCCTACCACAAGATATGAAATGAATTGAGACATGAAAGTAAGATTTGTTCCGTTGATCAGATTACTCCGGATATTGTGAGTTGTTGACTGTTATTTCAGAGCAGATTCTTTCCTTATAAGCGTTCGATAACATTTTATGCTGTTGTGTATATATATATAGTTCAATACTTCGAGCTTCAATAATTGTACTTTAATTGAAAAGGGTATTTTCTTTATCAAATTATTACTAAAAATAACTTCATTTTTTCTTGTTGATTTACTAATTGGGATGGAAGTTGTTCTATACTTTATGTTAAGTAAGTGAGGCTCGTCGAATATTCTTAATTGTATTGGGTCATGGACCCTGTGAAATGAGCAACAAGAGAATATTGATGTGCAATGTGAAATAGAAATATGTTGGCACAAGGTGCCAGGGAAAATATTATAATTTTATTTAATTGCACGTGAGTTGTCCGTGCGGTTGTGATATAAATATGGGCACGAGATGCCGTAAAATATGAAAGTGGGTCGAGACCTATATTATTATGATTTTGAAATGAGGCGTCACAAGGTGACCTTTACTCAAAAGAATTATATTCGAAAGATACTTATTTGAAGGAAATATATTCGAAACATATTTATTGGAAGCATATTATCCTAGAGATTATTACTTGGAGGATTTATAGGCAAAAATATTTATCCTTGAAAGACTCGATTAATTGATTGCACTTGTATTTATTATTTTTTGAGAAATATTTGTGGTGTTCTTGTTGCCAACTATTTATATCTCTGGTAGATCATTGTTGCCAGCTATTTATATTCTGGTAGATCATTGATGCCATTATTGTTATTTGCTTTCTATTATTTTGTACGCTATAAACTGCACAGGTTTATGTGAGTGTCTGGTCCTAGCCTCGTCACTACTTCGCCGGGGTAGGCTAGACACTTACCAGCACATGGGGTCGGTTGTGCTGATACTACACTTCTGTACATTTTTGTGTACAGATCCATGTATTTGATCGATGGTAGCTATTCGTTGCGGTGGAGACTCAAGGTAAACCTGCTATAGCGTTCGCAGTCCTCAGAGTCACCTTCAATTGTACTTATTTCCATTTGTTCCATTTGTTTCGGAACAGTGATGTTATTATATTGTATAACTACTTTTAGAAAGGCTTGTGTCTTGTACTACTGATTTTGGGAATAGTAAATCGATTGAGAAATTCAGTTGAAGTTAATAAGTATCAATGTTATTTCGATTTAGGTTAGGCTTACTTAGTTTGAAGACTAGGTGCCATTACGACTCCTTCGGAGGAATTTTTGGGTAGTGACATGAAGAAATTGTGTATCAAGATAGTCTATAAATATGAGACACGCTTAGACGATTATAGTACATTTTAGTGAAAGAATGCATCTTGTGATAAGCCTTGTAAATGCAGACTCATTCCTGAAATGAGTGTGAAAATATATATGTGATACAAATTATGCATAAGTATGTATTTATGCATGGTTGAATAAATACTACAACTCACCTCTACGGGAGGTTTGAGGGAAAGAAAGATAATAAATATTACAATATGGTTACATCAATATGTCATTGATCGCGTACATGTGGTACGCCAAAAATATTTTTACATTCCTTATAAAAGTTATTAAAGGCAAAAGTAAAGCAAGAAATGAATCTTTTCTATAATATTTTTTTTATCTTGACAATGATAAGATAATTTTTGTGTGGAGGAAAAATTTAACACTTGGGTGGTGGTATAAAAGATCTTGTTGTACAAAATTATTGAGAGCTCCGAAAGAGCGAATTTGTTACTACCCGAATAAGTAAAATTATTCATGGCATTTGTGGTAGTAGGTCTCACAAATGAATTTTTTGAGTTTCAAATATATTAGCCAAAGTGGTTGGCATAATGAAACTATAAATACAAGGAAGATTGAATATCTTCGTACTACTATAATCATACTAGGTAAATATGAAAGGTTACCCAATTTTATTTTTATTTGTACTACAAAAGTATAAGCATGGTAATGCAATCACATGCCATAGTATATAAATAAATACTGAAATAAATATTAGTTGGCAAGACCAATTGGTCATCCTGGTTCAATTATGATGCGAAAAATTGAATGAGAATTCACATTGGCATATATTTAAGAAATAGAAGGTTCTTCAAGAATCCCTTAATTTCTGGAATGAATGGAAGGTGGCATATATATATATATATATATATATATATATATATATATATATATATATATATATATATATATATATATATATATATATATATATATATATATATATATATATATGCGGGCACAGTCACCTGGCATGCATATCGTTTACTATTATATGATTTCGATAGATGCATTTATTGTATGGTCACATGTGCATTTGTTAACAACTTGTAGTTTAGATTTTGCAAGATTGATTGCTCAAATTATTAGAGCATAGTCTAGAATATAAATTTATCTTAATAATGCTGGTTTAAATCCAAGTTGGTTTAGCAGAGATCTTATGCCTTCAATTATAGCTAAACCAATGGTTATGATAATAAATTTACCAAAAATAAATTTGGTATGAGATGTATTATTTAATATAGAGTAGCACTTGTATGCATCTATCCAAGTTAATATAAATTCAACCTGTCACTGTTAGGAAAAAAATAATTTTATCTTGAAATATGGATGTGCTATATAATTTAATTGTGACACCATAATGTACAAAGATGGCCCCCCAAAGAAAGTTGGGGATATATGTTGGTGATCCCAACATTAGGGGGAGAAACTGGGCAGCTGCAAAAAGTAATGCATGAAATAAATTATTATAAGTGTACCTAGATCCTCGTACAAGAATATGTGAACTTGAAGTTCAAGTGATAATTCATTTCAAATATTACTAGGGGCATCCGCTGACCCAAAACTACATATTTTATTTCAACTGCTAATGCTCCAAATAGAATAAAGTTCATGATGGACATAGTCTATGGAACACACGAAGCGTAATAGACTAATCAGTTCCTAATATAAAACTCCTTGAAGAAACAGAGGGGAAAATGTTCAAGATGGTCATAATAAGGAGGCAAGTGCTATATAAGAGCACCATGACATAACACTTCATAAGACCTCATTGGAGAAGCTTAGGTACCTGAAAATAATAGCATCAATAAGTTATGTCTTTATTGAGTGATGATGGATGATGTAAAATTATCGTCAACGATGTTATTGATATAATGTAGCGCTCAATGTTATTAATATTGACGAGGATCTTGAGCTCAAATCAGTCATGAAAATTTGGACAGATAAATGATTGGCCAAATAAAAAATATGCAATGAAAATTGACTTCATCTGAAAAATATGAAGTTCGACGAATAGTCCCAACGGCAGAAAGTATAAAGGCTATATAGATGTTGAAATATGATAAGTATTATATTGCAAAAGAAATCCTTGATATAGAATTATTTGTTCTAATAAATATTGTTAAGGTTTTGTTGTTTATGAAAATGAAGGCATTTATTGAAGTCCGTTCTTCAAACAATCTATTTGTATGTGAGGAATTGTCATATTATCATTTCACAAGATGTGTGACTTTCTTTGAAGAGAATATTCCAATAATAGTAAAGACACTGATATTTGTTTATCTCAATTGAAAGAAGGATAAATTGAAGGACAAAATAAATCCTATATTTCATCAAAGTTCTTTGTCAGACCAATCTTCAACAGAATGATAAAATAGATGTCTAAGAAATTCATTCAAGTGATAATTTGGCGGAATAATTCACCAAGGTATTGTTGGTCTCAACATTTAGAGAAGTTGTTATACAAGATTGTAATTTTCATCTCCGAATAAAGTGATATTTTTATAATGGGGAGGCGAATAGGCGTTGTACTCTTTTTCCCTTGGCTAATGTTTTATCCTACTGGATTTTCCTTGCAAGGTTTTTAAAGCGGCAGCAAGTAATGCGTATTACAAGATATGTGTACTCTTTTTCCTTCACTAAAAGTTTTATCCTACAAGGTTTTTTTTCTTAGAAAGATTTTAACGAGGAACATTATCCATGGACCTCCAAGGGGGAGTGTTATAAATAATTATTTATTGGTGGATATCCATAACTCATAAAAGAGTAATACCCACTACTCTTATCCATTATCTCCATAATTTCCACTACTCCAATACTTATGATTGTAACTCCTATACCTCCATGATCTCCCCCATGATCTTCCTCCATGATCTCAAATGCTTAATGACATATTTATGAAATTCTTTTGGTATTGCTCTATATAGTTCTATAAATAGAAGATGAGAAGTCATTTTGTAACATATTTGAATACATGAAAAAAAATAAAATTCTCTCCCCTCTTTCTCTCTACATTGTTATCTATTTTATTGTTCTATATTGTTACTTTTAACTAAATTTCTTAACAATAACCTAATTATTTGATTTATATAAGATAATATTATAATTAATTTTAAAGTTCAAAATATTAGTCTTTCTTACCTAGTTCAATCAGGAAAGATTTAGTGACCAAAATTTTAATTGATTTTAAAATCCTAAATGTAAAAAAATTAGCTTAAATTTCAATTTTATCCAATGTGAAATCTTATTTTAAGGGGTATAAAAGACAAACGATATTTAGTTAAGAGTTTTGAGCTTTTAATACAGTACTAATCTTTATTTCATGTGTCTCGCATGTGAAGCCTTAACGATTATTGAAAATTTCTATTTGAAGAAAATAACTATTTTAAAAAAGTAATTTAGCACATTTTAGTGGAACTCTTATCCATATCTCTCTTTTTTTTTCTTTATAACTTTACCAATGTAACAGAGATAGAGTATAGAAAATGAAAATTCTAAACATTGTTATTTTTTGAAAGATATTAAATATAAATGAGCAAATGACATAAAAAGGAAAAAAAGAGAAAAATAAAGAAATGTCATTAAAAATGCACTTTGTAGGCAGAAGGGCTTGCGAGAATACTTATGTTACATCTCTTCTTCCTGATCAATTTCATGCTTGAATATTTACCATATATTTCTTTAAGTTTTATTCACAATAATGTTTTTTCTCTTGTTGTATGTGTACTGTTTGACTCAAAAGGTATTAAATACTTTTCGAGTAAATCAATCAATATAGATGAAAGGATATATCGTAATCAAAGATAATAGACTCTAGGATAATCTTTGTAATTGATTCGAGTAGAGATAATATAGATTGGGGGGGGGGGGACAGGGAAGGGAGAGGATGACAATCTTTGAGAGATGAGAGATGCAATTTTTGAGAGAAGAGAGAGAGACAATGTTAGAGAGACCTTCTATTATCAATAATGAATCCCATGACATTTACACAGCTCAAACTCCCTTTAAACAGCGAAGGGTCTTTATTTAAATATTTAAAACACAAAAATAAAGTACACGCTATGTAAGGGCCAACGTGGTCATGATGTTGTCCCCCGTATTGTCCCCAAGTCGTCCTTTTAACCAGAATCGCGTATATAGGGTCGGTCGTGCTTGCTTACAGACGTGATCAGTCAAATTTGACCCTATACTGTTAGTCCATCTGCTCGTCGAGGTCACAACGATATGCGTCCTCGATCGGCGAAATCAATACCTTCATGTTGGGAGAGTTTGACCTTATCAAAGGACCGTGATGTGACAGGTATGAGGTAGTCATCATGACTGCCAGATCATCAAAATATAATGCCTTTCTCCGTGTGATATCAGCATCCACATGCGTCATCATTACGTGTATCCTTTAGGCAGTAAATCAACAACTCTGGCGCTTGGTTTCCCGCGCTGGTTTGAATTCTACCTCTTTGATTCTGGCACTTCCCAATTCTATAAATAGGGAGTGGGTTTCACTTGATTCAAACTTTTGATCATTTGCAAAAACATTCCATCCTTTTAGTGTATACTTCCATCTTTCGGTGTGCTTCCTCCTGATCGAGAATCTCCCTTCCCTTTGTTGTGTTTTGTGTAACCCTTTTGATCACGCTCAACTGAGTCTCACAAAAGACTATGTGGGCATTACAAATATAATTTGAGTATTTTAGCCCAGAGTCGACCCACAAAAAATTAACCCACCAATTACCACCGTCAAATTACTCAATTCTCACAACCTGTTTCCTCAAACTTTCGGTTTCACAATGGTTGATTATCTAACAACTAAGACTGAAAGTAATACAAACTCAAAAATAACTATGATTGCTGTGAAACAATATTAAGAAGGTCTAAGGTAGTGATTTTCTTTGTTGGTCCTTTCCTCGGTTGTATATTTCTTATAATTCGATTTTATCTATCTCTAACAATCATGAACTCTCAATTTATCATAATTCTTTATCAAGCAATTATAATAATCTACTAAACGTACTCTCTTAAGTTACGTTAGCTAATATTACAATACATTTTAAATTGCACCCGGGATTTCGTTATCTCTAATCCAACCCCTAAACCTTCAATTATGACTCTCGTCTATATTCCGAGAGTGATGTTGTTCATATAATCACTTAAATATGCACCCTCTCTCAAGAAGACACACAGTAAATAGGAATGGATAATTGAGGGCCCTTTCAACTATTCCACAATCAAAACGTATATGAAAAATTAAAGATTAAACAACAAAGCCTAATTATAATGATAAAACAACCAAGTAATTCCCAACGGGTTCCATCAAAACCTTAGATTAAGAAATTAGCTACTCATGATATTGGGTAAAACAATAGCTAAACAATTCATGCTCATACTTCTGAAAGAAAATAAGAAGAATAAAGTGTAATAGTACTTTGTGATCTCTCACACTTGTTTCTCTTGCCAAAATAACTCCAAAGTTAAGCTTAACAAGCTTTTGGGTGAGTTGTCTACATTATACAAAGGGTTTACAAATTTTTTCCCTATTTACACTTTGGCCCATAAATTTCTTGCAGTTTCCAACCTCGTCCGCGGTCGCGTCGTCAACCCCGGTCAACTGCGACGCGTTCTGTAATGGAGAGCGGCCGCGATCGTGGCCAACCGCGGTGGACCGTGGGAATGCCTGTGGCCGTGTCTTCCATCTTTTTGACACTTTTACTTGCTCGATTGACTTGGGTACTTCTCAATTGTGTGATTTATGCACGTTCTTGCCTCCAAACGCTCGATTTTAGTCTTGATCTATCATGCATTCCCTACGAAACCAAATAGCATCAATTCACACATTTAACCAGCAATTTCAATAATAATAACAACAACAAAGCATGGGTATCTACGACATATATGGCGACTATACCACATATTATCAACACCCCACACTTAAATCATTGCTAGTCCTCGAGCAATTCACCATACTCACAAAAATCATCCCTTATATTTTTCTTTCAACGACTTACACCATGAACGTTATACAAGAATCATGTTTAATGGTGAACAACTCCTACTTCAACAATCAAGTTTTTTGTACCCTGCATATCTATGCTTACTCAAACCACTCTATACAACAGTCAAAACTCACTTTCCCTTTGTGAATCACATGCCCTCAGAACAAACAAGAGAGTAGATCCATATATATAATGGTAATGACATAACTCAGAATTCAAAGAAGCAAAATTCACTCACTCTCCAAAGGATATTCGCATGCAACAAAGACAGAGCATAAGCTTGCCCGTAGTGTACTACTCTACTAATCGAGCTCATTCAATCTTGGATCAATTAGGACTTTATTTGATTGTAATATAGGCTACGGGACGGGTAGGATATATTAAGATATAAGAGTGACTACACCTCCCTAAGCATGTAATACATACATTTTAACATTTAAACCACACACTTATGTCAAACCAAACTCCACCTTCACATTACTTTATATTACCCCATACTTCTTTAAGCACACTTGCGTCAAGAGCCACCACCTATCAAGGAATATTTTTATTTTTTCTTTTTCACAACAATCCAACTATATTTAAATAGTTTTTTCTATTCCAGTGGCTCTTCCTTTTTCAATATAGTGCACCTTTCTCTTTATTCAATTAGTTCCACTAAATAACCAAACCAACCACCCTACTCTTTAACTTTACAAAGTTCATAACATTCAAGTGCTCATGATAGGTGAAAAGGTTCAAATAGATGGTTAATTCAAACAAATAGGTAAGTCTTGTAATGTGGTTGCCAAAGAAATAGGATTACAGGCTCAAAGGGGTTAACTACGATACATAATAATTAGGTGGGTAATATATATATATACATATACATATACATATATATATATACATATACATATGTATATATACATATACATATATATATATATATATATATATGGCTCGATAAGAAATTCCTATATCACTTCCAAGAATGAACAAACTACTATTTTGTTTTGCAAACACACAGATCAAGTTCTAGGCATCAAGTGTACAACATGGAACACAGACAAAACTTGCGCGCACTTTGCATATGATTCACTCCAGATTGGTTTATTAAGATACTATCTTTCGAGTGTTGAAGTTAAGCACAATTACACAATTTTTAAGGCATTCAAACAAGATTCACTTTGGAGCTAAGCATTAACACTCTAGCATCTATCATGTTCCAGTGTAAGCATGCTAAAAGTTGCACATTTCAACACTTCGCTTATTAATCTCTAAAAAAAATCTACCTAAACCCGGTTCAAGCAAAAACTCTTGAAAAAGAACCATGGTATGAAGAAAAACCAAGGGAGAATTACTACATTACCTAAAAGAAAGATATTTTTGGTTTTTTATTATTTTTTTTCTCGACTCATTCCCTCAAGAACCCCGTCGATAGAGATCCGTTTTTTATAACGAAAAAACATAACTATTCCAATTCTAATTATCTACACATAAAATATTTATAAATACACATCTATACAGAGAAATTCCCCTACCCTACACTTGAAAAGAAGACATGTCCTCATGACTTAACAATATAATAAATAGTGAGGTCAAGGAACTTCCCTGAAGCATCACTCCTGGTTGGACACGGTGTCATGGTTCATGTTACAAGCGCGACCCAAAGCTCTTAGTCGGCCCATGAATTTATTCTCAGATTTGACCTGCCTATCTGCTATAGCATCCATACGAGTGCCTAGGTCAGTGACGGATGTCTGGAGTCCTGCAATGCGGCGCTCCAAATCCTCCAAATTAGTGCTATGGCGTGGCTGGGATGGCCATGCATGACTCCCACTAGGAGGGGTGGTGACCTCCATGACATCAGTAGCATTATGATCATTATCTGACTCAGAATCCTTAGACGAGTCTTCTGAATCATTTACAGGAACACATGCTTCTTGGTTAATCTTACTCGCTTGAAATGACATTTTTAAAGGTAGTTTGCCGTCAACTTGAGTGTTCTCAGGGACTTTGGCCATGCGACAGAGACGGGTGACCAGAGATGGAAAAAAGCCCTTTTCCCAAATTCGATGATCGAATAAGCATTTCTTCAGACAACACCCGCATCACATCAAACCCTTGTTGGGTCATAAAACAATAACTCATAGATGCTCGCGACCCATTGACATCAGTTGTACTATTGGAAGGAAAAAATCGAGTGTTGATGATGGTAAGCCAACACTTGGCTAACCAGAAGAGTGACTGCGAGTGTAGTATTGTTGGTTTAGAAATCCACTTGGCTTGTTTCCCTAGAATCCCTATAACTCCCAAGAGCCTATCCCATTGACTGGTGGACGACTGTTACGGAGCTAATGATCCGTACCTATGAAGGGCGGGAGACGGTAAGCCCGATGAATGGAGTCAAGAATAGCATTAACTTTGGTACATCGCACCATCACCATCCCATTTTCATGTTTAGGTAGGTTAGCATAGAATTACAGGACAAGCGAAATATTTGCTTCCTCCGAATTGTTAAAGAAGATGCCAAGTTAGAACCTGTTCAGCTCGTTAAGCATGTCCGAGCATTCTAGCTCTAGAGCTAACCTGTCTATATGTATCTTATGCTGTAATTTCTTAATCAATTTCTAAGTATATCTTATCTCCACTGCTTTAGAGACAAATTTGTAGCTATCAAAATCGGTTGTGCTTGCTTGGCCCCTTCCCCGGGATGAAGAGCTAGCGCCCCTATCTGAGTCCCTTGTGTTCTGCCAACGAGATGAGCTCATTATGCCTGCAAAATCGATAAACGTCTATTAGTATGATTCTGAAATGGTGACTATGGGGGTTACTCAGACTTCACCCTAACCAAGTCACACATCTTCTTATAACTCCTTCATTGAGGGAATTTTCCAAACACCTTGTGGGCAACCTAGTTTAAGAACCTTATTTAGCCCAATTATGTTATGAACACTCTCCCCAATTCAATTTTAAACACATCCACATATATCCCACACTTGTTCAACAACATCACCCTGCAATTTATACTATACGAAGCAACAACTACACAGCCCCTTCACCAATAATATGTTTAAACAACAACAGTACAACTCTACTTCATAAATACTAGATAACAATAATTATACCTAAAAGCAATATACAAAAGATTAATTTACAGCAACAATAGAAATAAAAGAGAAGGACGATGGAACAAACCTTGTGAAGAAGAGGAAGCAAAAACTTAGGAATGGTAGAGAAGAGGAGGAAGGGGGGTTAGGGTATAGAGTAAATTTGAGAAGACTAAAGAGTGTTTAGGAGTTGGGAGGGAAGGTCATGGGTTTGATTATAAGGGGGAGGGTTTTATTTTTAGGGTAGGGGAGGTTTTGATTAGAAGGGGAGGGTTTAAAAATGAAAAAATAAAAAATAAAAAAAAACAAAATAACTTACATGTCCAGACCTGACCGCGGTCGGTCGCGGTCCGCCGCGGTCGCGCCCGCAGTCCGCCGAGGTTGCGCCCGCGGTCCTTTACAGAAGGTCCCGCATTCGGCGGCGGTCAGGACCGCGGTCGCGGGCTTATTTGTGCCTTTTCCTGTTGTGACCACGGTTGGCCGCGGTCGCGGATACCCTCTCTTTTTCTTTTTTGTAGCTCACAATACAAAATTTACCTATTATATTACAATAATTTTGTGGGTTTCCTCCCACGCAATGCCTGATTTAACGTTGCGGCACGACTCAACTAATGGAGTTCCTACTCCTTATTGTCGTATTGGGGTTCTTTGAAATATGACACCACTGTATCCCCCTTCTCATCCACTGATCCAAGGTAGCGTTTCAGCCTTTGTCCATTAACGGTGAATTTATTTGTCCCATCAGTTGATTCAATCTCTACCGCACCACTAACAAACACTTGCACTACTCTGAGTGGCCCCGACCATCGGGATTTTAACTTACCCGGAAACAATCTTAATCATGAGTTGTAAAATAACACCATATCACCAGGTTGAAAGTCTCTATCCATGATGTCCTTATCATGAATTTTCTTCATTCGTTCCTTGTATAGCCTCGTGCTCTCAAAGGCGTGGTAACGAAATTCCTCTAGCTCATGCAGCTTTGTTAATCAATTTTGTCTAGCCGTTTCAGGATTAATATTCAATTATTTTAATGCCCACCAAGCACGGTGCTCTACCTCCACAGGTAAATGACAAGCCTTCCCAAATACCAACTTGTATAGTGACATAGCTATTGATATTTTAAAGGCAGTTCTATATGCCCACAGTGCGTCATCCAGCTTATTTGTCCAATCCATGCGTGTTGCGTTCACGGTCTTTGTTAACACATTCTTAATCTCTCTGTTGGACACTTCAACTTGCCCACTAGTTTGTGGATGGTAAGGAGTTGCTACTTTGTGATGAACATCATATTTAGGAAGCAATTTCTCGAAGGCTCTCTTTCAAAAATGAGTGCCTCCGTCACTGATGATCACCCTTGATACCCCAAACCAGGTGAATATGTGCTTTTTCAAGAATCCAACTACCACTGTGCATCAATGGTGGGAAAGCTGCAGCTTCCACCCATTTAGACACATAATCCACCGCCATCAGTATGTACTTATTACCGAACAAGCTGACAAAGGGACCCATGAAGTCTGTCCCCCACACGTCAAACACCTCTACTTCCTGAATTGGTTTCATTGGCATCTCATGGCGACAAAAAATATTTCCCATCCTTTGGCATTCAATGCAGCTTTTTACCTAGAGGTGTGCATCTCTAAACATAGTAGGCAAGAAAAAGCTGGCCACCAGTACTTCCGCAGCAGTTCTGACCCCTCCAAAATGTCCTCCATATGCTGAAGCGTGACATGCCTGCAAAATTGAAGAATGTTCTATCTCGGGGACGCATCTATGGATAATGTTGTCAACACAAATTCGAAACAAATGAGGTTCATCCCAATAATACATGCGGCTATCACGGAAAAACTTTTTCTTTTGGACAGAAGACAGGTCATCGAGAATTACACCACAAGCTAGATAGTTTTCAAAATTGGCATACCATGGTGCATCCTCAAGACTGGCAGCGAATAGCTGCTCGTTAGGAAAAGTTTCCAAAATTTCTTCGACCTCAACTGAATTTTCATCTCCTTCAAGTCGAGACAGATGGTCAGTGACTTGATTTTTTGTACCCTTGTGGTCACGGATTTTGAGGTTGAATTCTTGCAACAGCAGCATCCAATGGATTAGGCGCGGCTTAGACTCCTTTTTCTCAATGAGGTACGTGAGAGCTGCATGGTCAGTGTACACAATTACCTTGGAACCAATCAGATATGATCGGAATTTGTCCAATGCAAACACGAGTGCCAGCATCTCCTTCTCCATCACTGTGTAGTTGAGCTGCGCACCTCTTAACATTCTGCTTTGCATAATAGATTGGGTGCATCAACTTGTCTTTGCACTGCCCCAAGACTGCTCCTATAGCATGGTCGCTAGCATCACATATAATCTCAAATGGTTACTCCTAGTCGGGTGCAATGATGATGGGTGCAGTGGTCAATTTCTTTTTTAGTTCCTCAAATGCCAACCTTCAATCACTAGAAAACACAAAGGGGTGATCCTTTTCAAGGAGTTTGCATAATGGGTTAGCAATTTTGGAAAAATCTTTTACGAACCGCCGGTAGAACTCGACGTGACCAAGGAAACGTCTCACCACATTAACGGAAGATGGTGGTGGTAACTTTTAAATCACATCGACCATAGCATGGTCAACCTCAATACCTTTTCTGGATACTCGATGTCCCAAGACTATTCTCTCACGCACCATAAAATGGCACTTCTCCCAGTTTAGTACCAGGTTTGTCTCCACACATCTTTTGAGCACTCTTCTTAAGTTGTGAAGATAGTCTTCAAATGAACCTCCCACCACAGAGAAATCATCCATAAAGACTTACATAATGTCCTCCACCATGTCCGTAAAAATGGCTAACATACCTTTGAAAGGTCGCAGGTGCATTACACAGCCCAAAGGGCATTCTTCGAAAGGCAAAGATGCCATAAGGACAGGTGAAGGATGTTTTCTCCCTATCTTCGGGGGACTATTGAAATCTGTTTATACCCCGAGTAGCCATCTAAAAAACCAAAATGAGATCTACCAGCCATCCTGTCCAACATTTGATCATTGAAGGTTAAGGGAAAGTGGTCCTTGCGGGTGGCTAGATTTAATTTCCGGTAATCCATAAAAATTCGCCACCCTGTGACTGTACGATTTGAGATCAACTCATTATTGTCGTTTTCACGATAGTCATACCTCCCTTTTTTGGGACACACAGAACAGGGATGACCTAGTTACTATCAGAGATGGGGAAAATAATTCCCATATCCAACCATTTAATTACCTCTTTCTTTACAAATTCTTTCATGTTAGGGTTCAACCTTTGCTGGTGTTCCCTGTAAGGTTTGTGCCTTTCTTCCAGGAGAATCTTATGCATGCAGAAAGTTGGGCTGATACCCTTTATATCTACCATTGTCCAGCCAATGGCAGTTTTGTTTTCCTTTAGTACCTGCAAGAGTTGCTCTACCTCCACATCTAGCAAACATGATGAAATAATAACAGGTAGTGTAGACTCAGGGCCTAAGAATGCATACCCGAGATGGGTGGTTCCTCAATTGATGCCTTGGCTGGGAGAGTGACCCTTTTCTCCAGCTCGAGAGACTCGAACTGAGGCTCCCTTGGCCAAAATCCTCGTCTTTCTAGTGCCATTACCCATTCAGCTAGCTGCTCTCCATCCATTTCGTCTAAGTTAGTTAAGCATGCCTCCACTGGATCCTCCATAGTCAGTGCCCTATCATCCTCTTGCAGGATTACATCAACCGCTTCCACTAGAGAGCGGTTTGCATATTCTAGGTCTCCGCATTGATTGTTGAACGTTGAATATGACTTCTTCATCATTCAACCTCATTTTAAGCTCCCTAGTCTTGCAATCTATAAGTGCTCTCCTAGTGGCTAAAAATGGTCTCCCCAAAATAAGGGAAATCTCTTCATCCTCCTGACAGTCAAGAATCACAAAGTCTGCAGGGAACACGAACTTTTCTACTTGCACTAGCACAACATCAAGAATACCAGTAGGCCTTTTCACAGTTCGATCATCCAGTTGGAGTAATATCGAAGTGGGTCTGGCCTTGCCAATTCCCAATTTGGTGTATATGGCCAACGACATCAAATTTATACTGACCCCCATATCACATAGTGCCTTAGCAAAGGCATAACTCCATATGGTACACATGATAGTAAAACTCCCTGGGTCGGACATCTTATGGGCTATTGGTTTTGCTACCACTACGCTGCAGGTTTGTGTCAGAGTTACAGTGGATAAATCCTGAAAATCAAATTTCTTTGACATTAAATCCTTCATCATCTTGGCATAACTGGGCATCTCCCTCAAAGCATCCATCAACCCAATATTCAACTGGATTTGGCGCAGCATTTCCATAAACTTTTTGTATTGATCTGCCTTCTTTTGCTTAACCAGTCTCTGAGGAAAGGGTGCATGGATCATCCGTTAGGCACCACCTGCTGGTTCGTTTTTGCTAGGAATATCTGGCACAAGAGGTGCCACTTGCTCGGTCTCCTTATCTTTACTTTTACCTTCCTGACTCTGCTCAACCGCTACATCAGTAAGTTTTGCTGGCTGTTCTTCCTCTAATAGCTCTAGGATAGCTGGTGTAGTATTTTTGCTGGCCTGAGCAATTTCCTGCTCTCGATCTAGATCTATACCATTCCTTAGACTGACTGCCATCAACTGATTTGGGCTCTGCTCCTTGGGATTAACATTGGTGTCTGCAAGTAAAGTTCCTGAAGGGCGGTTGTTCAATGCCATAAACAGCTGACCCAGTTGTGTTTGAATATTTTTGATAGCTGAATCATTGACTGCCAATTTTTCATGCACTTTGTTGTTTGTCCCAATAAGTTGTTGGAGCATACCTCTAATTTCCACCATGTTGTTGTCCTACTGCGGGGGTGGTTGATAAAGCAATTGTTGTTGATTCTGCTGTGGATAACCCTGTGGCCTTTGATAAGATACTGGCACTAATTGATTTTGAGGTTGCATACCCTAGGCTGCTGCAGATTAGGCATGTACTGCTGATTTTGTTGCGGTCTCCACTATTGTGCTCCTTGTCTCTGGCCCCCATAATTATTGACGTAATTCATATCTTCCCGAACCCCTTGGTTGTCACCTTCTCCACTCCACGAACAAACATATGATTGATTAATACATGGGGTACACAATCATCCATTTGTAGTATCAACAATGTGCACCTGTTTAGTACCCATCTCATCAATTTTCTTTGTCAATAAGCTCGTATGAGTTAAAAGTGTAGCCATATTTTCTTCGTGTGTATTGTTGGGAACCAATGGAATGGAATGTAGTATGGGTGACAATGTTGCACCTCTGGTCATCCACCTCGTATTTTGTGATATCTTGTCTAATAGGACCTTGCACTCTGTGAATATTTTGCTTATAAACGCACCTCCAGCTGAAGCATCTACATTAGCCTTCTGGTTGTCAATTAGACCCAAGTAAAATCTCTGGCCAAGCATCTGATCAGGAATACCATGATGAGGGCACTTGACAAGCATCCATTTGAATCTCTCCCAAGTTTCCTGTAATGACTTTGTGGCCTGCTGCCTGTACTGGAGTATATAATCAATTTTCTATGCAGTCTTGTTAGGTGGGTAGAATTTGTTCAAGAACTGCTTAACTAATTCCTCCCATGTGGTGATAATGTTGATCAGGAGGCAATATAGCCAAGTCTGAGCTCCCCCGATTACTGAAAATGGAAATAGAAGCAACTTGATATCATCAGGAGTCACGTTTGGCTGCCTTTGATTCATGCAAATAGAAAGAAAAATGTTCAAATGTTGTTGTGGGTCTTCAATGCTTGACCCGAAAAACAATCCCTTATTCTATAGCGGATGCAGTATGTTATTGGTGATTTGGAATATCTCCGCTTGAATTGCAGGCACAGCTATGGCAGTGGCCAGATTGTCATTTGTAGGTTGTGCCCAGTCATAAAGTGCAGCTTCTGGCAAAAGAGGTGCCACTCCCCCAACTTCCAAGTTAATTTGCTCAATCATGTTGTTACTGTTGGCGTTATTCACGTCACCCATATCAAATTCGAGTTTGTTTGTTGATTGAATTGGTGGAATTCCTTTGTTGGCACGGTTCAATGCCCTGAAAATTTTGTCGGGGTCTGAAAGTCCTTCTACTAGTTCTCCAGTCCTCGAAGAATTTCTCGGCATACACCTGATTTCCACAAGAATTCAACCGTTAGAATTTCAATGAAAATATTGGTAAATTGAAAACGAATTACTATTGGAATATTTGTATCTCTTCAGTTGTAATTGATAACACCGTTAATTCCCCGGCAACGATGCCAAAATTTGATCACGCTCAACTGAGTCTCACAAAAGACTATGTGAGCGTTGTAAATATAATTTGAGTATTGTAGCCTTGAGTCGACCCATCGAGAATTAACCCACCAATTAACACCGTCAAATTACTTCATTCCTACAACCTGTTTCCTCAATCTTTCGATTTCACAATGGTTGATTATCTAACAACAAAGACAGAAAGTAATACGGACTGAAAAATAACTATGATTGTTGTGTAAACAATATTAAGAATGTCTAAGGTAGTGATTTCTCCCGTTGGTCCTTTCCTTGCTTGTGTATTTCTTATAATTCTATTTTATCTATCTCTAACAATCATGAACTCTCAATTTATCATAATTCTTTCTCAAGCAATTACAATAATCTACTAGACGCACTCTCTCAAGTTACGTTAGCTAATATTACAATACAGTTCACTTAGATTGCACCCGGAATTTCGCTATCTCTAATCCAACCCCTAAACCCTTAGTTATGACTCTCGTCTATACTCCGGGAGTGATGTTGTTCATATAATCACTTAAATATGCACTCTCTCTCAAGAAGATACACACTAAATATGAACGGATAATTGAGGGCCTTTCAACTATTCCACAATCAAAACGTATATGAACAATAAGAGATTAAACAACAAAACCTAACTATAATGATAAAACAACCAAGTAATTCCCAGCGGGTTCCATCAAAATCTTTAATTAAGAAATTAGCTACTCATGATATTGGGTGAAATAATAGCTAAAGAATCCATGCTCATAATTTTGCAAAAAAATAAGAAGCATAAAGAGTAATAGTATTTTGTGATCTCTCAAACTTGTTTATCTTGCCAAAATAACTCCAAAATTATGCCTAACTAGCGTTTGGGCGAGTTGTCTACATTATATAAAATGTTTACAAAAGTTTTCCCTATTTACACTTTAACCCTTAAATTCTTGCAGTTTCCAGCCTCTTCTGTGGCCCCGGTGCCAACCGCGGTCCACCACGGCGCATTCTGTAATGTACAGCGGCCGCGACCGCGGCCAACCACGACGGACCGCGGGAATGCCTGTGGCCGTGTCTTCCATCTTTTTGACAATTTTATTTGCTCGATTGCACTTGGGTACTTCTCAATTATGGCATTTAGGCATGTTTTTGCCTCCAAATGCTCCATTTTAGTCTTGATCTATCATGCATTCCCTGCAAAACCAAATAGCATCAATTCACACATTTAACCGGCAATTTCCATAACAAAAACAACAATAAAACATGGGTATCTACGTGATAAATGACGACTATATCACATATTATCACCTTTCTTCATTGGGATCATGCCTAAACCTTGCCAAAGCAATGAAGGACTCCGATGACTGCTCCGTTGAACGTGCCACTGCCTTTCGATGGTGGAAGGGCGGAGGAGGAAGAGGACATGAGTCCTTACGGTGGAAGCGTTGCTGCCACAACGTACCCTATCCCAAAGTGACTTTAGTAAGGACTCTCCCGTTTCCGATCCAAAGTATTCGAGTCATTACAAAATCACTTGGATGACCTCCGTGTGAAGTAAAACATATTTGCTCATGTTGAGATGATTCTGGCATGGAGGGATGATGTGGATGTTCATAGGTTGGGATGTTGCACTTTTTACGAGTATCCATTTTCGATTGGTTACGGCCTTCCTTTTTTCCTCTCGGCAGAGGAGTTTTGACGGTTCTACAATATCTCTCCGACTCAAATTATGTTGTATACTTTGAAGGTACTTCGGCTACTGACTAAGTACATGCAGTTGGCCGGATTTGAAGTCTCGTTCCATCACCTCCTATAACTTTTTAGCGTCTGCTATTTGAGAGGAGCCATGGTACATCTGCAAGGCTGTGGTACAAGAGGATTAGTGGTCAAGACCAATGATCTGGTGATTCATGGGTTTTGGCACAAATAGGTTTTTGTTAGGACAGAGCACTTGGTCTCTAATCCCGCCGGATTCCCAGAGAAGTGGAATTCAAAACATAAGTATCACACTTCGTTACATTCCTTGTCATTTGTAACCGTTCTGATTCTAACCTTTATATTGTAGATATGGCTTATCCCTCCGGGCCGTTTCTCGTCAGTTGAAGCACTATGATAAGAACTACCATGTGTACGATTTGGAGTTAGAAATTATAGTCCATGCTCTAAATATTTGGAGGCACTACTTGTACGGCATTTCTTGTGAGGTATACACTGATCATCGTAGCCTTGAGCATTTCTTCAAACAGAAAAATCTTAATTTGTGGTAGCGGAGGATGCTTGAGTTGCTCAAGGATTATGACATCACCATTTTGTATCATCCGGGAAAGGCCAATGTAGTGGCTGATGCTTTGAGTCGGAAGGCAGTGAGCATGGGTAATTTGGCGTACATTCCAGTTGGGGAGAGGACATTTGTAGTTGATGTCCAGGCTTTGGCCAATCGGATTGTGAGGTTAGATATTTCGGAGCCCAGCCGGTTGTTGACTTGTGTGGTATCTCGGTCTTCCTTGTATGACCGCATCAGAGAGCGACAGTATGATGATCCACATTTGCTTGTCCTTAAGGATAGAGTTCAACATGATGATACCTGAGATGTGACCACTGATAACGATTGTGTGTTAAAGATGCATGTCCGGATTTGCGTGCCCAATATGGATGGGCTTCGAGAGTTGGTACTAGAAGAGGCCCATAGATCATGGTACTCCATTCATTTTGGGTGCTGCAAAGATGTATCAGGACTTAAGACAACATTACTGGTGGAGGAGGATGAAGAAGGATATTGTGAGCTATGTAGCTCGATGTCTCAACTGTCAGCAGGTCAAGTACGAATATCAGAGACCGGGCGGTGTTATTTAGTGTATGGTTATTCCTGAGTGGAAATGGGAGAGGATTACTATAGATTTAATGAGTGGTCTCCCTCGGACTTCAAGGAAGTTTGATTCAGTTTGGGTGATTATGGATCGGCTGACCAAGTCCGTGCACTTCATTCCAGTATGTACTACTTACTCATCGGAGCGGTTGGCAGGGATCTTTATTCGAGAGATTGTCTTACATGGAGTCCTAGTGTCTATGATCTCGAATAGAGGTACTCAGTTCACTTCTCAGTTCTGGATGGTATTTTAGTGGGAGCTGGGTACACAAGTGGAGTTGAGCACAGCATTCCATCCTCAGATGGACGGACAGTCTGATCTCACTATTCAGATTTTGGAGGACATGTTGCGTGCCTGTGTTATTGATTTTGGAGGTTCATGGGATGAGATTTTTCCGCTTGCAGAGTTTGCCTACAACAATAGTTATCAGTCGAGCATTCAGATGGCCCCGTATGAGGCATTGTATGGTAGGCGGTGTAGATCTCCTGTTGAATGGTTCGATCCCGGTGAGGCTTGATTATTGGGCATTGAGATGGTTTAGGATGATTTAGAGAGGGTAGAGTTGATTCAAGAGAGGCTTCATATAGAATAGTCGCGCCAGAAGAATTATGCGGACCGAAGGGTCCGTGATGTGTCTTATATGGTAGGTGAGAAGGTCTTGTTCAAGATTTCGCCCATGAAGAGTGTTATGCGGTTCGAGAAGTACGGGAAGCTGAGCCCGAGGTTCATTGGGCCTTTTGAGATACTTAAGAGGATTGGAGAGGTGGCATATGAGCTTGCTTTGCCACCCAGCTTGTTTGGTGTACATCCGATATTCCATGTGTCTCTACTCTGGAAGTATGTTGGGGACCTGCCTCTTGTGTTCGATTTCAGCACGGTTCAGCTAGATGATGATTTTTCATATGATGTGGAGCTGGTGGCTATTTTGGGTCGACAGGTTTGGAAGTTGAGGTCCAAGGATATTGCTTCAGTGAAGGTGCACTGAAGAGGTCGGCCCGTGGAGGAGGCTACTTGGAAGACCGAGCAGGAGATGTGGAGTAGATATCCCCACCTATTTGCGACTCTAGCTATGTTTCTTGACCTGCTCGAGGATAAGCGTTTGTATAGTTGAGGAGGATATGACGACTCGGCCCGTCGTCATGTGAGTTACCATCCTATTTCCCCCATACTTTGTTTCCCTTTGCTTTAATATCAGTATTTGAGTTTATCGGATAGAGTTGGATTGGTTTTAGTTGGAAATAAGGCATTTAGCCTTTTGAAACGAAACATGTCATAGAAAAGTCAACCGGATATTAACTATATATTTAGAGGGCTCAGATTTAAATTCCAGTGGATCGTTTAGCTTCGGAGGATGATTTGCGACTTAAGAGTGCGATCGTAATTGAATTTGGAGGTCCGGTGTAGAATTAGACTTGAATTGGTGAAGTTTGAATTTTGGCAAATTCTGACTAATAGGTGAGATTTTGATCCGAGGGACGGAATGGATTTCCGAGAGTTGTAGTAGGTTCGTTAGGTGACTTTGTATATGTGTGCAAAATTTCAAGTCATTCAGACATCGTTTGGTTGGGTTTTTTATCGAATGTGAGTTTTGGAAGAATTTGATAAACTTAGGCTTGAATCTGTGGTAAATTGATGATTTCTGTGTTGTTGGGCGTATTTTGATGATTGGAACAAGTTTGTGTGATATTTTGGGGTATGTTGGTGTTTTTGGTTGAGGTCTCGTGAGCCTCGGGGTGATTTCGGGTGATCAAACAAAAGGATTTTGAAATTGGAGTGTTGCAGATTTTCAGCAGTAGTTGCTGAAAAATTGATTGTCGCGTTCGCGTGACTAGGTCCGCGTCTGCGAAGAGTTGTGATTGGGGGTCTTCGTATTCGCGTGAAGTGGAATGCGTTCACGTAGGCCTTTGTCATTGGATATCGCGTTCGCGAGAGTAAGCTACTCCTTCGCGTAAGAGGGCCTAAGGGCCCAGCTTGGTTAATGCATCGTGTTCGCGACGGTTATGCCGCGTTCACGTGAGAGGATTGTGGAGTGCATCGCGTTCGCGTCTAAGACTACGCATTCGCGTAGGGTTAGATGGTCACTGGTATTTTTGTTCATCGCGAATGCGGGAAGACCCTCACGTTCGCGTAGAAGGAATAGTTGGGCGATAGAAGGCTTTTTAATGAAATTTCATCCGCGATCTATTTCATATTTCCTACATTTTCGCACCACTTTGAGAGCTTTATTGTAGATTTTGAAGGGGATTTGACGGGACGTGATTGGAGGTAAGTCTCGTGGCCTAAAAACACCATTTAATTGAAGATTCATCCTTTAATATTTGGGTAAAATATGAAGAAACTAGGGCTTGGTTTTAGGAATGTAAATTTGGAATTTGAAGGGGCATTTGAACTCCAATTTTAATAAATTTTATATGTACAGACTCGTGGTGAGATGAGGAATCTGGTGATAAGAATTTTGTATTTTTTTGAGAAGCAAGCCCAAGGCTCGGGTTTTGCCAACTTCATGTTTTTGGGTGTTTTTTGAGTTCTTTCAATTGGGTTATGTCCCATTAGCTTATTATAATCTATTCCTTGTGGTTTTGTTCAGATTCTACACTCTAGGAGGTCGATTTGCGAGAAAAGTGCAAGGCGAGCTAGGATTTTGGCCGGTTTGAGGTGAATAATGGTTATGAATGATGTACTGAGGGTTTGAAACCCCATATTTGCACTATGCGGTGCTATGTTGAGATGAAATACGCGCCGTGTAATGAGCGTCGTGATGTTACTACTAGGAATTTGGACTCGGTCCATCCCAATCAATGACTTTACTATACTTCTGACAGAGACTAAACTTATATCCGTAAATTTCGGGCTAGTTGCCATGTTTGAGGCCTTGTGCCGATCTGTAGAACCCTTAGGGAGTATGTTGAGCTAATTGACCTCACTTTACCTGTTGAACACATACTCTCAGTCATGTCCTTACCTGTAAAACATATTATGAACCGGTCTTAGTAATTTGCACTCTAAATGAGAAATACCCAGGGTTGTATACCATGTCTTGGCTGACTGGGCTGGAGAATCCAAGTCTATATTGACTGAGAGGGGTCAAGGACCCCATAATAAGGGTATTGGATATATACCGGATCTGGTTGCACGCCGCAGTAGTATATACATATACATATATGAATCAGACTGCACGCCACAGTAGCATATTATATGGATCGGACTGCACATCGCAGTGATATATTATATGGATCGGATTGCACGCCGCAGTGATATATTATATGGATCGGGCTGCACACCGCAATGATATATTATGTGGATCAGACTGCATGTTGCAGTATTATAGCACTTGGGATGAAGAAGCCCCTCCGGAGTCTGCACACACCCCTAGTAAGCGCAGTCGACTATTATTATTGGATCGGACTGCGCGCCACAATATTATATATTATATTGGATTGGGCTGCACGCCGCAGAAATGTTGGTAAATTGTCATAGTGTAGGGGATTTTTACAAGATTTTCCTATTTAGCAAATATTTACTACATTTACTGTTGATTATAGAACTGTATAGTATTCTTATAGGATTTCTTATTTTTAATTGTTATTTATTGCTATTACTCACTGAGTTGGAGTACTCACTTTACTCACTGCACCTTGTGTGTAGATACAGGGATACCAGAGGTATAGCTGAGGTTATTTGTTGTTGCTTAGTTCAGTTATCAGAGTCTTCGAGGTAGCTGCTGGCGTCCGCAGGACCCGATTTCTCCTCCTTTCATTTCTTTTACTCCAGCACTTAGACTTTCTTATGTATAGGATGATGTTCAGTTGTATCTAGAGGCTCTGACTTGTGACGCTAAATCTGATATGGGCTGTTTTGCTATTATTGTGGTTTCCGCATAATTTTATCACTATCTGACTGATAATATTTGCTCGTTAGGTATTTTAAATTTAATAATTGTTAAGGAGTTTTGTAAACTTGGGGTAGCAAATGTTTTAAAGGTCCGGCTTGCCTAACAAGGAGTTGTGCGCCATCACGACCAGAATTTGGGTCGTGACATTTCGAGACCTTACCCAATCTCTGGTAATATAAACTAGTTCATGAGTTATTTGCTCCAGGTGCCCTTACGGATCTTAATCCATTAGGTGGAGACTATTCAAAATCTTATACCCAATTCCCAAAAGGAAGAGAGTCATCCCAAAATATCGAAACCTGCACTCCGCGAGGAAAAATGGGCGCGACAATGCTTCTAATAATAATGCCGCAATTTCAATATTAAAACTACATTTACAACCACCACTTGACGAAAATTTTCATGTTAAGTGTGCATGTCATGTTTATAATTTAATTGTTAGAAATGGCCTTGATTTATTTTCAACTGAGATTACTCATGTTAGAAGAGCAGTTGGTATTATTCAAGGAAATAATAGACAATCCAGAATCAAGAAATTTAAGAATAAGTGTACCGAGCATAACCTTAAGCCCAGATTCATGCCAGACGAAATTGTTACTAGATGGAATTATACATATATATTTTTAAAATGTTGTTACAAATATAGATTGCCAATAGCTGAAGTTGCTAATGCGCATTATACTTAGCCAAACCATATGTTAACAACTACTACTTGGGAGGCCATTAATGATGTTGTTAAATTTTTACATAAATTTTATATAGCTACTATTGAGTTTTCTGGAGCATATTACCCTACTGCTACTATGGCTTTAGTACATATAGCTGAAATTTCTTTTCTATCCTTGAATTTAAGAAGATAGAAAAATATAAGGATGTTATTAGAAAAATATACAAGCAAAATTCAAAAAATTATTTCTTTCCAATTACTCTGGTTTACTTAATTGGTGTCGTTTTAACTCTTTCTATTAAGATGTCTCATTATCACTAATTAACAAATATTTTATATACTTATATGGAAATTGGACCAACTGCAACCATATATATATATATATATATATATATATATATATATATATATGAACAAGTTAAATGATTGTTTATGATAATTATATAATTATTATGCAAAACGTATTTGATGATGCTGCTCTTAATGTTTGCAATGTTAATCCCACTGTGGATTGTACCACTTCTACTACTACTATGGATGATGATGAAGGCCTTGATAGTTATAATGTTTTTTCTACATTTTCTTAACCCAAACCAGTAGCAGGAACATTAATGAATTTCAATTCCACTTGCAAAAGCACAATGAATGTCGCACAAAGGAATTTTCACGATGGGAACATGAGAATGGAAAGCAATTTCTTCTTCTTTCCGCTATGGCTCGGCGTGCTTAATGTGCGAATTTCAACTGTTGCATCAGATAGTGCGTTTAGCCAAGCAAGACAACAACTTGGAGATACCCGTCACTCCTTGGGAAGCAATATCATGAAAGTTTAAGCATGTTTCAGTGATTGGAACAAAGAAATCAGACACGTAAAGATGTTGATAGCCTAGAAATGATGAACTTGGAGATATATTAAAACACGGTAACCCATCTTAATTTAACACTCGAGAAGATGGCCAAGAAGTTCAAATTAATTATGAAGAACTTACTAAGGCAATGTAAAACCTTTGAATTTACTCTTTTTCGTTAATTTAGTTGTTCTTAAATGTAAACCTTTCAATTTGTAAGTTTGAATTTAGAAATAAATGTAGCACTTGTAATTTATAAGTACAATATTTTTCCATCTTCATTGTATTCTTTATATTTTTACTATATATAAATATAAATTACAATAATTATAAAATACAAAAAAAAAATAACACTAACCCGACCCGGCCCTTTAGACCCGTAGCCTTAACGGTTCATTTTTATCTAGATGAACCCGAACCTGTTATGCTTAGTAAAGATTAACCTGTAACTGGCTAGGATGGGAAAAGCGGCCCATTTTATTTTTTCTCAACCCAAACTGGCTAGGCCCGCCCGTTTAACACCCTTACTAAGCAGTAATAACCTTCTTTAATAAGTTGCAGCATTTGTAATAACTTCCCGCTAATATTAGTGCAAAAAAGCTACTTAATCATATGCACGTTATAGTTTTCTATAGCACGTGGAACATAATAATACATCCACTGACCCTAAAGTTTTGTCTGTACAGTTTCAAAGTCATAAAGATCCAGAACCTGAAAAAGATGAATAAATTAAAAAGAAAAAAGAACAAGAACCTCATTTAGTAAATTGTCCTGTATAAAAAGTTAGGCAACATGTGGTTGTTGATCATGTGGACTTAGTTTGTTCTTTCAAAGATTGTAATAATATTTGGTATTTACTGGTTTAATTAATTTAAATTCATATTACATAAACTCATTAAAGAACATGTTACAATCAAGTGTGAGAAATTTGCCTAAGTACTTGATGCACTTATTGACTTTAATATGTGATTGGTTAATGATTTAAAGGAGATTAGTATCCATTAAATTAGAACCAATAAGAATTTAAGGAGACAAAATTAAAGAATTTCTTTAATTAACCCAAAGATACCCAGAAAATAGCTTCATGATTTTCACGAAGGAAAATGTTTTCCATGGAAAATGTTTTCCTAGAAAATATTTTTATGAAAAATCATTGGTTTTATCACTTATTTTCTCTTGTTTGGTTGGTAAGTGGAAATATTTTCTATTGTTTGGTTAGAGAGTAGAAAATAATTTTCTTTTAGGAAAATATTTTTTATGCAACTCTCCTCATGCCTCCCCTCCCACCTCCCTCCACCCTCCCCCTCCCATCTCCTCACGCCTTCCCTAAGCCTCTAAAAATGGACACAATCTAAAGGAACTAATGTGATGCTTTACTTTTTAACATAAAAATCGCGTATTTTCGAACCCGTAAACTTCCAAACACATAAGCAACCGAACTTATAATTTTGGAACTTGTAAAATTTTGATCTTCAAATGGATAAATAAAAAAATTAAAATTGAAAATATTTTAAATTTTGGGGGGTAGAGGTGGGGTGGGGGCTGGGTGGTATAGAAAAATAAAAAAACAGAAATTTAAAATTGCAAAAAAATAAAATAATAAATAAGGTAAAAAAAAATATCTTTTTTGTGGGGGAGGGGGGGGTTAGGGGGTAGGAGGCGGGGGCGGGGCTCGGCTGGGCTGGACAGTTAAAAGGAAAAAAATTAAATAAAAAAAATTGTTCGGGGGGAAAGGGCTGGGGGGGGGGGGTTTAGGGGTGTGGGGGGGGACGGTTGGTGCACAAAAAATAGAAAACTAAATTTGAAATTGCAAAAAAAAAAAAAATTAAGGTAATTTTTTTTGCAGGGTAGGGTGCGGGGGCGGGGCTGGGGAGGGGTAGTAAAAGGAAAAAAATAAAAATTTAAATTACAAAAAAAAATGTAAAAAAAAAAATTGATGGTTGATGCAGAAAAATAAAAAAATAAAAATTTAAAATTGGCAAAAAAATTAAAGGTAAAAAAATACTTTTTTTGGGGGGTGGAGAGGTGGAGGGGTAGTAGGGTGGATGGTAAACTAAAATTTTTTAATAAAAAAAAAACTCATTTTTGGAGAGGAGTGAATTGGTGAGGGTGAGAAAGGTTGAGAAGGATATTTGGAAAATGTTTTCCCTTCTTTTGATAAGGAAAACATTTTCCTCCAATTGAAGGAAAATAAATCAATAAAGAAAATATTTTCCAAAACATTTAAGCCAACCAAATATAAAAAAATTGAAAACTTCCTACCAAACACACCAGAGAAATTCATATAGAACTGATGTTTCCCCAAAATTTAACTTTCTGTTTTTTTTCATTTAAAACTCTTTAATCCAAGATTTTTGTCCGATAGCAAAAGAGGTCATATGACCTTTATTTATAGAAATTTGCAAACATTTTAATCCAATAACTCAAATATCAAATGCAATTTTTGTTAGTATAACCATATGGTCATCAGAATTCGGCACCAGGTAAGGCCCTATGAAGGGGAAATGCTTCTAGCAAGGAGCTTCTTCATTTCTGCTGCTTGTATCTTAGGTGAAGAAATCACATTCATCCCACCATAATTTTCGATAGTAACTTTTGATATGATAGATTTATAGAGTTACTTCTAAGAAAAAACAAAAATATTGATAACCTTTTTCACTTAATTAAGGAAAACAAAACTAATATATATATATATATATATATATATATATATATATATATATATATTTTAACTTAAAAAAAACTACTAAACTACTTTATAGGAGCCCAGATATTGCTGTCTGATTTGTTTCCTCCTTTTCTTCTCACGTTTAATTTTACATCTTTTATTCTTCTCAAGTGACATATCTGAGCTGGCCTGGAATTATATTCACTAGCGATTTGCTTCTTCGGTGTCTTAACTTCTTTCAAAATCTTATAGAAATGAAGAACAAGGAAGACTTTTTTCCAAGAACCAACATCATCATGGTACTAGTTAAGGTTTTTCTTGTTCTTGTTATACTAATGTCAGCCGTGTTTATACCGTCAGTGGAGGCTATTAAAGGTGGCGTAGGAGGAGGAGGACGAGGAGGAGGAGGAGGTTATCGCGGATTCACTGGGCGGAAAGCTGGTGGTGATCCTAAAAAACAACATTCAAGTGCTTCATCTTACTCTAAGCTTGCTTCAAACACTCTCCTTATTCACCTCCTTGTCGCTTTTTTTTGGATGTAAGTAAAGGCGAATTCATGATCTAGAATCGGTATGTAGTCAATGTGTTAAATGAATGTGCTTTTGCTATATTCATTGACAGATCTCGAGGCACTTTGCAGGTTGAATATGCAAGGAATACAATTTAAAAGGTATACATAGAACAATCTTTCTTGTAATAGTAACTCTAAATCTTGAATTCGTCTTTTATTATATGTATACATTTGAAATTTTAATATGTAAAAAAAATTTGAGTCGAAATTCAGTTTAAATGTAAAGAATCCATCTTACTTCTGCCTATTGGTGTAAGGACATGTAATGTCTTTTACTGTTATGTTATGCAATTAATTATCGCACCAATTACTTTCTGTTTTACCCAAAAGCTATCGGTTGCTTTATGAGTTAAGGACAATCAAAGATTATAACAGGGTAAATCGGAATCAACGGTAATAAACTCAAGGATAGATCTAAAATTCGTATGTAGTTTGCTCTAGTGAGATTGTGGTAAAACTTATTGGAATATCAAAACTAATCAACAATAGAGAGATGAGATAGAGAGACTATGATAGTCAGAAGTTGTATTATTAATGAAAATAACACTTGTCTTACAAATGAGGGAGACCTTTCCTTATATAGAAGGAAGGCCCCCTCGCCGGAATGTTATTTCATTCCCGAACTATTGTTATTAAAAAAACGGGAATAGGCGGAGGGGACGGGACGCCTGCATGGGCAAGTTTACCAATGCGCCTTTATAGTCAGGGGCGTATTCCCTATCGTCTTACGGGCGTGGAGGAATGTATATTTGACTTCAGTGACCGTGTAAGGAGGTGTGCTCGACTCACATTAACATTGTCTGATTCGACCTCATACAGTTAGTCCCTCCGCCTGTTGGAGATATATTCGACATATATCTGCAATGGGCGGAAAAGATCGACCCCTCTCGGATCTATCCGCGCATGCACACGTGGAATGTTCTTTGAACCGTCGTTTGCTGACGACATGCGTCATGATTGCAACTGCTCCCGAGGCAGGCCAAAAGGTGATTTGACGTTTCGGTTTCTCGACTCCTTTTATGATACTAACTTCTTCGAATCCCGTGTACTTGCCCGCTATAAATTGGGAAGGATTTCAAGTTTCTCCATTCTTTGGATCTCTACATAAAGTTCTTTGCACTTTTGTCATTCATCTTTTCTTATAGCAGTATTTAGCAGCTTTTCATATTGACTTTGGAGATTGTTTGTATACCCTAAAATTGACAGAAAAGCTAACAATGGCTAAAGGCAGTCGTCGCCGTGGGTCAAACGAGTATGAGGCCACTTCCAGGGTCCCTCCGCCCTCGGGTGGTGGGAAGAAATCCCGCAAACCTGTCGTTCCTCTTTCTATAGACAACCTGCTCCCCTACGAACTATACGTTCGAAGGGATTTCCCTACAAAGGGGGATACCCCGGCATGGGAAAGGTCCAAATTCACTGAACCTCTTTTGAGTGAACTCCGAGTTTTTTGTCAGATTCCGGAGACGGTCGTCATGCAAAAGGCCGAGGGGGACTTTGTGTGACGATCCAGCCCGTTATCACGAGAGTTACCACCCCGTTACCCCTTCATTTATGTGTTTCATGTTTCTATATTTGTGATAGAGTCTATTGGGTGAATTGGGATTGATTCTGCTTGAAAATAAGACATATAACCTTTTTGAGTGAATCTTGTTTTTAAAAAGTCAACCTAGAGTTGACTATGTGGTTAGAGGGATTAGAATCAAATTCTGATATTTGGTTAGTTCCGGGAGGTGATTTGTGACTTAGGGGAGCAATCGAAATTGAATTTGGAGGTTCGGTGTAGAAATAGGCTTGAATTGGCTAAGTTGGAATTTTGGCGGAATCCGATCAATAGGTGAGATTTTGATCCGGGAGTCAGAATGGAATTCCGACAGTTGCAGTAGCTTCGTTAGGTGATTTTATATATGTCTACAAATTTTCAGGTCATTCAGACATCGTTTGGTCGGGGTTTTGATAGAATGTAAGTTTCAGAAGTTTTGGTTGAATCTTAGGCTTGAACCGGCCATAATTTGATGATTCGTGTGATTGAGGGGGTGTTTTTATGATTGGAATAAGTTTGTGTGATGATTTAGAGTGGATTTGCATTTTTGGTTGAGGTCTCGGGGGCCTCGGGATGTTTTCGAAAGGTCTAACGGAAGAATTTTTGAAGTTTTGGACTGCTGGTGTGATCTGCAGCAGCAAATTCCCTTCTGCAGATGGGGAACCGCAGAAGCGGCCCCGCAGAAGTGACCAGATGGTCGCAGATGCGATCGAGTGCTTGTCCGGGCATTTTCGCAGAAGCGGTAGGAATTTCGCAGGGGCGGGCTCGCATAAGCAAGCCTTGGTGCGGAGAAGCGGGGTTAGGCGTCTTGGGGATTATCGCCGAAGCGGAGAGGCGACCGCTGAAGGGGTCTCGCAGGTGCGGGACCTTGGCCGCAGAAGCGGTCCTTGCCAGTTAGTGAAAAGTCGCAGAAGCGACCAAATTACCGCAGAAGCGGTCTCGCAGGCGCGAGACTAGGACCGTAGAAGCGGAAAAACGTCAGTGTTTAAGGAACTGAAGGGTTCGAATTTCAGAATGATATAACATATTGGGGCTTAGAACTAAGAGGTGACTTATGCGATTTTGAGGAGTAAATCAAAGGGATTCTTCAGGTAAGCATTCATGGACTCAATTTATGTTATTATATTGTTAAATTATGGAATTAACACCTGAAAATGGAGGATTGGAGGTGTATTAATGGAGGTTTTTGCTCTAAGCCTGGGTTGTTGAAAATTATTGATTTGAATGGGCAAAAAGAGTTCAGTTTTGATAAACTTTATATGTTTGGACTCGTGTCGAGATTAGGATTATGGAAGTGTAACTATTGTAATTTTTCGAGAAGTAGGCCCGAGGGTCGGGTTTTGGCAACTTCGTGATTTTTGGTGTAATTCGAGTTGTTTCGATTGAGTTATGTTCCTTTAGCCTATTTTGATGTATTTCTATTAGTTTTTATCAGATTCTGTACTCGTGGAGGCTGATTCTCGTGGCAAGAGCATTGCGGGCTAGTCTTTGAGCCGAGTCGAGGTGAGTAATGGGTGTGGGTGATGACCATGAGGTTCGAAACCCCGGTATATCACTATGTGACACTGTATTGAGGCGAGACACGTACTCTCCTGTGAGTTCGGGGTCGATTGTGATTGGGGACTATGGCTTAGTCCGACCTGGTAACATTATACTATGTTGTTGGCTATTATATATTGAGCTGGGAAACCTCCTACTTGGATGGTTGTGGATATCTTTGGGCTGTGAGCAAGTTATTTGGATCCCGCGAGGATCGATACTATTATTTCTATGATTTTAGCATGTTATTCTCCTACCAGTCCTGAGCTATCACTGTCTAAAATATTTTTCCAAACTCTGAAATTTCTAAAACACTATTTTCTACTGTAAATGATAAAAAGAGATTTCAAATTATATTTCTGTGCATGTGAGGCTTGCATTGCATGTAGCTGGACTGGTAGTGGATCGGGCTGCGCGCCGCATCATATTATTGATATTGTGCTTGGGCTGTAGGAGCCCCTCCGGAGTCTGAACCCCCACAGTGAGCATGGGTACCCAAATGGATCGGGCTACGCGCCGTAGCGGTCATGTTCATGCATTGCATTGAATTTTGCTATACTTGTTGTACTGTTAGCTGATATTGTTGGTTCTGATACTCATCATGTTGATAATTGGTAAAGGATATTGTTGTATAGCTTTGCTTAGTGATTTATTGGGTTTTCTTACCTTTGCTATCTTACCCTTGCTTATTACCACTGAATTGGAAGTACTCACACTACTACCTGCACCTTGTCCAGGTACATCACAGTAGGGCTGACTTCCCTGCCGCTCGGAGTGCTTCATTTGGACTGTCAAGGTAGCTGCTAGCATCCGCATGACCTGTCTCTCCAGTCTATCTTTTCCTTTCTTTAGACTATTCTGCATTTGTAGTCACAGTTGTATACACTATCAGTTATATTCTGATAGAGGCTCATGACTTATGACTCCTGATTCTGCGTGAGGTGTTATATTGGTTTGGGGATACTTTTCCCGATATGCTAGATATTATATCATTCTCTTATTATTGTTTTATGCTAAAAAGGGTAAATTGAGAGTTGGTAGCTCTGTGATATGAACGGTTGGTCAGGCTGGCCTAGCAATGTGCTAGGCGCCATCACGACCGCGTTTTGGGGTCGTGACAAATTGGTATCAGAGCCTAGGTTACTCGACCTCATGAGTCTTGAGTCAGTTAGTAGTGTCTCGCAGATCGGAAGGGCGACATCTGTATTTATTCTCGGGAGGCTGCAGACCTTTAGGAAACACTTCACATTTCTTGAACTCTGTCGTGCAGTTTTGTTATTTCAAGAACTGAACTTCTGTATTCTATTCTCTCGCAGATGGCGAGGACTTGTGCTACAGGAAGAGGTGGACGACTACCATTGCAATCAGCTAGAGGCCGTGATCGAGGTCGTGCTCATGGTCGTGGTAGAGTGGCTGGGGTAGTGCCAGTAGACCCACCTGTTGCCCCTATTCAGGATCAGCTCCCAGTGGTTGAGGCTCCAGCAGCACCCGCTTAGGTGCCGGCAATGCCAATTGTTATTCCTGGCCTTCAGGAGGCTTTGGCCCAGATATTATCAGTCTATACTGGATTGGCTCAGGTAGTTTCCGCTATTTCTACAGCAGCGGTACCTCAGACCGGGGGTGGTCATTTGACCCCCGCAGCTCACACACCGGAGCAGGTTGTGCAGGGACTTCAGACGCCAGAGGTAGTCCCAGCACAGGCAGTTGCACTGGCTGTTCCAGTTGCACCAGCCCCAATGTATGTTGTACTGGTGATGCCTGACGACGAGCAGCGTCAATTGGAGAGATTTGGTAAACTTCAGCCACCTTTATTCAGTGGTACTGAGGGTGAGGATGCTCAGGGTTTCTTAGACAAGTGTCAGAGGATGTTACGTACAGTGGGGATTCTTGAGTCCAACAGTGTTTCATTTACTACATTCCTGTTTTCTGGTCCAGCATTCGACTGGTGGGAAGAGTTTGAGAAGCGTAGGCCTACAGGGGTAGCACCTCTTACTTAGCAGCAGTTTTTTACTCTCTTTTTAGAGAAGTATGTGCCTCAGTCCCGTCGAGAGGAGCTACGTCGCCAGTTTGAGTGGCTAGTGCAAGGCGATATGTCAGTGACTCAGTATGAGTGAGGTATACTCGGTTGGCTAGGCATGCTACTTGGATGATCCCGACAGATCGGGAGTGGATCAGGAGGTTCATTGATGGCCTCAATTATTCTATTCGTATCTTGATGACCAGAGAGAGAGAGTATTGGTAGCATCTTTTGAGCAGGTTGTTGATATGGCACGCTCTATTAAGGCTGATCGTCGCCGTGAGCGAGAGGAGAGGGAGGCCAAGAGGCCTCAAGGTTCTGGCAGCTTTAGTGATGCTCTATCCAGGGGGCAGTTTCATCAGGGCAGAGGCCGTTCTTCTAGACCTTCCCAGTCAGGCCGCCCAGAGCATAGTAGAGCTTCTTCTGGTGATGGCCGTTAGGGTTTCCAGCAGGGTCAGTCTTCACTCAATGCCTTCCCAGCGCCAGGTAGTTGTTTTGGGTGTGGCGAGCTTGGCCACATTAGGAGGCGGTGCCCTCGACTTCGCAAGGATAGGTCTCAGCAGAGGGACCAGCCCTCCTCTTCAGCATCATCTTAGGCTAGTAGAAGTAGAGGTCAGTCTTCTAGAGGTCGCCTCAGAGGTGAGGAGCGATTGAGTGGTGGTCAGGCACGTTACTATGCATTTCCTGATTGGCGTGATGTTGTTGCCTCCGATGTAGTGATTACAGGTATCATTTCAGTTTATCATAGAGATGCCTCTGTTTTGTTTGATCCCGGGTTCACATATTCGTACGTGTCTTCTTATTTTGCACATCATTTGGGTGCGACCCGTGGTAGTCTTGATTTGCCTATTCATGTATCCATCCCGATGGGTTATAAGATTATTGTGGATCACGTCTATAGATCCTGTGTTATTTCTATTAGGGGTCTGGAGACCCAGGTGGATCTGTTATTGTTAGGTATGGTGGATTTCGATGTGATTTTGGGCATGGACTGGCTGTTCCCGTGCCATGCTATATTGGACTGTCATGCCAAGATAGTTACATTGGCTATTCCTGGTATTACTCAGATTGAGTGGTGGGGTTCAATTGATTACATCCCTAGCCGTGTTATTTCATTCTTAAAGGCTCAGAGTGGTTGAAAAAGGGTGTTTTTCGTATCTAGCATTTGTGAAATAGGTGGGAGCTGAGACTCCTAGTATTGATTTTGTGCCTGTTGTGTAGGACTTCCCAAATGTGTTCTCGTCGTACCTGCCGGGCATACTGCCGGACAGGGACATCGATTTTGGTATTGACTTGGTGCCGGGCACTTAGCCCATTTCTATTCCTCCTTACCGGATGGCACTAGCTGAGCTGAAGGAATTGAAAGAACAACTTCAGGAGCTTTTAGATAAGGGGTTCATTTGCCCGAGTGTGTCACCATGGGGTGCACTAGTGTTATTTGTTAAGAAGAAAGATGGTTCTATGCGGATGTGCATTGATTATAGATAGCTGAACAATGTAATGGTGAAGAACAAGTATCCTATACCACGCATTGATAATTTATTTGATCAGCTCCAGGGAGCGAGGGTGTTTTCGAAGATTGATCTTCGTTCAGGCTATCATCAGCTGAAGATTAGGGACTATGATATTATGAAGACTGCATTCAGGACTAGATATGGGCACTATGAGTTCCTTGTGATGTCTTTTGGGCTGACCACTGCCCCAGCCGCGTTCATGCATCTGATGAACAGTGTGTTCAGGCCATATTTGGCTTCTTTCATGATCGTGTTCATTGATGACATTCTGGTATACTCCCATAGCTAGGAGGAGCATGCTCAACATTTGAGTATTGTGTTGTAGAGGTTGAGGGAGGGGAAATTGTATGCTAAGTTCTCCAAATGCAAGTTTTTGCTCGAGTCAGAAGCTTTTCTGGGTCATGTGGTGTCTCGTGATAGTATTCAAGTTGATTAAAAGAAGATAGAGGAGGTGCAGAGTTGGCCTAGACCATCCTCAGCTATTGAGATCAGGAGTTTCTTTGGTTTGGCGGGGTATTATCGCCGGTTTGTTCAGGGATTTTCATCCGTTGCTTCTTCTTTGACCAGGTTGACGCAGAAGGGTGCACCATTCGTGTGGTCGGATGAGTGCGAGGAGATATTTTAGAAGCTCAAGATTGCTTTGACCACAGCTCCAGTATTAGTCTTGCCATCAACTTTAGGTTCATATACTGTATACGGTGATGCTTGGAGAGTGGGGATAGGTTGTGTGTTAATGCAGGAGGGTAGAGTGATTGCTTATACTTCTCGTCAGGTGAAGCCTTATGAGAAGAACTACCCTGTTCATGATTTAGAGTTAGCCGCCATAGTTCATGCCTTAAAGATTTGGAGGCACTATTTATACGGCGTGTCCTGTGAGGTGTATACCGATCATCGTAGTCTCCAGCATTTGTTCAGACAGAGGGATCTTAATATGAGGCAACGGAGATGGCTTGAGTTGCTCAAGGATTATGACATTACTATTCTACATTATCCGGGGAAGGTTAATGTGGTAGCCGATGCTTTGAGCTGAAAGGCGGTCAGTATGGGCAGCTTGGCATATATTCCAGTTGGGGAGAGACCAGTTGCTTATGATGTTCAGGCGTTGGCCAATCGGCTAGTGAGGTTGGATATTTCAGATCTCAGCAGGGTGTTGGCTTGTGTTGTTTCTCGGTTTTCGTTATATGATCGTATTCGTGAGCGCCAGTATGATGATCCACACTTGCTTATCCTTAAGGACAGAGTTCAGCATGATGATGCCATAGATGTCACTATTGATAGTGATGGTGTATTGAGGATGCATGGCTGGATATGCGTGCGCAATGTTGATGGCCTTCGTGAGTTGATATTGGAGGAGGCCCAAAGCTCGCGGTATTCTATCCATCCAGGTGCCGCAAAGATGTATCGGGACTTGAAACAACATTATTGGTGGAGGAAGATGAAGATGGACATTGTGAGATATGTAGCGTGGTGCCTCAACTGTCAGCAGGTCAAGTACGAGCACCAGAGGCCCAGTGGCGTGTTTCAGCGTATTGATATTCCCGAGTGGAAGTGGGAAAAGATCACTATGGACTTTGTTAGTAGACTCCCTCGGATAGCGAGGAAGTTTGATTCAGTTTGGGTGATTGTGGATAGGCTGACCAAGTCAGCTCACTTCATTCCTGCGTGTACTACATACTCCTTGGAGCGGTTAGCTGAGATATTCATTTGTGAGATTGTGAGATTGCATGGAGTTCCAGTTTCTATCATATCAGACAGAGGTACTCAGTTTACTTCATAGATTTGGAGGACATTTCAGCGTTAGTTGGGCTCACATGTTGAGTTGAGTAATGCATTTCATCCTCAGATAGACGGACAGTCCGAGCGTACTATTCAGATCTTGGAGGATATGTTGCGAGCTTGTGTTATTGATTTTGGTAGTTCATGGGCTGATTATTTGCCTCTCGCAGAGTTTGCCTAAAACAACAGTTACCAGTCTAGTATTCAGATGGCGCCGTATGAGGCTTTGTATGAGAGACGGTGTAGGTCTCCAGTCGGTGGGTTCGAGCCCAGCGAGGCTAGGTTATTGGGGACAGAGTTAGTCAAGGATGCTTTGGACAAGGTGATGGTGATTCATAAGAGACTTCGCACAGCTCAGTCGCACCAGAAGAGTTATGCGGACCGAAAGGTTCAGGATGTGTCTTATTCTGTGGGTGAGAAGGTCTTACTGAAGGTTTCGCTTATGAAAGGCGTCATGAGATTTGGGAAGAAAGGAAAGCTCGGCCCAAGATTCATTGGCCCTTTTGAGATTCTTAGGAGGATTGGAGAGGCGGCCTATATGCTTGCTTTACCTCCCAGTCTATCGGGTGTTCATCTAGTGTTTCACGTATCTATGCTCCGGAAATATGTTGGCGACCCATCGCATGTGTTGGATTTCAATACTATTCAGCTTGATGATGACTTGACCTATGATATGAAGCCTATAGCTATATTGGGTTGTCAGGTGAGGAGATTGAAGTCCAAGTACATTGCATTAGTAAAGGTTCAGCGGAGAGGTCGGCCCGTAGATGAGGACACTTGGGAGATCGAGCAGGAGATGCGGAACAGATATCCTCACTTATTTGAGTCTCCAGGTATGTTTCTTGACCCGCTCAAAGATGAGCGTTTGCTTAAGTAGGGGAGAATATGACAACCCGGCCCATCGTCACGAGAGTTACCACCGTGTTACCCCTTCATTTATGTGTTTCATGTTTCTATATCTGTGTTAGAGTCTATTGGGTGAATTGGGATTGATTCTGGTTGAAAATAAGGGATATAACCTTTTTGAGTGAAGCTTGTTTATGAAAAGTCAACCTGGAGTTGACTATGTGGTTATAGGGCTCGAAATTGAAGTCTGATGATTTGGTTAGTTTCGGGAGGTGAATGTGACTTAGGGGAGCGATCAGAATTGAATTTGAAGGTCCGATGTAGAAACAAGCTTGAATTGGCTATGTTGGAATTTTGGCGGAATCCGATCGATAGGTGAGATTTTGATCCGGGAGTCGGAATGGAATTTCGATAGTTGCAGTAGCTTCTTTAGGCGATTTGGGATATGTTTGCAAATTTTCAGGTCATTCGGACATCGTTTGGATGGGATTTTGATAGAATGTAGGTTTCAGAAGTTTTGGTTGAATCTTAGGCTTGAACCGGCCTTATTTTGATGATACGTGTGTTTGAGGGTGTGTTTTTAGGATTGGAACAAGTTCGTGTGATGATTTAGAGTGGATTTGCATTTTTGGTTGAGGTCCCGGGGGCCTCGGGATGTTTTCGGAGGGTCTAACGGAAGAATTTTTGAAGTTTTGGACTGCTGGTGTGATCTGCAGCAGCAATTTCGCTTCTGCGGATGGGGAACCGCAGAAGCGGTCCTGTAGAAGCGGCCAGATGGTCGCAGATGCGATCCTGTGCTGGTCCCGGCATTTTCGCAGAAGCGGTAGGCATTTCGCAGGGGCGGGCTCGCAGAGTGAGCCCTGGTGCGCTGAAGCGGGGTTAGGCGTCTGGGGGATTATCGCAGAAACAGAGAGTCGGCAACTGAAGCAGTCTCACAGGTGCGAGACCTTTGCCGCAGAAGCAGTCTTCGCCAGTTAATGAAAATTCACGGAAGCGACCAAATTACCGCAGAAGCGGAAAAACGTCAGTGTTTTAGGTATTGAATGTTTGAATTTCAGAATGTTATAACATATTGGGGCTTCAAACTAAGAGGCGATTTAAGCGATTTTGAGGAGAAAATCGAAGGGATTCTTCAGGTAAGAATTCATGGATTCAATTTATGTTATTATATTGTTAAATTATGGAATTAACACCTAAATATAGAGGATTGGAGGTGTATTAATGGACGTTTTTGCTCTAATCCTGGGTTGTTGAAAATCATTGATTTGAATAGGCAAACGGAGTCCGATTTTGATAAACTTTATACGTATGGACTCGTGTCGAGATAAGGATTCTGAAAATATAACTGTTTTAATTTTTCGATAAGCGAGCCCGAGGGTCGGGTTTTGGCAACTTCGTGGTTTTGGGTGTAATTTGAGTTGTTTCGATTGGGTTATGTTCCTTTAGCCTATTTTGATGAATTTTTATTGGTTTTGATCAGATTTTGCACCCGTGGATGCCGATTCTCATGGCAAGGGCATTGCGGGCTAGTCTTCGAGCTGAGTCGAGGTGAGTAATGGGTGTGGGTGATGACTAGCGTGTTCGAAACCCTGGTATATCACTATGTGACATTGTATTGAGGCGAGACACATACTCTCCTGTGAGTGCGGGGTCGATTGTGATTGGGGACTATGGCTTAGTCCGACCAGGTAACATTATACCGTGTTGTTGGCGATTATTGTGCCGGTAAACCTCCTACTTGGATGGTTGTGGATATCTTTGGGCTATGAGCTAGTTATTTGGATCCCGCAAGGATCGTTACTATTGTTTCTATGATTTTAGCATGTTATTCTGATACCAGTCCTGAGCTATCACTGTGTAAAATGGTTTTCCAAACTCTGAAATTTCTGAAACACTGTTTTCTACTATAAATGATAAAAAGATATTTCAAATGATACTTCTGTGCCTGTGAGGCTTGCATTTCATGTAGCTGGACTGGTAGTGGATCGGGCTGCGCGCCGCAGCATATCATTGATATTGTGCTTGGGCTGTAGGAGCCCCTCCGGTGTCTGTACCCCCACAATGAGCACGGGTACCCAAATGAATCGGGCTACGCGCCGTAACGGTCATGTTCATGCATTGCATTGTATTTAGATATACTTGTTGTACTGTTAGCTGATATTGTTGGTTCTGATACTGATCATGTTGATAATTGGTAAAGGATATTGTTGTATAGCCTTGCTTAGTGCTTTATTGGGTTTTCTTACCTTCGATGTCTTACCCTTACTTATTACCACAGAGTTTTAAATACTCACACTACTCCTTGTACCTTGTGTGCAGTTACAAGTACATCACAGCAGGGCTGACTTCCCAGCCACTCGGAGTGCTTCATTTGGACTGTTAAGGTAGCTGCTAGAGTCCGCAGGACCGGACTCTCCAGTCTATCTTTTCCTTTTTTAGACTATTCTACACTTGTAGTCACAGTTGTATACACTATCACAGTTATATTCTGGTAGAGGCTCATGACTTATGACTCCTGATTCTGCGGGATGTGTTATATTAGTTTCGGGATACTTTTCCCGATATGCTAGATATTATATCATTCTCTTATTATTGTTTTATGCTAAAAAGGGTAAAGTGAGAGCTCGTAGCTCTGTGATATGAACGGTTGGTTAGACTGGCCTAGCAATGTGTTGGGCGCCATCACGACCGGGTTTTATGGTCGTGACACTTTGCTAATGTATACAAAACTAGTTTTTGTGCTTTCTACGAATACCCCTTCATAATGGGGTGTGGCCTCCCTATTTATCCATTAGCGGAAGAAATGTGCCCGTTTTACAATGTATGCCTGGCCCAGCTTACCCGTTACACGTGGAAGATATGTCATATTCTGACGACTTATGCCGAGAGGGCCAGATTAGACGTCACAGTATACCATCTACTGCAGCTGTTCAGTCCCGGGTTTATGAGGGAGATGATGCTTTAGTTGAAGAATTGTGGGACGAAGGGCTAGGTTGTCGAGACAGACGACAAGCCTAATCGCCAATTCTGGCTGAAATATTTCTTCGTCCAAACCTCGGATCTGGTATCGGATCCTGTCGGATTCCTTGAGGGATGGAATGCCGAGCGTAAGTGTTATCCCTCCTGCTTAATTATTTTATGCGTGCTCGATTTTTTGTCATTTTTTGGTATTTTATATCTGCAGCAAGGGTGCGCACGCCCCAGTCCGTGCCGGATATTAAAGCCTGGGTGGGGCGGTTGATCCCCTTCGCGGAGGAGTGTAGGACGTTGGTCGCAATAACCACAAGATATGGTCTCTCAAGTATTGTACTGGTTCTAGGTTTGGCAACCACATCTTTTATTAGACGCCGTAATCCGGAGCAAAATAAAGATAATGTATTGGCAAGAATGTTAGAGCATAAAAAAGCTATCATATCTCATTTAAGTTTTTTGATGCATTTTTATAACTGTGTTGGCAGCCTAGTGTGCACCGCGGAGGAGGAGACATCGTGCTGCCACTTCTTCGTCAGCAGATTCCGGTTTTGAACACGTAGTTCATGTGAGCGAGATCACTTTTGAGGCCGCTTGTCCTGAGGGCGACCAAGTGGATACGGAAGCATCTAGTGCTGATGTTTCCAACGACGTTCAATCCGAAGGCGAGGCCGTGATTCGGGAGCCGGCTTTTGAGGACATCCTCGGGACTTCTCGTCAAGTGGTTGAGTCGGTGAATGAACCGACGTCTAGAGAGGGCCCCTCACCTCCACCTCCTCTTGTTGAAGCTGAGAACGATGAGCCGCTGGAGCGGAAGAGGCGCCAACTACTTCTTGGTAACGGCGTGGCCGTGGAACAGTGGAAGTCGATAAATCGCCATCCTGAGTCTAGGCCAGTCTTTATGGGCGACGTCATTCGACTGGAGAGGGCGGCCCTCTTGAGAGAAGTTACGGGAGATACCGCTTCTCCGCATGTTTAGGATGATAGCACATCGGTTGTTGCTGGGCTAGCTGCTGACGAAGTAAGGGCTGCTCCCGAACAGGCTCCTGCTTCCGCGGACGTGCCGCGGGAAGACTATACCCGAGTGGATATGTTGACGATAGTTCCTGCCCATCGGCTTGTGATTCCTACGGGATACAACTTGTTGCTGGACAGCAAGCAGGCTGCGACGGATATGTCCTTGTTATGTGGCGCTGCCGAGACACAGTCTTTGAAGGTCGTAAGCGACAGGGATTTGTCTCATCAAGTCGTTGGCGCTGCCTTTCAGGTAAGACTTTGTTATTGTTTTTTTTTCATTGTTCTTTCATGAGCCCTGAGGCGTTGTGTCATTTTCAATTATGTCTCTTCTTTATCTTTTTCTTAGACCCTTATCTTAGAGGTGGAGCGAGGCCGGCGGGAGCGGAAGAAGAATGTTGCCCTTAGGAAGGCGACGAAGAAATACAAGGAGGTCCGCGGTAAGCACAAGACACTGGCGGAACTCTACACCCAGGACCCTCAGTTTCAAGTTTTCCATGAGGGATTGGAGCTGGCAGAGGATTAATTGCGGAAGCGTACGGCCCAGCTGGAGAAGACAGACGCAGACCTGATGGCCGCTGTGGCCTGAAACACCGAACTGGAGAGTCTCCTTCAACAGCAGGAGGGGGAGTTGGAACTGGGCCGTGTGGCGATGGCGGAGGCAGCAGAGTTACGTGATAGGGTTGATCCCCTTACTCACGAGCTTGGGACTAAGGTGGCTGAGGTGGTCGCTCCTCAGTAGGCGGAGACTGTTGTTCCTATTGATGATGTGTCTCGTGAAGCTCACGATATGTGGGGGTATGATGAGGTGAGGCGAAATGTATTTGAGGAGCTGCTGGCCGTTGGTAGAGCCACTGAGGCAGAGGTTGAAAATCAGCGTCGCCTTGTTAGGGTTGCACGCAAAGCTTGTGGGTATAACCCCGACTCTCCGGACCCGGCGGGCTGTACCTTTGCGGATGTGAACCAGTTGTGCACAGGGTCTTGGATTTCTTTGGCGTTCCGGGACGAGGGCGATAGGGACCGTGCTGACGGTACGGCCGATGCGGCAGAAGATGGCGGGGTCCAGGGTAGTTATATAAACTTCTTCTCTATTTTTTTTATAATCGATGAGACGTTGTATATTTGTAATCTATTGAATGATTTATAATGATTTCGTGGGAATTTTTGTATTTTTATGTCTTCTTTCATAATTTCTGTTTTGCGTATGGTAAGAGTGCAATAGTAAATTATTATAATTACTCGGGAGAGATTTATGGTAGAAATATTGTTCATGATTGATAGAGATATTGATAAATTGGTATGAGCATAAACAGAAGGGATTTCATCAATAGGGGAAATCATCACCTTAGTCTTTCTCATTCTTGTTTACAACATATTCAGTTATTATTTCAGTTAATTAGTTCTTTGCAAAAGTAGTTATTATGAAACACTCAAAGAGATATTTGAATATTTGGGAAGCTGATTCGGAAGATTGTTGGATTTTGAAGATTGTAGTTGGTAGGTTAACTCTCGAAGGATTCGACCCCATGTGTAATACTTGGATATATTTGCTGCGACCGCATTATCCTTTTTATAAGGTATAGTTGGGCGCGATCAAGTTTAAAATAAATTGCAGAAGATATATGTATGCATCAGGAAAATAGAAGGATCCTTATTTATGGAAATATGCAAACCAATTTCCTATGCGAAAAAGTAAAGACAATCCTCCATATATCTGTATATGGTAACTTAATTGTACTCGATCGAAATAAAAGTTAAATTTGGTAAGAAATAAAACGTTCCCTTAGTTAATACTACAATGTAGAACTTTAATATATATGGCAGTTAAAACTTTGGCATCAAACTGAGAGTTTATAGTCTATATATAGCTGCCAAGAATTTGCCTCTTTATTTCACATCTTTCTTTCTTCACAATTATTGAAATCCTTGTTTGCAATATTGTGAGAATGAAGAAGAATAGGCATAATGTTGTAGCAATGGTTAAGGTTATGATCGCTGTTGTACTAGTGGTATCCTTGCTTGTACCTTCAGTGGCCGGAAAAGGAGGACGAGGCCATAAAGGAGGAGGAGGAGAAGGAGGAGGAGGAGGAGGAGAAAGAGGGGTACGAGGAGGATACGTGCATTCAAGTGCAAATTCATCTTACTCAAGATATGGTATTCTTGTGATGATCATTACATGGCTTTTGGTGTAATATATATGCAATGAATCTTTTGATATTCAAGCTTTTCTTTATATATAGTTTATCTCCCCATTGATCTTATGTTTTAGGATTTGATGTAGTCTTAATTCTTGTCCCAGTCCAAGAGTTGGTAGTAATTTAATGGCATCTTTATTCATATTTTATCAGCGAAAAAAAATAATTTAGATCATATCAATCATTTTTCAAGTTGCTAAGGGACTGTAACAAGAACAAAACTGTATTGGTTTGGGTTGGAATCACAGAACCAAACTGGAGAATTGGAGCGCCTTCACCAACAGACCAAGCAACAGAGATTTATCAAGTAGTGTATTTTCAACAAAATAAAATAATAATATTGTACTAAAATATTCAATAACATAGTTAATAGAATCGCACAAAGAAAATATTACTAATTGATACACCATAATAAAAATTAACATGATCTAAAATACTATAACTGGTTGGGCTATGCATCGTAGCGGTCGCGTTCATGCATTTGCATTGCATTTAGATATACTTGTTGTACTGTCTAACTGATATTGTTGGTTCTGAGACTGTTCATGTTAATAATGGTAAAAGATATTATTGTATAGCCTTGCTTAGTGCATTATTGGGTGTTCTTATCTTCGCTGTCTTACCTGTGCTTATTACAACTAAATTGAAAGTACTCACACTACTCCCTACACCTTGTGTGCAGATCCAGGTACATCATAGCAGGGCTGACTCCCCATTTGCTTAGAGTGCTTTATCAAGACTGTCGAGGTAGCTGCTAGCGTCCGTAGGACCTGACATCTCCTTTTATTTTATCTTATCTTTAGACTTTTCTGTACTTGTAGTCACAGTTGTATACAGTATTACAGTTGTATTTTGGTAGAGGCTCATGACTTATGACTCCAGATTCTGTGGGAGGTTTTATAATGTTTGGGATATTTTCACAGATTGTGCTAGATTTTATATCATTTATTATTACTATTAAATGCTAAAAGGGTAAAGTGAGAGCTGGTAGCTCTGTATTATGAAAGGCAAGTCAGGCTGGCCGCCTTCACGATCGGATTTTGAGATCGTGAAAAGTTGGTATCACAGCCTAGATTACTAGGCCTCACGAGTCTTGATCCGGTTAGTAGTGTCTCGCGGATTGGTATGGAGACATCTGTATTTATCCTCGGGAGGCTGCAGACCTTTTAGGAAACACTTCACATTTCTTGAACTCTGTCGTGCGGTTTTATTGTTCCGAGAACTGAACTTCCGTATTCTATTCTCGCAGATGGCGAGGAATCGTGCTACAGGACGAGGAGGACGACCACTATTTCCACCAGCTAGAGGCCGCAGTCGAGGCCGTGATCGTGGTCGTTTTAGAGTGGCAGGGGCAGTGCCAATAGATCCACTTGTTGCCCATATCCAGGATTAGCCCCTAGTGGTTGAGGCTCCAGCAGTACCCATTGAGGCACCGGCAGTGCCTATTGTTATTCCTGGACAGGTAGAACAGCCGGTTGTCGACAAGTAGTAGAGAAGGAAAAATCCCAATTGATTGGGAAGAAGAGGCCTCCAGCCCCATTCCCTCAAAGGTTGGCCAAGCACTAGAAAGAGGAACAATACAAGAAGTTCTTTGAAATGCTCAACCAAATCTAGGTAAACATTCCCTTAATTGATGCTTTGAAAGAGATGCCTGGGTATGCTAAAACGATGAAAGACTTGATGTCGCGAAAGTTTGATTTTCAAGACATGGCCACAATTACTCTTACTCAGACATGCAGTGCAGTGGTATCCAGACCAATAGCCGAAAAGTTAGAACCAACTTGGTTCTAAATTTACCATGAACCAAGTTAGTCTCAATGTACCATGAAACGTCTTTGTTGCATTTGTTGGTTCTAAAGTTTGAAGTTTGAAGTTAGTCTCAATTGGGGCATGAAATTTAGAAGTGTGATTAAAGTTGCTCGAGGACGAGCAAAGGTTTAAGTGTGGGGTGTTGATAATAGGTGAATTTTACTATATTTATACCCTAAATAATCACACTTTAATGTTGTTTTGATAATATATATGATGACAAAATGCTCTTATCAATGTTTTTCACGTGTTATAGGTACACAGTAGTTGAAGAAGGCAAAAAGAGCAATTTTGGAGTCAAAAGGAGATGAAAAAGGCCATTTGTGCAAAAATCATGGAATTCACGCTTGAACAACCCTAAATATTCAGAAATACTCTTTGACCGCGGTTCTACCACGATCGCGGCAGAACCGCGGTGGATGAAGTCTGCTGAAGTTTTCGAGATTTAGAAGGGTGTGTTGGCCGCGGTTCCACCGCGACCGCGACGGAAGGCGTAAAATTGAAGGACCAAAGTGTAAAAATGGTTTTTTTAAGACCTAAACCCTATATAAACCCTTTAGGATTCACCCAAAGGAGGCAAGTTTTGTATTATTGACTACTTTTGCAAGGCAACTAGTATGAGAAAATTCTCTAAACATATCTCTTACTTTTCTCTTGAATTTTGATTATGAAATCTATTCTATCTTTTGATTTCATAGTTATGAGTAGCTAATTTCTTATCTAAGGTTGTGATGGAACCTATTGGTTGATGAATTTCTAGCTTATGTGAATACAAATTGTTAGTTAATTTCTATTTGTTCAACTTCGTTCTTATTGTAGTTATAATTGATAGGAAGCTGTGCCTATTTAGTGTGCATAACTTGGAAAAAAATGCATATTTAGGTTATTGTTGAACAACACCATACCTAGATTATTGGAGGAATCTATAATTGCGGGTTTAAATGTGGGATTAGGAATAATGAAACCTTTGGTGTAATCTAAAGTCAACTGTGATAACTAAAGCAAGCTAGGGTAGCTCGGAAGAGTGCAATAGTAAATTATTATAATTACTCGGGAGAGATTTATGGTAGAAATATTGTTCATGATTGATAGAGAGATATTGATAAATTTGTATGAGCATAAACAGAAGGGATTCCATCAATAGAGGAAATCATCACCTTAGTCTTTCTCATTCTTGTTTACAACACATGCAGTTATTATTTCAGTTAATTAGTTCTTTGCAAAAGTAATTATTAGGAAACACTCAAAGAGATATTTGATTATTTGGGAAGCTGATTCGGAAGATTGTTGGGTTTTGAAGATTGTAGTTGGTAGGTTAACTCTCTGAGGATTCGACCCCGTGTGTAATACTTGGGTATATTTGCTGCGACCACATTGTCCTTTTTATAAGTCATAGTTGGGCGTGATCAAGCATAAATTAAATTGCAGAAGATATATGTATGCATTAGAAAAATAGAAGGATCCTTATTTATGGAAATATGCAAACCAATTTCCTGTACGGAAAAGAAAAGACAATACTCCATATATTTGTATATGGTAACTTTATTGTACTCGATCGAAATAAAAGTTAAATTTGGTAAGAAATAAAACGTTCCCTTAGTTAATACTACAATGTAGAACTTTAATATATATGGCAGTTAAAACTTTGGCATCAAACTGAGAGTTTATAGTCTATATATAGCTGCCAAGAATTTGCCTCTTTATTTCACATCTTTCTTTCTTCACAATTATTGAAATCCTTGTTTGCAATATTGTGAGAATGAAGAAGAATAGGCATAATGTTGTAGCAATGGTTAAGGTTATGATCGCTGTTGTACTAGTGGTATCCTTGCTTGTACCTTCAGTGGCCGGAAAAGGAGGACGAGGCCATAAAGGAGGAGGAGGAGGAGGAGGAGGAAGTGGAGGAGGAGGAGAAAGAGGGGTACGAGGAGGATACGTGCATTCAAGTGCAAATTCATCTTACTCAAGATATGGTATTCTTGTGATGATCATTACATGGCTTTTGGTGTAATATATATGCAATGAATCTTTTGATATTCAAGCTTTTCTTTATATATAGTTTATCTCCCCATTGATCTTATGTTTTAGGATTTGATGTAGTCTTAATTCTTGTCCCAGTCCAAGAGTTGGTAGTAATTTAATGGCATCTTTATTCATATTTTATCAGCGAAAAAAAATAATTTAGATCATATCAATCATTTTTCAAGTTGCTAAGGGACTGTAACAAGAACAAAACTGTATTGGTTTGGGTTGGAATCACAGAACCAAACTGGAGAATTGGAGCGCCTTCACCAACAGACCAAGCAACAGAGATTTATCAAGTAGTGTCATCCTTTATTATTTATACGGATTTGTTAATATTTTCATATAATATATGTGTATTTTGTGAAATTCTGAAAGCGGTGTCACGTGACACCACTTTCCTCTAATGTAAATCTGCCCGAGTTTAAAATAGTCGCGGTGACTTTTCTCTTTTGTTATTTACTCATTGTATTTAAATTATATCAACGACATGAGCCAAATTACAACCAGAACTTAACGGTGAGCTAGAGATGTACATAAGTTGGGTTGGTTCAGATTTTTGAATTACCAACCAAACTAATGGTATTGAATTATGAAATTTATAAAGAAAATCGTACCAATAAAGTCGAGTTTTTCAATTTCGATTTTTCGATTTTCCGATTTTTTTTGGGTAATCGAATTTTTTCCTGATAAAGTTTTAATAGCACAAAATTTGTAGCTTGTACTCCAAATATTTATTTTAATCCTAGTAAGATACCACCATATAATGTATTTTCAAAAAAATAAAATAATAATATTGTACTAAAATATTCAATAATATAGTTAATAAAATCGCACAAAAAAAATATTACTAATTGATACACCATAATAAAAATTAATATGATCTAAAATACCATATGGGTCGTGCTAAAATAAGTACAACTAATCGTACTATTAATTACACAACTAAGCATAAAAAAGGATAAACTATGTTATACATTTTTATTATAAATCAATGCAAAACTAAAAAATAGATATCTAACGCTATTGTCATTCTAGTGTTTAAAATATAATTTTTTTATATATTAGCATTAGTATTAATTTGAACTTTATTTAACTTACTACCTTTATGAGCTATAAAATCTATTGGACCATTGAATAATGTTAAGTCCAAACGCTAAATAATATTTTTAAGGATAAAAATGTGAACAAGTTTAGAAAATATTTATATATTATATTTATATGCACGGTAATACCCTTCATGCTACTATCTCTACCTCACTATATATATATGTATATATCAATTAGCACGGCAGTACTCTTTGTGCGTTCAACTCATCCTTCCAAATGTACAAGTAACAGAACCAACCGGATGACAAAAATATCGATAATATGAATTACATAGTAGGAAATACGCAAGTACAACAATGGACAATGATATACATGTGGGCAACAGTAAAAGACTAAGCAAAAACCACATGAGTAATAACAAAAAGTTGAAAAATAAAGAATATCAACTTCAATTAACTAGCGTATTAGAGGCCTAAGTACAAATATAACAGATAAGACGGAAATACATGATCTTTACAAGTTGATAAATAAGGACATGAATGGCAAGCATGGTGGAAGGCTTATACTAAAGTGCAATAGAATAGACACAACGTAAGTATAATTATAAAAGTAGGAAATAGGTATGATATTTGCAAGTTAAGCAAGTGAAAGATATGGACAATGCAACAACATTAAGATAGAGGTCAGGCACATGACAATAACAACAAGTCACACAAAATATGTAAATGCAATAATAACAGCTCAAGGTAAGGGCATAAACGTATACATGAAAAACAGATATCACATCATAATGCATGCCCTTCATCCTCACCTGCATGGAAACACCCCTCGTGCCATGACCTCACGGTAGTAAAAGCATAACAATATAAATGACATGGCAAGGCATCACCCTTCGTGCTTTACACTCTTTCTCACATGATAATGAATATAAAATGGCATGGCATCACCCTTCGTACTTTAGACTCTTCCTCACATAATAATGAATATAAAATGGCATGACATCACCCTTCATGATTTACGCTCTTCCCCATATGATAATGAACATAAAATGGCATGACATCTTTTTTTGTTCTTTACACTCTTCCTCACATGATACTAAATATAAAATGGCATGGCATCACCCTTCGTACTTTAAACTCTTCATTACCAAGCATATGAATATCTATAAGATGACAAGGCAGGAAGTATAAATAACATCGAGGAGAGTGTTCAACGAATATGCCAAACAAATTCTCAATCACTTCTTTACAAGCCAACCATGATTCAATGAACCCTCAAGGGCCATATATTCAAGTAATTCCATAAATCCCACAATTTATCAAAAACACAAGTATGAAATCTAGCCTCTCAAAAAATATCAGCTGTAGTACTTGAATCGCAAAATGATTATGCATAGAGATGACCGAATTAGATGCATCAACGTATTATGAAAATTCTATCAAATTTGATCAAGTTATATTAGGCTAAGTCTCGATTCTAACATTTAATACTATATTCTCAATATCTAGAATTTAAGCGAGGCATAAAACAAGAAGGTCACAAAATTCTACAAATACAAATGTAACATAATCCACCCCCTAGCATGATTAACCCTAGGATATACATATACGCTTGTTACCCCATATTCGTATCACCCCCGCATGCAACAAACAATGACAAATATGAGGAAAAATTTTCTCAATAAAGTTAGGCAAAACACTTACCTCGAACAAGCTAATAACAATATCGAGAAAGCTCTCAAAAAAGCTATCACGCGCGTAGTGACCTTTAAACGGCTCAAAATTATCCAAAAACAACTCAAATACATCAAATAAGCCCAAGAAAATAATTCCAAATGATAAAGATCGAATCCTAAATTAAATCTCAAATCCGACCAAAAATCACACTCAGGCCCATACCTCGGAAACCGATAAAACTCACAAAATTGGACAATCCATTCAATTAGGAGTCCAACCATATTAATTTCACTCAATTTCGACTCTAAATCGATGTTAAAAACTCAAAAATTCATATTATTAAACGTTAGACCAAAATTCCCAATTTCCTCTTTAAAATTCATCAACCAAAAGCTAAAATAGAAGATAGATTCTTGAAAGATGACCAAAACTGAATAGAGAACACTTACGCCACTTTATATGGTGAAAATCGCCTAAGATTCATGCATATAATGCTTCAATAAAAACAGAAATTAGAGCTCATTTGCTTAATGTAGTGCCATTTATGCTTGGAGAAACAACACCGAGACATAAAAAAAAACGAGTGCAACACAATCAAAACTTATTTGAAACTCACCGAAGCCCCTCGGGACCACGTTCAAACATACCAACAAGTCTCATAATATAACACAGACTTACTCGAGGCTTCAAAACACACATAACAACATCAAAAAAATGAATGACACCTCAATCCAAAAATCAATGAACTTCAAACATCAAACTTCCGTAACCGATGCCGAAACCCATCAAATCAAGTCCGATTGACCTCAATTTTGCACACAAGTCACATTTGATATTACGAGCTTGCTCCAACTTCCGGACTTGAAATTAGACCCATCAAATAGTTCATCCCGGTCAAACTTCTCAAAAATCCAACTTTCGCCATTTCAAGACTAATTCAACTACAAACCTCCAAATTACAGTCCTGACGTGCTTCTAAGTCCAAAATCACCCACGTAGCTAATAGAACTGACGAAACTCCATTCCAAGGTGAAATGCTAAAAAGTCAAACTTAGTCAATTTTTCCAACTTAGAACTTAAAAATCTTGAAGTTCATTCTTCCAAATTGATCCCGGATAGCTTGAAAACCACTACCGATGATTTACACAAGTCATAATACATCATGCAAAGATACTCAAGCCCTTAAAATACCGAGCGAAGTGCAAATGCTCTAAATGACCAGTCGGATTGTTACACATACATACATACATACTGATATATATATATATATATATACGGATGCGCTCCTAAGTCCAAAATCACCCAATGGAGCTAGTGGAACTGACGAAACTCCATTCCGGGTCAAATGCTAAAATGTCAAACTCGGTCAATTCTTCCAACTTAGAACTTAAATCTTGAATTTCATTCTTCTAAATTGATTTCCGATAACTTGAAAACCTTTACCGATGATTTACACAAGTCAAAATACATAATGCAGAGATACTCGGGTCCTTAAAATATCGAGCGAAGTGCAAATGCTCAAAATGACCTGTCACGACCCGGATTTTCCCCCAACATCGGGATCGTGATGGCGCCTACTCGTGGTAGCTAGGCAAGCCACTGTATTCATACTATCCTGTTTTTAACACAATTTTAATTAAATAAATGCGGAATACTTTATCGAAATGGATATAACAAATCACAAAGTGAAAATTATACTGAAAACCTCTACCCAAGACGTGGAGTCACCAACTCACAAACTACTATGGAATACTACACATAAAAGTCTGAAGGAAATATAACATAATACTGTTTGTCTCGGAACAACGAGACTACAGCTATTAACATAAATAGAGAAAGAGACGCCGGGCCTGCGGACGTCCGCAAGCTACCTCGGTCTCAAATGTGATCAACTCCCACGCAATCTATTTACTGCTGCTGCTGCTCCTGATCGTAACCTGGACCTGTGCAAAAACGCACAGAAGTGTAGCATCAGCACAACCGACCCCATGTGCTGGTAAGTGCCTGGCCTATCCCGGCGAAGTAGTGACAAGCCTAGGACCGGACACCTACATAAACCTGTGCAATTCAATATATATATGTGTGTACCACAAAATAACAAGAAATAATCAAGTATTAACACAATAAGCAATATCTTGAAGAATTCAACAAGTAACCACAGTTTAATAATTTTGCAAGGAAAATCAAAGTGTAATGTAAACACAAGTAATATCAATTCAAGAAATAGCAAACAGTTGCATGGCATCACCCTTCGTGCTTTTACTCTCGTCCTCACCAAGTAAACAAATAGAGTACACGGCATCACCCTTCGTGCTTTATCACTCTTCCTCACCCAAATAACAATCAAATAAGTTCACAAGGAAAAACAAGGTGTAATGGAAACACAAGTAATATCAAGTCAAGAAATGGCAAATAGTTGCACGGCATCAACCAAATAAAATATAATGGAAAAACAAGTAATATTAATTCAAGAAATAGCAAGCAATTGCACGGCATCACCCTTCGTGCTTTTACTCTCATCCTCACCGGATAGACAAATAAAGTACACGGCATCACCCTTCGTGCTTTTACTCTCATCCTCACATCCATAGTACGGCATGATCCTTCGTACATGGTTCAATAACAGGGGGCACGGCATGATCCTTCGTGCATAATCAATAAATAAACATGGCACGGCATTAACCTTCATGCATAAGTAAATAAAACATGGCACGGCATCACCCTTCGTGCATTATCACTCTTCCTCACCCAAATAACAATCACAGTTAAGGGTAAAGAAAGAAACAAGTAATTCATAATCCGTCCCATCAAGGGCAATCAATAATAATCTTCACAACAAGTCCCAACCAGGGAGAACAATAACAATTCATCTGTAATATATCTCTAAATAATTATTTTCTAACGACTCACGGTCATACTAGACGCCAGTGTATGGATGCTCGTCACCACAGCCCATACACCGCACTCGATCACATAACACATAGCACATAATCATATTCCCTCAAGCTAGGATAGAACAAACACTTACCTCGAATGCTTATGAGCAATCCAATCCGTGGAAATGTCTTTTCTTTCAATTTGGCTCCAATCCAACCGTATCTATACACAATTGATTTAATATCATCAATTCTACTCAACAAACTAATTCTTAATACCAAATAACACTTTTACAACATTCTGCCATGAATAGTAAATTTCAACCCCGGGCCCACATGATCGGAATTCGGGGTTAGGACCAAAATCCGGTTACCCATCCCCCCACGAGTTCACGTATATAATTTGTTTCAAAATCGGACCTCAATTCGAGGTCCAATTCCCTAATTTATGAAAAACCCTATTTTCTAACAAAAACAAGAATTTTACCATGAAAACATTTGATTTCTAATGAAAAACATGTTTAATGATGTTAGGAATTGAAAGAATTAAGTAAAAAGTGACTTACAATCGTTTTGATGAAGAAGAAATCCTTGAAGAGTCGCAAATGGGTGTTTTGGTTTTGTGAAAAATGAAGAAATGACTGAAATTCGTGTTTTTCAGGTCTCTGTGTTCGCATTTGCGAACATGGGTTCGCAATTGCGAACCCCGACCAATTTCTGGAGTTTGAAAAATAAGCTAAGGGTGGAAAGTTCGCATTTGCGAACATTTGTTCGCATTTGCGAACAGTTCGCATTTGCGAACTAATGTTCGCATTTGCGAACACATGCTGTACAAGGCATTGTTCGCATTTGCGAACAATGGTTCGCATTTGCGAACCAAGGCAGTCACTGGGACGTTCGCATTTGCGAACAATGGTTCGCATTTGCGAACCAAGGCAGCACTGGGGACCTTCGCAAATGCGAACAATTGTTCGCATTTGCGAACAAGGCTGGCTTCGCATTTGCGATCAATTGTTCGCATTTGCGAGCCTTGCCTTACACTGTCCCCTTCGCAATTGCGAGAAATTCTTCGCAATTGCGAAGCCAACAGCTGGGTGAAAAAAACCAGCAGTTCAAAATTCAGATTTTCATCCAACGGCCTATCAAATCTTTACCCGAGCCCCCGGGCTCCAAACCAAACATGTACACAACCTCAAAAACACATTATGGACTTGTTCGTGCGATCATATCGCCAATATCACTTCGTTTTAATCAAATCGAGCCTCAAACTCATGATTTTCATACTTTTGATTTTCAAAACTTCTTAACTTGGAACTCAAGGTCCAAAACACCTCAAACGACATCCAAATGTCACCAAACTTTACAGAAATCACATATATAATATTTAAGACTTGTACCGGGCGTCGGAACCAAAATACGAGCCCGATACCAAGGTCTATTAATTTATTTCCTTTAATAATTGCATCAAAAACAATTTCACATAAAAATTCATAACTTGGGCTCTAGGCCTCAGAATTCGACTCCGGACACATGTCCAAGTCCCATATTTTCCTACGGACCTCTCGGGACCATCCAATCTCGGGTCCGGATCCGTTTACCAAAAATGTTGACCGAAGTCAACCATATCAATATTAATAACATTTTTATCCAAATTTCTCATAGAATTCATATTTTCTATCACAAAATCTTTCCGGCTACATGCTCGGATCGTGCACGTAAATCGAGGCAACATAGAATGAGGTTTTCAAGGCCTCGAAGCTCGAAATTATTAATAAAATAAGTGATGACCCTTTGGGTCGTCACAATCTCCACCTCTAAAACAACCGTTCGTCCTCGAACGGACAAAAGAAAGAAGTACCGAGTCAGGAAACAAGTGTGGGTAACGGCTCCGCATATCAGGACTCGGACTCCCAGGTCGATGCCTCAGGAGGCTGACCTCTCCACCGAACACGCACAGAAGGATAACTCTTCGACCTCAATTGTCGAACCCGCCGGTCTAGAATGGCTACCGGCTCCTCCTCGTAAGATAGATCATTGTCCAATTGGACAGTACTGAAGTCTAACACATGTGTGGGATCGCCGTGGTATCTCCGAAGCATAGATACGTGAAAAACTCGATGCACGGCTGATAAGCTAGGCGGCAAAGCTAATCTGTAAGCCACCCCTCCCACTCTGTCTAGAATCTCAAATGGGCCAATATACCTAGGGCTAAGCTTGCCCTTCTTCCCAAACCTCATCACGCCCTTCATAGGCGACACCCGGAGCAATACTCGTTCACCAACCATGAAATCTACATCTCGAACCTTACGATCCGCATAAGTCTTTTGCCTAGGCTGAGCTGAACGCAATCTCTCCTGAATAGTCTTGACCTTATCCAAGGCCTCTCGGAACTAAGTATGTACCTAACAACCGAGCCTCTCTCGGTTCAAACCATCCAACCGGTGATCGACATCGCCTACCATACAACGCCTCATACGGGGCCATCCGGATGCTAGATTGGTAACTATTATTGTAGGCGAACTCGGCTAATGGCAGAAACCGGTCCCACGAGCCTCCGAAATCAATAACACAAGGCTCGAAGCATGTCTTCAAGAATCCGAATAGTCCTCTCCGACCGGCCATCCGTCCGAGGATGAAATGTCGTACTCAACTGAACCCGAGTGCCTAACTCCTCGCTGAACCGCTCTCCGGAACCGCGAGGTAAGCTGCGTACCCCGATCGGAGATAATAGATATCGGCACCCCATGGAGACGAACAATCTCCCTAATGTAAACCTTCGCTAACCTCTCCGACGAGTAGGAGACAGATACTGGAATAAAGTGTGCTGATTTGGTCGGTCTATCAACAATGACCCAAATAGCATCAAATTTCCTCCGAGTCAAAGGAAGTCCACAGTAACGAAGTCCATAGTGATTCGCTCCCATTTCCACTCGGGAATTTCAATCCTTTGGAATACACCACCAGGTCTCTGGTGCTCATATTTCACCTGCTCTGACAATTTAGACACCGAGCGACATACGCAACGATATCTTTCTTCATTCCGCGCCACCAATAGTGTTGCCGTAAGTCCTGGTACATCTTCGCGGCGCCTGGGTGAATAGAATACCGCGAACTGTGGGCCCTCGCTAAGATCAACTCTCGAATTCCTTCGACATTGGGCACACAAACTCGACCCTGCAATTTCAATACCCCATCATCATCTAGATTTACCTGTGTGGCACCTCCCCGCTGTACTGTATCTCTCAACTCACGCAAATGAGGATCATCAAATTGCCTCTCACGGATACGCTCTAATAAGGAAGAACGAGCGACCGTGCAGGCTAACACTCTGCTAGGCTCAGAAATGTCTAATCTCACGAACCGGTTGGCTAAGGCCTGAACATCTAGAGCTAATGGTCTCTGATTGACCGGAATATATGCAAGACTACCCATGCCGGCATACTTTCTACTCAATGCATCGGCCACCACATTGGCCTTACCTGGGTGATATAATATAGTAACATCATAGTCTTTTAGCAACTCTAACCATCTCCGCTGTCGTAGATTCAACTCCTTCTATTTGAACAAGTACTGTAGGCTTTTGTGATCAGTGTACACCTCACATGTCACACCATAAAGATAATGCCTCCAGATTTTTAAGGCATGAACCACTGCCGCTAACTCAAGATCATGAACTGGATAATTCTTCTCATGTATCTTTAACTGCCTCGAAGCATAAGCGATAACCTTACCATCCTGCATCAATACCGCTCCAAGCCCTGTACGAGATGCGTCACAATAAACTCTATAAGGCCCTGTACCTGTAGGTAGTACCAACACTGGTGCGGTGGTCAAGGCTGTCTTGAGCTTCTGAAAGCTCGCCTCACACTCCTCTGACCACTGAAACTGGACACCCTTCTGGGTCAACCTGGTCATCGGGGCCGCAATAGAAGAAAACCCCTCTACAAAACGACGGTAGTAACCTGCTAATCCCAAGAAACTCCGGATCTCAGTCACTGAAGCTGGTCGAGGCCAATTCTGGACTGCCTCAATCTTCTTTGGGTCTACCTGAATACCTTCCACTGATACAATGTGACCCGAAAATGCTACCAAACTCAGCCAGAACTCACATTTAGAAAATTTGGCATATAGCTGGTTATCTTTCAAAGTCTGAAGAACCACTCTGAGGTGCTGCTCGTGCTCTTCCTGGCTGCGGGAGTATACCAGGATGTCATCTATGAAGACTATCACGAACAGATCTAAGTAAGGCCTGAATACCCGATTCATCAACTCCATGAATGCTGCTGGGGCATTGGTCAACCCGAAGGACATGACCAAGAACTCATAATGCCCATATCTAGAGCGAAAGGCTGTCTTAGGAATGTCAGCCGCCCTGATCTTCAGCTGATGGTAGCCTGACCTCAAGTCTATCTTAGAGAATACCCTCGCTCCCTGGAGCTGGTCAAACAAATCATCAATCCTCGGCAGTGGATATTTATTTTTAATAGTCACCTTGTTTAACTGCCGGTAATCAATACACATTCGCATCGAGCCATCCTTCTTCTTTACAAATAATACGGGTGCCCCCCAGGGGGAAACACTGGGCCTGATAAAACCCTTCTCAAGAAGGTCCTGCAACTGATCTTTCAACTCTTTTAGTTCCGGCGGGGCCATACGATAGGGTGGAATAGAGATGGGCTGAGTGCCCGGTGCCAGATCAATACAGAAATCAATATCCCTGTCGGGTGGCATGCCCGGCAGGTCTGAAGGAAAAACCTCCGGAAACTCCCGTGCAATAGGGACCGACTCAATGGAAGGAACTTCTGCGCTGGAATCACGAACATAAGCCAAATAAGCTAGACACCCCTTCTCGACCATACGTCGAGCCTTAACATAAGAAATAACGGTGCGAACGGAGTGGCTTGAGGTACCCTTCCACTCTAATCGGGGTGATTCTGGCAAGGCTAAGGTGACAGTCTTAGCATGACAATCAAGAATAGCATGGTATGGGGACAACCAGTCCATCCCCAATATGACATCAAAATCTACCATATCCAAGAGCAACAGATCAACACGGGTCTCGAGACCCCCAAATATAACTACGCACGAACGATGCACCCGATCGACTACAATAGAGTCACCCACTGGCATAGCCACATAAACTGGAATATCTAGAGCATAGCTGGGCACAGCCAAATACGGTGCGAAGTAGGAAGACACATAGGAATAGGTAGATCCAGGGTCAAATAATACTGAAGCACCTCTGCCACACACAAGAATAGTACCTGTAATCACAGCATCTGATGCCTCTCGCCTGCGGCACCGGCCGGTAAAGCATAGAAACGGGGATCCGCACCTCCCCTGTGAGGCTGCGTCTATAGGACGACCATCAGCCGGCTGACCTCTACCTCCGGCTGGACGGTCTCGCCTCTACGGTCTCGACCTCCGCCTCTAAAATCTCTACCCCCGCCTCTGGCTGGCTGGGCAGGCTGAGGGTCAGCTGGGGCCCGAATCATAGGACGAGGACCTCGCTGCTGAGAGTTGCCCGCTGCTATAGGGCAATTCCTGATAAAATGACCCGGGTCACCACAACCGTAGCAACTCTTAGACTGATAGGGCTGCTGGCCCCGACGACCGGAATGGCCTCCACGAACACTGCGAAGAGGCCGAGCATTAATAGGAGACGGGTCCGAATAATGCCCACGAGAACCGCGATCACCGGGTCCACCCGCGAAGCACCGAAGGGCGGAATGAAAAGGCACGGAGGACCGGCCTCTATCAAAGGATTCTCTCGCTACCGGAGGAAGAACCACCAAACTCGCTCGAATGACGAGGCCTCTTATCGGAAGAATAACCGCCTCCCCTAGCAAGAGCCATCTCAACTCGCGTCGTTGCATTGGCCGCCTCCCGAAATGATATGTCACTCCCCACGCCCATAGCCATCTGGAGTCTAATCGGCTGATTAAGCCCATCTATAAATCCGCGGACCCTCTCCCGCTCCGTGGGAAGTATCACCACTGCATGACGAGCCAAGTCAATAAATCTCGTCTCATACTGTGTAACTGTCATAGTGCCCTGATGGAGGCGCTCAAACTGCCTCCGAAGTAAATCCCGCTGAGTAGCAAGGAGAAACTTCTCCATAAATAGTTCCGCAAACTGGTCCCATGATAGAGCTGGGGACCCTGCTGATCGAGTCAGGCAATAATCTCTCCACCAAGTCTTGGCGGATCCTGCAAGTCTGAAGGTACAGAAATCAACTCCGTTTGTCTCCACGATCCCCATAGTCTTGAGAATCTCATGGCAACTGAATAAAAAGTCCTGAGGATCCTCTGATGCGGCTCCACTGAATGTAGTGGTAAATAGCTTGGAGAACCGATCAAGCCTCCATAACGAATCGGAAGTCATGGCCGCTCCATCACCGGCATGAGTCGTGGTACCTGACTGAGTGGCCACAGCTGGCTGAACCACTGGTGCTTGAGGCTGAGGAGCTACTGGCTCCGGAGTATGAGCAATAGGAGTCTGGGCCCCTCCTCCAGCCTGAGAAGTAGCTGGGGCAACTGATAATAGACCCGCTCTGGCGATGCTATCCATAAATCCCGCTATTCTGACCAAAGCATCCCGGAGATCCGGGGTAATCAAAGCCTCTCCCGGGACCTGAGCTGGGCCCGCTGGAGCTGCTGGAACCGGAACCTCCTCATCAATCTCAATATGAGGCTCCACCTCTGGGGTAGCTGCCTGGGGCTGAGCTCTACCCCTACCACGGCCTCTAATACGGCCTCGGCCCCTGCCCTCACAGGAGCTGTCTGGGGCTCAGGCTGCTGGTCAGCGGACGAAGAAGTGCGTGTCCTTACCATCTGCGAAAGGACAGAATAGAAATTCAATCAATAATTGAGGAACAAGTCGCACGACAAGAAAGAACAAATGAGAGACTTTTTCCTAACTCAATAGACTCTGGAGGACAAGTACGGACGTCTCCGTACCTACCTCTCAAACTCTACTAAGCTTGTTCGTGAGTGGTGAGACCTATGTAACCTAGAGCTCCGATACCAACTTGTCACGACCCGGATTTTCCCCCAACATCGGGATCGTGATGGCGCCTACTCGTGGTAGCTAGGCAAGCCACTGTATTCATACTATCCTGTTTTTAACACAATTTTAATTAAATAAATGCGGAATACTTTATCGAAATGGATATAACAAATCACAAAGTGAAAATTATACTGAAATCCTCTACCCAAGACGTGGAGTCACCAACTCACAAACTACTATGGAATACTACACATAAAAGTCTGAAGGAAATATAACATAATACTGTTTGTCTCGGAACAACGAGACTACAGCTATTAACATAAATAGAGAACGAGACGCCGGGCCTGCGGACGTCTGCAAGCTACCTCGGTCTCAAATGTGATCAACTCCCACGCAATCTATTTACTGCTGCTGCTGCTCCCGATCGTAACCTGGACCTGTGCAAAAACGCACAGAAGTGTAGCATCAGCACAACCGACCCCATGTGCTGGTAAGTGCCTGGCCTATCCCGGCGAAGTAGTGACAAGCCTAGGACCAGACACCTACATAAACCTGTGCAATTCAATATATATATGTGTGTACCACAAAATAATAAGAAATAATCAAGTATTAACACAATAAGCAATATCTTGAAGAATTCAACAAGTAACCACAGTTAATAATTTCGCAAGGAAAATCAAAGTGTAATGTAAACACAAGTAATATCAATTCAAGAAATAGCAAACAGTTGCACGGCATCACCCTTCGTGCTTTTACTCTCGTCCTCACCAAGTAAACAAATAGAGTACACGGCATCACCCTTCGTGCTTTATCACTCTTCCTCACCCAAATAACAATCAAATAAGTTCACAAGGAAAAACAAGGTGTAATGGAAACACAAGTAATATCAAGTCAAGAAATGGCAAATAGTTGCACGGCATCAACCAAATAAAATATAATGGAAAAAAAAGTAATATTAATTCAAGAAATAGCAAGCAATTGCACGGCATCACCCTTCGTGCTTTTACTCTCATCCTCACCGGATAGACAAATAAAGTACACGGCATCACCCTTCGTGCTTTTACTCTCATCCTCACATCCATAGTACGGCATGATCCTTCGTACATGGTTCAATAACAGGGGGCACGGCATGATCCTTCGTGCATAATAAATAAATAAACATGGCACGGCATTAACCTTCGTGCATAAGTAAATAAAACATGGCACGGCATCACCCTTCGTGCATTATCACTCTTCCTCACCCAAATAACAATCACAGTTAAGGGTAAAGAAAGAAACAGTAATTCATAATCCGTCCCATCAAGGGCAATCAATAATAATCTTCACAACAAGTCCCAACCAGGGAGAACAATAACAATTCATCTGTAATATATCTCTAAATAATTATTTTCCAACGACTCACGGTCATACTAGACGCCAGTGTATGGATGCTCGTCACCACAGCCCATACACCGCACTCGATCACATAACACATAGCACATAATCATATTCCCTCAAGCTAGGATAGAACAAACACTTACCTCGAATGCTTATGAGCAATCCAATCCGTGGAAATGTCTTTTCTTTCAATTTGGCTCCAATCCAACCGTATCTATACATAATTGATTTAATATCATCAATTCTACTCAACAAACTAATTCTTAATACCAAATAACACTTTTACAACATTCTGCCATGAATAGTAAATTTCAACCCCGGGCCCACATGATCGGAATTCGGGGTTAGGACCAAAATCCGGTTACCCATCCCCCACGAGTTCACGTATATAATTTGTTTCAAAATCGGACCTCAATTCGAGGTCCAATTCCTCAATTTATGAAAAACCCTATTTTCTAACAAAAACAAGAATTTTACCATGAAAACATTTGATTTCTAATGAAAAACATGTTTAATGATGTTAGGAATTGAAAGAATTAAGTAAAAAGTGACTTACAATCGTTTTGATGAAGAAGAAATCCTTGAAGAGTCGCAAATGGGTGTTTTGGTTTTGTGAAAAATGAAGAAATGACTGAAATTCGTGTTTTTCAGGTCTCTCGTGTTCGCATTTGCGAACATGGGTTCGCAATTGCGAACCCCGACCAATTTCTGGAGTTTGAAAAATAAGCTAAGGGTGGAAAGTTCGCATTTGCGAACATTTGTTCGCATTTGCGAACAGTTCGCATTTGCGAACTAATGTTCGCATTTGCGAACACATGCTGTACAAGGCATTGTTCGCATTTGCGAACAATGGTTCGCATTTGCGAACCAAGGCAGTCACTGGGACGTTCGCATTTGCGAACAATGGTTCGCATTTGCGAAGCAGGCATCCTTCGCATTTGCGAAGAAAGCTTCGCATTTGCGAAGCATGGCTGGGCAGGCTCCTTCGCATTTGCGATCAGGGGTTCGCATTTGCGAACCCTGCCTTGGTCTGTCACCTTCGCAATTGCGAGAAATTCTTCGCAATTGCGAAGCCAACAACTGGGTGAAAAAAACCAGCAGTTCAAAATTCAGATTTTCATCCAACGGCCTATCAAATCTTTACCCGAGCCCCCCGGGCTCCAAACCAAACATGTACACAACCTCAAAAACACATTATGGACTTGTTCGTGCGATCATATCGCCAATATCACTTCGTTTTAATCAAATCGAGCCTCAAACTCATGATTTTCATACTTTTGATTTTCAAAACTTCTTAACTTGGAACTCAAGGTCCAAAACACCTCAAACGACATCCAAATGTCACCAAACTTTACAGAAATCACATATATAATATTTAAGACTTGTACCGGGCGTCGGAACCAAAATACGAGCCCGATACCAAGGTCTATTAATTTATTTCCTTTAATAATTGCATCAAAAACAATTTCACATAAAAATTCATAACTTGGGCTCTAGGCCTCAGGAATTCGACTCCGGACACATGTCCAAGTCCCATATTTTCCTACGGACCTCTCGGGACCATCCAATCTCGGGTCCGGATCCGTTTACCAAAAATGTTGACCGAAGTCAACCATATCAATATTAATATCATTTTTATCCAAATTTCTCATAGAATTCATATTTTCTATCACAAAATCTTTCCGGCTACATGCTCGGATCGTGCACGTAAATCGAGGCAACATAGAATGAGGTTTTCAAGGCCTCGGAAGCTCGAAATTATTAATAAAATAAGTGATGACCCTTTGGGTCGTCACATGACCAGTCGAATCATTACACACACACATACATATGCACGCGTGCACGCACGCGCACACACACACAAGTTATTGAAGGCCTAGATTTCAAATGGTTTTCCTGAAGGCCTGGATTTTTTCATAATTTACTGATTTGGGTTTTAACTAAGGCAAGATTTTAATCTTTTAGTTGTAAGGAATTCCAAATGATTTTTCTTTTTTCCATTTTGGAGCACCCATCTCTTCATTTCCGTACGCCCGACTTGGTGGGATCAGATTTCTGGAATAAAGTAAAGTGATAGGAAGATAAGTGTAATGATCCGATTGGTTGTTCTAAGCGTTTGCACTTCGCTCACTAGTTCTAGGGTATGACTAGCCCTGTATGATGTATTATAACTTATGTTAATCACAGGTTTTGGTTTTTCAGGATAATCAGGAAAAATTTGGAAGAACAATTCTCAGCTTGAAGCTTTAAATTTGAAAGATTTGACTTTTTAGTATTCGATCTAGGATTTAGATTTGTATGATTCCGTTAGCTCCGTTAGGTGATTTTCAAATTAGGAGCGTATTTGGAATGTAATTTGGGGATCTGTGGTGGAATTAGGCTTGGATTAGCGAAATTAAAAATTTAGCATTTTTCGATCGGCAGTGGAAATCCTGATAGCGGGGTCTACGTAGTGTCATTTGAGACATCTGTGTGAAAATTCTGGCCATTTGTGATTTGATAGGTTTTGACATCGTTTGTGAAATTTGAAAGTTTATAAGTTCTTCGGCTTGAATTCGAGGTTGATTTGGTGTTTTAGTGTTGTTCTGAGCGATTTGAAGGCTCAACTAAGTTCGAATGATGTTATGGGATGTGTTGGCATGTTTTATTGAGGTCCTGAGGGCCTCGAGTGTGTTTTGGATACTCAACGGGACATTTTAGGACTTGAAAAGTTGGAAGGACTGTTCTTCCCCCGAAGAATATTCCTCGACTATGTCCTCCACCCTCGGCCGGCCATTGAATGTACACGATAACAAGTAGCAATAGTAATGGTGGCAAGCTAGTCAAAGTGGATGATAGAATCTTAATAATATTAGGACTTTGTTATATATCTTTGTTATTCAGATATATTCAAACACAATTACTAGTTGTAAAATGAAAAATACCCTTAATAATTAAAATTAAAGGAAGAAATTCAGAAGTGGTTTGATTTACAACAACTAATTAAAAAGTAAGCCACAGTTTCAAAATTAATTAAAAGATAGCCACATTTGTATGCGAAAAAAATTTGGACAAAAATATATTAGTCAAATCCAAAAAAAAAAAAAACAATCCAACATAATATGCCGGAAAGCCCAAAGATAATTTTGCTGATAACTCTATTTAATAGCATCGATATTTAATCAACAATACAAGGTAAATAATTTTATTATAATATATTGATGGTGCATCTCTAACTTAAATGCACTAATATATAGATATCTTAGGATATAGGAGGACGCACTGTACCTTTTTTTGCTGTAGCTTAAATTAATTGCAGAAGATATATGTATATATGCATTAGAAAAATAGAAGGACCCTCATTTATGGAAATATGCAAACCTATTTCCTGTACGAAAAAGAAAAGACAATACTCCATTTATCTGTATATTTGTATTCCACCAATAAAAATAGTTTACCCCATCAAAGATAATTTTGATGGGGTATTTAATAGCATTAATTTGTAATCTACAATACAAGGTAAATTATATTGATGGTGTATCTCTAGCTTAAATGCGCTAATATATAGATATCTTAGGATATAAGACGCACTGTGAATTAATTGCAGAAGATATATGCATGCATGGGGAAATTAAATACAAGGATCCTTATTTATTTCACATCTTTCTTTCTTCAAAATTATTGAATTCCTTGTTTGCAATATTGTGAGATGAACAAGAATAGGCATAATAATGTTGTAGCAGAGGTTACGACTATGGTCGCTGTTGTACTGGTTGTCTGGCTCGTAATGTTCGTAATCATTTATGAATTCAAAACAATCAATGTAAATGAATGGCCAATCATAGCAAGTCGTAACATATCTGAAATTTAATAAGGGTAAAGATAATGGAAATACTCGTACGGACAACAGAAAATATTGCTGATCTTTATTCACGATAATGGATTAATCTGCCTCTCCATGAAGAGGTTCAGATCTTTACAAACATGTTTCGATAGATCTACTGTTATTCTATTTTTGTCTTGGGTTCTCACTCTGTATTTTACTCTGTATTTCTTAGAACCCCAATGGGGAGAGAGTGGAAACCCTTTTCTGATGTATGTCCTTGTATTTATAGACATTTGATGTAAGAGTTGACTTTCTTGGAGATCGGGCCCACGTTAGGAAATTATTTCGGGCGTACCCGAAAAGTATCAGCCCCAGCCTAGGCTCCAGGCGGATGCGGATAGTATTCTTGGTTGAGGCAGTCTAGCCGCTTATTACATTTATATTAGTCGAGAGGAATTGTTAATCTAATTGATTATTGTAGGATCAAATTATGACCCATACAGTTAGTCCCTCCACTTACTATGGTTTCCTCGAGGTAGACCCTAGTAAGCGGATATGATCGATCGAAGAGCGACCCTTTCCAGGCGAGGGGAGGGGACGATAATTGCCCATGACGCTTTATCACTATTTTCTTTCACGTGATGGGGGTACGATCTTGTGTGCGAATATTCTTGGCGAAGGGTAATGGTCGGTACGCCGTAATCATAGGTTAGGATACGTTTCGTCCGTGAGGACTTTGGGGTGCGGGGTCTGGTCGCCTCGGCTGATGAGGCGTCTGTGTGTTTGAGGTATTCGAGGCGGTAGCCGCGATTTCAGCGCATACTCATATGTTTCAATCGTGGTGGCGACGGTTTTGGTGAAACTAAACCATTTTTTGACGGTTGGGATGCACATTTAATGGCGCCTGTCGGTTTCCCGAGGTTTGATTCAGTTGCCTATAAGAAGGTTTGAGATGCCTGATGTTCAACACTCCTTGGTTTACTTGTAGCTCTCATGTTTGGTGAATTTCAATGAATTCTATTCTTTCTGTGGAATGTTGTCGTTCGTTCTCAGTTGGATTCATCACTCTTCCCTTATCTTTAAAGTGACTTGAATCAATGGCTGGCTCTTCTTCTCACGACGGTCTTCCGACATTGGTACCGGTTAGTCTTCCAGTGAGTAAAGGATTATCTTCGGTACTTGCAGATGGCGGTCAAAATGAAACTGAGAGGATACCCATAGTAGATGAAATACTCCCGGCAGCAGGAAACTTGGCGGTGGACTTCACCGCAGATGGAGGAGATGACCCAGTGGATGAGGCCCCGTCAATGGGGGAAGTGGGTATGACCCAGTTACGTGAACAATGGCTCATCCCTTCTCATGCCGATAGTGTGATGGCTCAGCCGGAGGAACGGGTCTACACCGATCATGTCGGGTACTGTGTATTCTATTCTTATCCCTCAGAATGGGGTTCAGGGCCCCCCTCCCCAACCTGGTAGTTGATTTTTGCCAATATTATAATGTGTGTCCGGGGCAACTTACCCTATCTTTGTACAAGCTTTTGGCAATGTTGCTTAAATTTTCGGAGTTGGCTGGCCAGACTGTTACGCTGTAGCACGTACTCGCTCTGTACGCCCCTCGGCGAGTTCGGGGGAGTATGATCCGGATGGTCCCGCATGGGTCGTAGTGCTTGGTGGCTGCTCTGGATGACGAGGTCGAGCATCGTTAGTTTGAACAATTTTTCTACATCAGGACCGGTCATTTGGTGGCGCCCTCTCCAAGGTTTCCAGAGACATGGAATCATAATCGTAAGTTCCAGTTTACTTCTTTGGCTGGGTCGAGTTTGTTCTCATTCTTTATTTTGAATGGTCACTGTTTTGTTGTTGTTTCTATAGCCGACAGGTCACCTCCGTCTTTATTCACTGGTCTGCGCAGATGGCTCGAGGTTATCCTTCCGCACACTGAAGGGATCCGTTCATGGTCATCTTTCTGGAGGAGATACGGCCAAGGGCCGGCTATTGGTAAGGGGTTTGCTTTCTTCTGGCGTATTTAAATTTTGTCATTTCCGTGATTTGGGACTCACCCAATTCCATATTTGTAGGGAGGGTGTACCGCGGCAGGGCTCCCCTGTTGGTATTCAGGCGGCCTGGTGCGGTTGCCAGGTTTTTTCCTGCGCCGGCGGCTGACCAGGTGCCTAGGGCTACCTCGGTCAAATATGTCACTGCGCCATCTCCCGTGCGCCCTTTACTTTGTGGCGGGGGTCTGTCGGGAGCAGTTTGACCGCGGGAGGCGTCACCTTCTTGTGATGAGGAGGAGAGGCCTTTAATAAGGCGTAGAGTCTTTCCTCCTTCGGCCCCCTCAGCGGCTCGACCCGCTTCTATTGATGTGGTAAATATGGATTCCTCACCCCCTCCTGAGGCGAGGGAGGATGTTGATGCGGCGCGCGTTCCAGGTGGTGGACCAGATGAAGCTCAAGCTCGAGAGGAGCGAGAGGGGAGTGCCGCCCATACCGCTCTATCCTCTACTCATAGATTCGAGGTGGGAGAACCCTCTCGGGTGATTGTGGATATTGTCGGCTCGAGTACTCCTTCGACGGAGGTGGCAGCGGCGGGAGAGGGTACCACGTCTGATTCTAACTTGAACTCTGAGGACGTCCGCATGTTTTGTGATGGGGTCACGAATGCAACAGTCCATCCGGACGGGAGGTCGCGTATAATTAAGATTCATGTGAATGAGAATCTGTTGCTATGGGATTCTGCTATGTTGCCTCTGCTGGGTCAGTTGTGTTCTTTAGTTGAAAACGAGTCGCTAAGGGGGGTGACGGATATAGGTTTGATGAACGAGGTGGCGACGTTGGGAATGAGGGTATGTGCTCTAGGCTGACTATTCACTTACGAGCGCCTTGTTTCTCATATTCTAATGGACTTATGTATCTGACTCATTCGCTTTTTTCGCTTTGTTTTACAAGTATTTTTGTTGCTGGTGGAGAGCCTTCATCTGGCCAATATTCGGTCTGGGGTACTTCTACGGGTTCTCGAGAGGTGTCGTCGGTATCGGAACCGTGTAGGGAGCTTAACAAACGCATAAGGGTTGATCCCCGTAACCAGGTGCTAGTTGGGAAGCTGGCGCGGAAGGAGTTGCAGAGGAGCCAGGCGCTCGGTAGTGCAGAAGTTTTGGAAGATCGGTTGCGTCAGATGAGTGACGAACTTGAGGCTGGACGGAGGGCGTCGTTGGAGAGCGAACGCTTATGTCTGACCAAGGTGACAGAGGTCACTTCGGAGTGGAGCGGGAAGGTCGCCGCGCTAGAGGGGGAAGTAGCTGCCCTGAAGCGCAAGCTGGCCGAAGCTTCCGCCCGGGCGGACGAACTCCAAGGGGTTATCCGTGCCAACAATTTTGAATTATCGTTGGTGAGGGCTACCGCCGCTTTTAGGGAGAGCATCCCTGAGGAGCGGATCAGGGTTCTGGAGCAGAACGCTCAAGATGCCGTGGGGCAAATTGCACTCTTGGAGGAGGAGAACCGGCGCATTCAGGAATAATCTGCATTTAAGGGTAGCTCTCGCGGAGCTTGGGTTTATGCCGAGGCCCAGCGGGATATATATAAGCATCTGTTTGAGGTTGGTATCATCTTCGAAGCAATCTTCGAAGGGGCGCGCCAGAGGGCACGGGAAGCTTGCGAAGAATGCGGCTTTGATGCTGCGACGCCTGGTATCGATGATGTCCCCGGTGGGAGTTTGGCTGGAGCTGGAAACGACATGGGCACCGTGGGTGCCGACGAAGGCAGAACAGGCGGTGGAACGGCGAGGGTAGGCGACGGTGGGACTGGCGCAGACGATGGTACCAATAATCCCAGTGACAGATGATTAGTTGGTGATTTTCTTTTTGGTTGTTGCCGTGTGTGGCTATTTTTCTTTCCCTTTTTTTCGTATTATTGTGGTATGTTTTCGAACAATATTTGAACTGGGACGGATGGGCATGGCCCGCGTCCGTCTCTTTGAATTGAGGGGGCATTCCCCTTTTTCCGTTGTTTCTTTATTGCTCGTCCCACTTATGTTTTCCCTTAGTACGATCATTGATTGTTCCGGGTCGAGGTCTCCGAGCCCGAGTATTACTTCAACTGATGTTGAATTAAGTTAAGGAAGGCTCGTGGCCTGAGTTCCAGTTCAACCGTAGTTGAACTTTGTTAATTCTTTTGAGTCGAGGGCTCATAGCCCGAGTATTACTTCAACTGATGCTGAATTAAGTTGGCGAAGGCTCATGTCTAGAGTCATAGTTCAACCGTAGTTGAACTTTGTTGATTCTTTTGAGTCGAGGGCTCATAGCCCGAGTATTACTTCAATTGATGTTGAATTAAGTTGGCGAAGGCTCATGGACTGAGTCCCAGTTCAACCGTAGTTGAAATTTGTTGATTCTTTTGAGTCGGGGGCTCATTGCCCGAGTGTTACTTCAACTGATGTTGAATCAAGTTGGTGAAGGCTCGTGGCCTGAGTCACAGTTCAACCGTAGTTGAACATTGTTGATTCTTTTGAGTCGACGGCTCATAGCCCGAGTATTACTTCAACTGATGTTGAATTAAGTTGGTGAAGGCTCGTGGCCTGAGTCCCAGTTCAATCGTAGTTGAACTTTGTTGATTCTTTTGAGTCGAGGGCTCATAGCCCGAGTGTTACATCAACTGATGTTGAATCTAGTTGGCGAAGGCTCATGGCCTGAGTCCCAGTTCAACCGTAGTTGAACTTTATTGATTCTTTTGAGTGGAGGGATCATAGCCCGAGTATTACTTCAACTGATGTTGAATTAAGTTGGCGAAGGCCCGTGGACTGAGTCCCAGTTCAACCGTAGTTGAACTTTGTTGATTCTTTTGAGTCGAGGGCACATAGCCCGTGTATTACTTCAACTGATGTTGAATCAATTTGGCGAAGGCTCTTGGCCTGAGTCCCTATTCAACCGTAGTTGAACTTCGTTGATTCTTTTTAGTCGAGGGTTCATAGCCCCAGTATTACTTCAACTGATGTTGAATTAACTTGGCGAATGCTCATGGCCAGAGTCCCAGTTCAACCGTAGTTGAAGATTGTTGATTATTTTGAATCGAGGGCTCATAGCCCAAGTATTACTTTGACTGATGTTGAATTAAGTTGGCGTAGGCTCATAGCCTGAGTCCCAGTTCAACTGTAGTTGAACTTTGTTGATTCTTTTGAGTCTAGGGCTCGTAGCCCGAGTATTAATTCAACTGAGGTTGGATTAATATGGCGAAGGCTCGTGGCCTGAGTCCCAGTTCAACCGTAGTTGAACTTTGTTGATTCTTTTGAGTTGAGGGCTCGTAGCCCGAGTATTACTTCAACTGATGTTGAATAAAGTTGGCGAAGGCTCGTGGCCTGAGTCCCAGTTCAACCGTAGTTGAACTTTGTTGATTCTTTTGAGTTGAGGTCTCCGAGCCCGAGTATTACTTCAACTGATGTTGAATCAAGTTTGCGAAGGCTCGTGGCTTGAGTCCCAGTTCAACCGTAGTTGAAATTTGTTGATTCTTTTGAGTCGAGGGCTCAAAGCCCGAGTATTACTTCAACTGATGTTGACTCAAGTTGGCGAAGGCACATAGCCTGAGTCCTAGTTCAACCGTAGTTGAACTTTGTTGATTCTTTTGAGTTGAGGGCTCAAAGCCCGAGTATTACTTCAACTGATGTTGAATCAAGTTGGCGAAGGCTCATGGCCTGAGTCCCAGTTCAACCGTAGTTGAACTTTGTTGAGTCTTTTGAGTCGAGGGCTCAGAGCCCGAGTATTACTTCAACTGATTTTGAATCAAGTTGGCGAAGGCTCGTGGCCTGAGTCCCAATTAAACCATAGTTGAACTTTGTTGATTCTTTTGACTCGAGGGCTCATTGCCCGTGTATTACTTCAACTGATGTTGAATCAAGTTGGCGAAGGCTCAGGGCCAGAGTCCCAGTACAACCGTAGTTGAACTTTGTTGATTCTTTTGAGTCAAGGGCTCATATCCCGAGTATTACTTCGACTGATATTGAATTAAGTTGGCGAAGGCTCATGGCTTGAGTCCCAGTTCAATCGTAGTTGAACTTTGCTAATTCTTTTGAGTCGAGGGCTCATAGCCCGAGTATTACTTCAACTAATGTTGAATCAAGTTGGCGAAGGCTCGTGGCCTGTATCCCAGTTTAACCGTAGTTGAACTTTGTTGAGTTTTTTGAGTCGAGGGCTCAAAGACCGAGTATTACTTCAACTGATGTTGAATCAAGTTGGCGAAGGCTCGTGGCTTAAGTCCGAGTTTAACCGCTGTTGAACTTTGTTGATTATTTTGAGTCGAGGGCTCATAGCCCGAGTATTACTTCAACTGATGTTCAATCAAGTTGGCGAAGGCTCATGGCCTGAGTCCCAGTTCAATCGTACTTAAACTTTGTTTATTCTTTTGAGTGGAGGTCTCATAGCCCGAGTATTACTTCAACTGATGTTGAATCAGGTAGGCGAAGGCTCATGGCCTGAGTCGCACTTCAACCGTAGTTGAACTCTTTTTATTCTTTTGAGTCGAGGGCTCATAGCCCGAGTATTACTTCAACTGATGTTGAATCAAGTTGTCGAAGGCTCGTGGCCTGAGTCCAGTTCAACCGTAGTTGAACTTTATTGATTCTTTTGAGTCGAGGGCTCACAGCCCAAGTATTACTTCAACTGATGTTGAATCAAGTTGACGAAGGGTCATGGCCGGAGTCCCAGTTCAACTATAATTGAACTTTGTTGATTCTTTTGAGTCGAGGGCTCATAGACCGCGACTGATATTGAATTAAGTTGGCGAAGGTTCATGGCCTGAGTCCCGGTTCAACCGTAGTTGAACATTGTTGATTCTTTTGAGTCGAGGTCTCAGGTGTATTACTTCAACTGATGTTGAATCAAGTTGGCGAAGGCTCATGGCCTGAGTCCCAGTTCAACCGAGGGTAGATGAGATGAATCAGGCTTGCTCTCTTTGGGTTTCTAACCCTTCGTTCATAGTTTCCCTTGCTTCTGACTTCAGGAAAGGCTACGCAATCTTGCTATGAAATCCCCACAGACGATGCAAAATAGTTTGGCTCATAATGTTCGTAAGTATTTATGAATTCAAAACAATCAATGTAAATGAAGGGTCAATCATAGCAAGTCGTAACATATCTGAAATTTAATAAGGGCAAAGATAATGGAAATACTCGTATGGACAACAGAAAATATTGGTGATCTTTGTTCACGATAATGGATTAATCTGCCTCTCCATGAAGAGGTTCAGATCTTTACAATCATGTTTTGCTAGATCTACCATTATTCTATTTTTGTCTTGGGTTCTCACTCTATATTTTACTCTGTATTTCTTAGAGCCTCCATGGGGAGAGAGTGAAACTCCTTTTCTGATGTTTGTCCTTGTATTTATAGACATTTATTGTACGAGTTGACTTTCTTGGAGATCGGGCCCACATTAGGGAATTATTTCGGGCGTACCCGGAAAGTATCGGCCCCGGCCTAGGCTCCAGGCGGATGCGGATAGTATTCTTGGTTGAGACGGTCTCGCCGCTTGTTACTCTTATATTAGTCGAGAGGAATAGTTAATCTAATTGATTATCGTAGGATCAAATTATGACACATATACTAATGGTATACTTGCTTGTACCTTCAGTGGCCGAAAAAGGACGACGGGGCCATGAAGGAGGAGGAGGAGAAAGAACAGGAGGAGCACGAGGAGGATACGGGTTTTCATGTGCAAATTCATCTTAGTGAGACTATGGTATTCTTGTGATGATTATTACATGGCTTTTGGTGTAATTCAGACCATATAAATAATGTACATGCAATGAATCTTTTGATATTCAAGCTTTTTATTATATATATATAGTTTATTTTTTCGTATATATAAGTTGGGTTGATTCAGATTTTTCAATTACTAAACCAAATTAATGGTATTGATTTTTTTAAATTTATAAACCAAACCGAACCAATAAAGTCAAGTTTTCAATCTCGATTTTTTTCGGGGTTTTCAATTTTGTTTTTTGGGTTTCAGAGTTTTTCCCATAAAATTTTAATAGTAAAATTTGTAACGTGTGCTCCAAATATTTATTTTATTCCTAGTAGGATACCACTACATAATACATTTTCAAGAAAATAAAATAATAATATGAGATGAATCATAATATTTTACTAAAATATTCAATAACATAGCTAATAAAATCGGATACAGAAAATATTACTAATTAATACATCATAATAAAATTAACATGATCTAAAAATACTTTATGTCGTGCTAAAATAAATACAACCAATAAATACTATTAACCACAACAAATCATAAAAAAAGATAAACTATATTATACATTTTCATTATAAACTAATGCAAAACTAAAAAATAGATAACTTATACTATTGTCATTTCTAGTGTTGAGAATTTCCTTTATTACTACTAGTATTGGTTTAAACTTTATTTTCCTTACTACCTTGATGGGCTATAAAATTTATTGGACCATTCAAGAATGTTAAGTCCAAACTCTAAATAATATTTTTAAAGATAAAATTGTCAGCAAGTGTGATGACCCGGCCCGTCATCACGAGAGTTACCACCCCTTTATCCCTTCATTTATGTGTTTCATGTTTCTATATCCGTTTTAGAGTATATCGAGTGAATTGGGATCAATTCTGGTTGTAAATAAGGTATATAGCCTGTTTGAGTGAAGATTATTCTTGAAAAGTCAACCTGGAGTTGACTATGTGGTTAGAGGGCTCGGAATCGAATTCTAATGATTCGGTTAGCTTCGGGAGGTAATTTGTGACTTAGGGGAGTGATCGAAATTGAATTTGAAGGTCCGGTGTAGAAATAGGCTTGAATTGGCTATGTTGGAATTTTGGCGAAATCCGTTCGATAGGTGAGATTTTGATCCGGAAGTCGGAATGGAATTCTGACAGTTGCAGTAGTTTTGTTCGGTGATTTTGGACATGTATTCAAGTTTTTAGGTCTTGCGGACATCGTTTGGTCGATTTTTTTATAGAATGTAGGTTTCAGAAGTTATAGTTTAAACTTAGGCTTGAATCCGCTTTGATTTGATGATTTTGTTGTTTAAGGATGGGTTTTTATGATTGGAACAAGTTCATATCGTATTTTTGAGTAGGTTGGTGGTTTTTGTTGGGGTCTCATGTGCCTCAGGGTGAATCCGAGGGTCCAAACAGACCATTTTTAGATTTGTGCATAGTCAGTTTTTGCTGTCATAGTTGCAGGTGCATTTTGTTCTCTTCAATCGCAAGGGTACTCCTGCGATCGCGAAGAAAGATTTTGGAAGGCATCATTTTTGTTTTCCGCGATCGCAGAGATGGGTATGTGATCGCGCAGTTGGGCAAGGTTGTTCACTACGAACGCAGACAGTGTATCGCGATCGCACCGAGTCTTTTTGGGGCCAGTGAAACTTGTTATATGCGATCGCAGGATTATGGATGCGATCGCGTAGCTCCAGCTTTTTGTGCATTGCGATCGCAAGCAAGCGGTCGCGATCGCATAGAGGAAATTAAGTGACGGACATACCTATTAAGTAACATTTCATCTGCAAAGATTTTCATAATTTTACCATTTTTGGGAAAGTTTTGAAGCTAGGGAACTTGGGATTAAGATATTTTCACCTATATTTCGATTAGAGGTAAGTTTTATAGTCTAATTACATGATTTTATCCTAGAATCTTCATCTATATCACTGAAAATTGGAGGATTTAAGGTGTATCAATGGGGGCTTTTTGCTCTAATTTTGGGTTATTGAAAATCCTTGATTTGAATGGGCAAACGTAGTCTGATTTTGATATACTTTATACATATGGACTCATGTCGAGATAAGGATTCTGAAAATATAACTTTTGTAAATTTTTGAGAAGCAGGCCAGGGTGTCAGGTTTGGAAACTTCGTGGTTTTTTGGGGTAATACGCGTTGTTTTGATTGGGTTATGTTCCTTTAGCCTATTTTGATGTATTCCTATTGGTTTTGATCAGATTTTGCACCCGTGGAGGCCGATTCTCGGGGCAAGGGAATTGCGGGCTAGTCTTCGAGCCGAGTCGAGGTGAGTAATGGGTGTAGGTGACGACCAGCGGGTTCGAATCCTCGGTATATCACTATGTGACGATGTATTGAAGCGAGACACGTACTCTACTGTGAGTGCGGGGTCGATTGTTATTGGGGACTATGGCTTAGTCCAACCGGGTAATATTATACTGTGTTATTCGCTATTATTGAGCCGGTAAACCTCCTACTTGGACGGTTATGAATATCTTTGGGCTGTGAGCCAGTTATTTGGATCTCGTGAGGATCGTTATCATAGCTTTTGTGATTATAGCATGTTATTCTGATATCAGTCTTGAGCTAACACTGTCTATAATGTTTTTTCAAACTCTGGTATATCTGAGACACTGTTTTCTACTGTTATTGATAAAAAGAGGTTTCAAATGATATTTCTGTGCCTGTGAGGCTTGTATTATATGTAGCTGGACTGATAGTGGATCGGGATGCGTGCCACAGCATATCATTGATATTGCGATTGGGCTGTAGGAGCCCCTCTAGAGTTTGAACCCCCACAGTGAGCGCGGGTACCTAAATTGATTGGGCTACGCGTCGTAGCGATCATGTTCATGCATTTGTATTGCATTTAGATATACTTGTTGTACTGTCTAACTGATATTGTTGGTTCTGAGTCTGTTCATGTTAATAATGGTAAAAGAGATTATTGTATAGCCTTGATTAGTGCATTATTGGGTGTTCTTATCTTCGCTGTCTTACCCGTGCTTATTACCACTGAGTTGGAAGTACTCACACTACTCCCTGCACCTTGTGTGCAGATCTAGGTACATCACAGTAAGGGCTAACTCCCCAGCTGCTCAGAGTGCTTTATCCGGACTGTCGAGGTAGCTGCTAGCGTCCGCAGGACCTGACATCTCCTTTTATCTTATCTTATCTTTAGACATTTCTGTACTTGTAGTCACAGTTGTATACTGTATTACAGTTGTATTCTGGTAGAGGCTCATGACATATGACTCCCGATTCTGTGCGAGGTGTTATACTGTTTGGGATATTTTCATAGTTTGTGCTAGATTTTATATCATTTATTATTACTATTAAATGCTAAAAAGGTAAAGTGAGAGCTGGTAGCTCTATATTATGAAAAGTCAGTCAGGCTGGCCTAGCAATCTGCTGGGCGCCATCACGATCGGGTTTTGGGATCATGACCAGTTGGTATCATAGACTAGGTTACTAGGCCTCATGAGTCTTGAGCCGGTTAGTAGTGTCTCACGGATTGGTATGGAGACATATGTATTTATCCTCGGGAGGCTGCACACCTTTTAGGAAACACTCACATTTATTGAACTCTGTCGTGCGGTTTTGTTATTTCGAGCTGAACTTCTGTATTCTATTCTCTCACAGATGGAGAGGACTCGTGCTACAGGACGAGGTGGACGACCACTATTGCCACCAGCTAGAGGCCGTAGTCGAGGGCGTGGTCGTCGGCGTTTTAGAGTGGCAGGGGCAGTGCCAATAGATCCACCTGTTGCCCCTATCCAGTATCAGCCCCTTGTGGTTGAGGCTACAAAAGTACCCGTACAGGCACCGGTAGTGCCTATTGTTATTCCTGGCCTCCAGGAGACTTTGGCCCAGATATTATCAGTCTATACATGGTTGGCTCAAGTAGTTTCACCTACAACTATAGCAGCGACATCTCAGAACGGGGGTGGTCATCAGACACCCACACCTCACATACCAGAGCATGTTGTGCAGGGACTTCAGACGCCAGAGGCAGTCCCAACTCAGGTAGTTGCACCGGCTATTCCAGTTGTGCTAGTTGTGCCAGCCACATAGTATGTTGTACCGGTAATGCCTAAGGACGAGCAACGTCGATTAGAGAGATTTGGTAGACTTCAACCACCTTCATTCAGTGGTACTGAGGGCGAGGATTCCCAGGGTTTCTTAGACAAGTGTCAAAGGATGTTGCGTACAGCGGGGATTCTTGAGTCCAGTGGTGTTTCATTTACTACATTCCAGTTTTCTAGTCCATCATTCATTTGGTGGGAGGAGTTTGAGAGGCGTAGGCCTGCAGGGGCAGCACCCCTTACTTGGCAGTAGTTTTCCACTCTCTTTTTAGAGAAGTATGTGCCTCAGTTCCGTCGAGAGGAGCTACATCTCCAGTTTGAGTGGCTAGTGCAAGGTCATATGACAGTGACTCAGTATAAGTTGAGGTATACTCAGTTGGCTAGGCATGCTATTTGGATGATCCCGACAGATCGGGAGAGGATCAGGAGGTTCATTGATGGCCTCAACTACTCTATTCGTATCTTGATGACCAGGGAGAGAGCATTGGCAGCATCTTTTGAGTAGGTTGTTGATATGGCACATTCTATTGAGGCGGATTGTCGCCGTGAGCGAGAGGAGAGGGAGGCCAATAGGTCTCGAGGTTCTGGCAGTTTTAGTGGTGCTCCATCCAGGAGGCAGTTTCATCAGGGCAGAGGTCATTCATCTAGACCTTCTCAGTCAGGTCGCCAAGAGCATAGTAGAGCTTCTTCTAGCCGTGGCCATTAGGGTTTTCAGCAGGGCCAGTCTTCACTTAGCACCCTCCCAGCTCAGATTTCAGCACGTACTTCTTTGGCCTAGGGTTCATCTGCGGCGAGGGGTTCCCTTCAGTCCCCTTCTCTAGCACCAAGCAGTTGTTTTCAATATGGCGTGTTTGGCCACATTAGAAGGCAGTTTCATCGACTTCGCAGGGACAGGTCTCAGCAGAGGGATCAACCCTCCTCTTCAGCACCATCTCAGGCTAGTAGAGGTGGAGGTCAGTCTTCTAGAGGTCGCCCCAGAGGTGAGGAGCGATCGAGTGGTGGTCAGGCGCATTTCTACACACTTAACTAATAGGCGTGATGTCGTTTCTTCAGATGCACTGATTACATGTATCATTTTAGTTTGTCACACAGATGCTTCTGTTTTGTTTGATCCCGGGTCCACATATTCGTACGTGTCTTCTTATTTTGCACATTATTTGGGTGTGACACATGGTAGTATTGACTTTCCTATTCATGTATCTACCCCGGTGGGTGATACGATTATTGTGGATCACGTCTATCGATCCTGTGTTGTTTCTATTAGGGGTCTGGAGACCCAAGTGGATCTGTTATTGTTAGGTATGGTGGATTTTGATGTGATCTTGGGCATGGACTGGTTGTCCCTATACCATGCTATTTTGGAATGTCATGCCTAGATAGCTACATTGGCTATTCTTGGTATTCCTCCAATTGAGTGGCGGGGTTCGACTGATTATGTCCCTGGCCGTGTTATTTCATTCTTAAAGGCTCAAAAAATGGTTGAAAAAGGGTGTTTGTCGTATCTATCATTTGTGAGGGATGTGGGAGCTGAGACTCCTAGTATTAATTATGTGCTCGTTGTGAGGAACTTCCCAGATGTGTTCCCATCAGACCTGTCGGGCATGATGCCAGACAGGGATATCGATTTTGGTATTGATTTGGTGCCGGGCACAGCCCATTTCTATTCCTCCTTACCGTATGGCACCAGCTGAGCTGAAAGAATTGAATGAACATTTTTAGGAGCTTTTAGATAAGGGATTCATTCGTCGTAGTGTGTCACCGTGGGGTGCACCAGTGTTATTTTTTAAGAAGCAAGATGGTTCTATGCGGATGTGCATTGATTATAGACAGCTGAACAAGGTAATAGTGAAGAAGAAGTATCCTCTTCCGCGCATTGAAGATTTATTTGATCAGCTCCAGGGAGTGAGGGTGTTCTCGAAGATTGATCTTCGTTCAGGCTACCATCAGCTGAAGATTAGAGACTCTGATATTATGAAGATTACATTCAGGACGAGATATGGGCACTACGAGTTTCTTGTGATATCTTTTGGGCTGACCAATGCCCCAGCCGTGTTTATGCATATGAAGAACAGTGTGTTCCGGCCATATTTGGATTCATTCGTGATCGTGTTCATTGATGACATTCTGGTATACTCTCGTAGCCAGGAGGATCATGCTCAGTATTTGACCGTTGTGTTGTAGAGGTTGAGGAAGGAGAGATTGTATGCTAAGTTCACCAAGTGCGAGTTTTGGCTCGAGTCAGTAGCGTTTTTGGGTCATGTGGTGTCTCGTGATGGTATTCAGGTTGATCCAAAGAAGATAAAGGCGGTGCAGAGCTGACCTAGACCGTCCTCAGCTACAGAGATCAGGAGTTTCCTTGGTTTGGCGGGATATTATCGCCGGTTCGTTCAGGGATTTTCATCCATTGCTTCTTCTTTGACTAGGTTGACGCAGAAGGGTACACCATTCGTATGGTCGGATGAGTGCGAGGAGAGCTTTCAGAAGCTCAAGACAGCTTTGACCACAACTCCAATGTTAGTCTTGCCATCAGCTTTAGGTTCATATATTGTATATTATGATGCCTCGAGAGTGGGGATAGGTTGTATGTTGACACAGGAGGCTAGAGTGATTTCTTATACTTCTTGTCAGTTGAAGCCTCATGAGAAAAACTACCATGTTCATGATTTGGAGTTAGCTGCCATAGTTCATGCCTTAGATTTGGAGGCACCATTTGTACGGCGAGTTCTGTGAGGTGTATACTGATCATCGTAGTCTCCTTCATTTGTTCAAGTAGAGGGATCTTAATTTGAGGAAGCGGAGATGGTTTGAGTTGCTCAAGGAATATGACATTACTATTCTATATCATCCGAGAAAGGCCAATGTGGTGGCCGATGCTTTGAACCGAAAGGCGGTTAGTATGGGCAACTTGGCGTATATTCCAGTTGGGGAGAGACCATTTGCATATGATGTTCAGGCATTGGCCAACCGGCTAGTGAGGTTGGATATTTCAGAGCCCAACAGGGTGATGGCTTGCATTGTTTCTCGGTCTTCCTTATATGATCGCATTCGTGAGTGCCTGTATGATTATCCACACTTTCTTGTCCTTAAGGACAGAGTTTAGCATGACTATGCCAGAGATGTCACTATTGGTAGTGATGGTGTGTTGAGGATGTAGGGCCGGATATGCGTGCCCAATGTTGATGGCCTTTGTGAGTTGATATTAGAGGAGGCCAATAGCTCGCGGTATTTATCCATCCAGGTGCCGCAAAGATGTACCACGACTTGAAACATCATTATTGGTGGAGAAAGATGAAGATGGATATTGTGAGGCATGTAGCATGGTGCCTCAACTGTCAACGGGTCAAGTACGAGCATCAGAGGCCCGGTGGCGTGTTTCAGTGTATTGATATTCCTGAGTGGAAGTGGGAGAGGATCATTATGGACTTTGTTAGTGGACTCCCTCGGACAGCGAGAAAGTTTGATTCAGTTTGAGTGATTGTGGATAGGCTGACCAAGTCAGCTCACTTTATTTCTGTGTGTACTACATACTCTTCGCAGCGGTTGGCTAAGATATTCATTCGTCAGATTGTGAGATTGCATGGAGTTCCACTTTCTATCATATCAGACAGAGGTACCCAGTTTACTTTACAGTTCTGGAGGACATTTCAGCGTGAGTTGGGCTCACAGGTTGAGTTGAGTACTACATTTCATCCTCAGGCGGACGGACAGTCCGAGCGTACTATTCAGATCTAGGAGGATAAGTTACGAGCTTGTGTTATTTATTTCGGTGGTTCATGGGATGTTTATTTACCTCTCGCAGAGTTTGCCTATAATAACAGCTACCAATCTAGTATTCAGATGGCGCCGTCTGAGGCTTTTTATGGGAGACAGTGTAGATCTCTAGTTGGTTGGTTCGAGTTCGGTAAGGCTAGGTTGTTGGGGACAGAGTTGGTCCAGGATGCTTTGGACAAGGTGAAGGTGATTCAGGAGAGACTTGCATAGCCCAGTTGTGCCAGAAGGGTTTTGCGGACCGGAAGGTCTGGGATGTGTCTTATTCTGTGGGTGAGAAGGTCTTATTTAATGTCTCGCCTATGAAAGGCGTCATGAGATTTGGGAAGAAAAGAAAGCTCAATCCGAGATTTATTGGCCCTTTTGAGATTCTCAGGAGGATTGGAGATCTGGCCTATATGCTTGCTTTGCCACCCAGTCTATCGGGAGTTCATCTATTGTTTCATGTATCTATGCTCCGAAAATATGTTGGCGACCCATCCCACTTGTTGGATTTCAGTACTATTCAGCTTGATGATGACTTGACCTATGATGTGGAGCCTATAGCTATATTGGGTCGTCAGGTGAGTAAATTGAGGTCCAAGGGCATTGCATCAGTAAATGTTCAATGGAGAGGTCGGCCCGTGGAGGAGGCCACTCAGGAGATCATGTAGGAGATGTGGAACAGATATCCTCATCTATTTGAGTCTCCAGGTATGTTTCTTGACCCGCTCGAGGATGAGCATTTGCTTAAGTTAAGGAGAATATGACGACCCGGACCGTCGTCATAAGACTTACTGCCCCTTAATCCCTTCATTTATGCGTTTCATGTTTCTATATATGTGTTAGAGTATATCGGGTGAATTGGGATCAATTCTGGTTGAAAATAAGGCATATAGTCTTTCTAAGTGAATATTATTTCTAAAAAGTCAACCTAGAGTTGACTATATGGTTAGAGGGCTCAGAATCGAATTCTGAGGATTCGTTTAGGTTCGGGAGGTGATTTGTAACTTAGGGGAGCGATCGGAATTGAATTTAGAGGTCCGGTGTAGAAATGGGCTTGAATTGGCTAAGTTGGAATTTTGGCAAAATCCGACCGATAGGTGAGATTTTGATCCAGGAGTCAGAATGGAATTCCGATAGTTGCAGTAGCTTTGTTAGGTCATTTTGGACATGTCTGCAAATTTTCAGGTCATTTGGACATCATTTGGTCGGGGTTTTGATAGAATGTAGGTTTCGGAAATTATAGTTGAAACTTAGGCTTGAATCCACCTTGATTTGATGATTTTCGTGTTTAAGGATGAGTTTTTATGACTAGAACAAGTTTGTATCATGTTTTGGAGTAGGTTGGTGGTTTTCATTGGGGTCTCGGAGTCCTCGGGATGAATTCGGGGGTCCAAAGGGACCATTTATCGATTTATGCACAGTCAGTTTTTGATGTCATAGTTGCAGGTGCATTTTGTTCTCTGCGATCCCAAAGGTACTCCTGCGATCGCGTAGAAGGATTTTGGAAGGCATCATTTTTGTTCTCTGCGAACGCATAGATGGGTATGCGATCGCATAGTTGGGCGAAGTTGTTCATTGTGAACACAGGTAGTGTATCGCGATCGCATCCAGTTAAACTTGTTATATGCGATCGCAGGATTATGGATGCGACTGCGTAGCTCCAACTTTTTGTGAATTGCGATCGCAAGGGAGAGGTCGCGATTGCATAGAGGAAATTAAGTGATGGACACACCTGTAAAGAAACATTTCATCGGCGAGGGTTTTCATAATTTCACCATTTGAAGCTAGGGAACGTGGGATTAATAGATTTTCACCTATATTTCATTTGGAGGTAAGTTTTGTGGTCTAATTACATGATTTTGTCCTAGAATATTTATCTATATCACTGAAAATTGGAGGATTTAAGGTGTATCAATGGGGAATTTTTTCTCTAAGCCTGGGTTATTGAAAATCACTAATTTGAATAGGCAAACAGAGTCCGATTTTAATAAACTTTATATGTATGGACTCATGTCAAGATAAGGATTTTAAAAATGTAACTTTTGTAATTTTTCGAGAAGGGGGCCCGGGGGTCGGGTTTTGGCAACTTCGTGGTTTTTGGGATAATTCGAGTTGATTCGATTGGGTTATATTCCTTTAGCCTATTTTGATGTATTCCTATTGGTTTTGATCAGATTCTGCTCCCGTGGAGGCCGATTCTCATTGCAAGGGCATTGCTGGCTAGTCTTCGAGCCGAAGCGAGGTGAGTAATAGGTGTGGGTGATGACTAGCGGGTTCGAAACCCCGATATATCACTATTTGATGCTTTATTGAGGCGAGACACATACTCTACTGTGAGTGCGGGGTCGATTGTGATTGGGGACTATGACTTAGTCTGACCTGGTAATATTATAGTGTGTTGTTGGCTATTATTGAGCCAGTAAACCTCCTACTTGGATGGTTGTTGATAACTTTGGGCTTTGAGCCAGTTATTTGGATCCCGTGAGGATCGTTATCATAGCTTTTGTGGTTATAGCATGTTATTGTGATATTAGTCCTGAGCTAACACTGTCTAAAATGGTTTTCCAAACTCTGGTGTTTCTGAAATAATATTTTCTACGGTTATCGATAAAAAGAGGTTTCAAATGATATTTTTGTGCTTGTGAGGCTTGCATTACATGTAGCTGGACCGATAGTAGATCAGGATGCAGGCCGCAACATATCATTGATATTGCGCTTGAGCTGTAGGAGCCCCTCCGGAGTACCCCACAGTGAGCGTGGGTACCCAAATGGATCGGGCTATGCGTCGTAGCGGTCATGTTCATGCATTTTCATTACATTTAGATATACTTGTTGTACTGTCTAACTAATATTGTTGGTTCTGAGACAGTTCATGTTAATAATGGTAAAAGAGATTATTGTATAGCCTTGCTTAGTGCATTATTGGGTGTTCTAGTCTTCGCTGTATTACCCGTACTTATTACCATTGTGTTGGAAGTACTCACACTACTCCCTGCACCTTGTGTGCAGATCCAGGTACATCACAGCAAGGCTAACTCCCCAGCTGTTCAGAATGCTTTATCTGGAATATCGAGGCAGCTGCTAGCGTCCGTAGGACCTGACATCTCTTTTTATCTTATCTTATCTTATCTTTAGACTTTTCTGCACTTGTAGTCACAGTTGTATACAGTATTACAGTTGTATTCTGGGTAGAGCATCGTTGGGGATTGTGACTTGATCCATCCCGATTGATGAATTTACTGCGTATTTGACTGAAATTTACTTGTTATCATCATAATTCGAGCTGATTGCCATATCTGGACTTCATGCCAATTATTTAAACCCTTTCGGTGATGGTTGTTGATATTTCCTCACTGTTTCAATTCTATACTTGAACTCAGTCATATATATCTACTATTTTCAAAACTCAGCCAAGTTTATTTTGCTTTAACACTTGAAATGAACCTTTCCTATACTATTTTTGGGCCGAGCAGCATGTTTTACTATTTTCGGAGGGGCTTATGTACTTTTGACTGAGTAAGGCCGAGGGACTATGTATGAGGATACTTTTGGATTGGGCTGCATGCTACAACAGTTTCATACTGATACTGATATGAGCCGAGGGCCTAGACTTGATGTCGCGAGATGGCAAGATATTGCGCTTGGACCTTAAAGGGCCCCTCCGGGAGTCTGCACACCCCTAGTGAGCATCATCGATGATAAACAGATCGAGCTGCACCGCCGCAGCGATATATGGATCGGGTTGCACACTGTAGTGGTACTAGTACTGTTCTGTATATTTACTTTATTTCATTTGTATGCCATTACCTTTTGTTTGTGCTACTTCATGTGATATCTACCGGATTGCCTGATATTATCTGTTAATTGAGCGTCGTACCCGAGGGGCGGACTTCTATGCTTATCTGCACTATTTGTTTTGCATTCATTTGCATAACTTTTGAAAAAGTCTTTTTCAAAAGAGGTTTTGAACTGAGCTAAGATATTTCTAAAGATTTCACAGCTTCACTGTTTTTCTCAAAGGGTTTTACACCGCTCCTATACAATATGATGGTTTGCTTTATGTGATTTCTTACTACTTAATTATTATTTACCTTTTTTACTCACTGAGTTGGAGTACTCACTTTACTCCCTGCACCTCGTGTGCAGATGCATGTATTTGGTCACCCGCTAACGGGTTTTGGCTAATCAGAGGTAGAGTTATCGGAGTTTAGCGATGTGACTGCCAGCGTTCGCAGCACCGCTTTTCTCCCTTTTTGTTTCTTATCCTATTCAATGTATTTCAGATCTTGTAGTTGTGTTCATAATCTAATAAGATATCATATTAACGAATGCAGAAGAGGTAAAAGCGGACAGAGACATGCAATAAGATATCATGTTGACGATGTAAGCATGCTGAGAGTATTAAAAACTCATGTAAATCGACTACAAAATGCACTAAGTACGTGACGGAGACAAATTTTATTTGTTTTGGTGCATGAACATTGATTTCAACTAATGTATAACTTTAATTCTTTCACACAGACAATATATAACTTTAACTCATAAATAAGTGTGGTTATAAAATTGTAACTAATATCTATTTATTTGGTTTGAAAATTATCTCTATTGATTTTATGCTCAATCAACATCAGATGATTTTACCATAGGAAACAATAAAAAAAGTACGTTGTAGTACTTTTCATTTATCACAGCCAAAAAACAGAATATAAAATCTGTAAAATATAATAATAATGTTAAAGAAAGAAAAGAATTAACATTGTTGTTGATATATATTATTAGTTGAAGCACATGACTTTTCTTGGGTTACATCACAAAAATAAAACGACATGAACTAGAAATGGTAGTAACTGATAAAAATTGTTATAAAGTACTTTATGGTTAATTGAGAAAATATGGAATATAAATTATAAAATTCATATTAATTATGTAAACATAATACTAGTAATAATAGTAATATTATATATTTCGTTGAACATCTATTAGTGGAAAACTTAAAAGGAAAGAAATGTGTTACGTAAAAGCTTCAACGTCAAATAATTTTACCATAGCAAACAATAAAAAATGTATGTTGTACTCCCTCATTTCAATTTATGTGAACCTTTTTATGAGGGTCATCAAAAAAGGAGTAGGACCAATTATTCCTACATAATAATACAAGTGTTATAATTGTTTATATCATCACATTTTAGACAATATAAAATAATTTTGAGTTTAACTGTCAATTCATTGAAATAGGATCACTTTTCATTATTTTAAACTTGCAATATTTTTTTTCATTTTATTTATACCTCAAGCATAAGTTTTGATGATACATATTTAATTTAAACTTTTCTTACCAATTGACACAAGATGCACGTATGACGCACGGGGTATGCACGTATGATGCACCTAAAAACTAGTTTTATTAAATATACTTGAAACCTATTTTGTAGAAAAAAAATTATAAAATTTTGTAAAAAGAAAAGAAAAAACTTGTCTACTCTTTAACAGTAAATTTTTTAGAACTTCGCATGAAACTACTTAGATCTTGATAATCGTAAAATACTTTTTACAATAATATCAAAGGTAACGTATTGCAAATACATGTCCAATACTGTGACGACCCGGCCCGTCGTCACAGGAATTACCACCACGTTATGTTGTAATTACATGTTTTATGCTTTTATATCAGTGTTAGAGTCTATGGGTGAGTTAGGAGTGAATTGGATTGAAAACAAGGCATATAGCCTTTTTTAGGGAAACTTGAATATGAAAAGTCAAGCCGGAGTTGACTATTTAGTTAGAGAGCTCCGAATCGGATTCTGATGATTTGGTTAGTTCCGGGAGGTGATTTGTGACTTAGGGGATCGATCGGAATTGAATTTGGAGGTCCGATGTAGAAATAGGCTTGAATTGGCTAAGGTTGAGTTTAGGCGAAGTCCGAACGGTAGGTGAGATTTTGATCTGGGGGTCGGAATGGAATTCCGGCAATTTCTGTAGCTTTGTTATGTGATTTTGTATATGTCCGCAAATTTTCAGGTCATTTGGACGTCGTTTGGTCGGGTTTTTTATTGAATGTGTAATTCATAAAGTTTTAAAGAATTTTGGCTTGAATTCGATGTGAATTATGGATTTTGATGTTGTTAGACGTGTTTTGAGGATTGGAACGGGTTCGAATAAGGTATTAGTGTCTGTTGGCGTGTTTGGATGAGGTTCCGGGGGCCACGGGGTGTTTTCGGATGGCTAAATGGGAGAAAATGTGGAAAATTGCAGGTTTTGACTCTGGTTCTGTTGTTTTCGCTCCTGCGGAAATGGGAGCGCAGGAGCGAGTCCGCAGGAGCGGACATGGGGGCGCAGAAGTGCTGTTGATCGCAGAAGCGGAGCTGGGCCCGCAGGGGCAGCACCGCTGGTGCGGAAGGTGAGCCGCAGAAGCGGCCCAGGGCCATGAGGTGAGGGATCGCAGAAGCGGAAGGTTAGTTGCTTAGGCGAGTCCGCAGAGGCGGACTCCTAGTCGCAGAAGCGGGAAATCCCGCAGGAGCGGGAGAATTTCCGCAGAAGCGGACGCGCAGGAGCGGTCCGTGGATCATAGGTGCGGAAATGGCCAAATAGGCCTGGGTTCGCAGAAGCGACCAATTGGTCGCAGAAGCGGTTCCGCAGGGGCGGAAATGGTCCGCAGAAGCTAAAATCGCAGTGAGTTAAGTGTATCAGAAGTTAGAAAATTTCAGAAACATTTCACACAATTGGGTCTCGTCTTGAGAAGGCGATTTGGGCGATTTTGAAAAGAAACTCAAGGGAAATCATCAGGTAATCAACTATGGACTTAAACTATGATTAGTATTGATAATATTATGCAATTATCTCATGAAAATGGAGAAATTTGAGGTATTTTATGGAGGTTTTAGCACTAGGCTTGAACTTTAGAAAATCAAGGTTTCGAATGGGCAAATGGAGTTCGAATTTGGTAAATCTTATATGCTTAGACTCGTATCGAGATGAGGGTTCCGAATATGTGATTTTCGTGATTTTTCGAGAAGCGTACCGAAAGTTGGGTTTTGGCAACTTTGTCATTTTTGGTGTAAATCGAGTTATATTGATTGGGTGTCATTCCATTGGCCTAATTTGTTGTATTTTGACTGTATTTGATCAGATTCTACGTGTGCGGAGCTTGATTCTCGTGGAAAGGGCATCGCAGAGTAGGCGTCGCGCTGTATTGAGGTGAGTAATAGATGTGGGTGATGACCAGCGGGTTCGAAATCCCGGTATACCACTTTGTGACGCTGTACAGCGGCGAGACACGTACTCTCTTGTGAGTGCGGGGTCGATTGTGATTGGGGACTATGGCTTAGTCCGACTTGTTGGCATTGTGTTATGATATTTGGCTATTCTTGAGCCGTCGAACCTCCTTCTCGGATGGTTGCATACTATATTGTGATATTGGCTACTCTTAAGCCGTTGAACCTCCTTCTTGGACGGTTGAGTATACTTGTGGGCTGTGAGCCAGTATTGGATCCCACGAGGATCGTTATCATAGTCTTGTGATATTGACATGCTAGTTTGCTACCAGTCCGCAACTATTTTTGTTATCATGCTATTTCCAATCTCTGGAACTTGATATTACTGTTTTCAACTAAAAATGACATAAGAGTTTTCAAAACTACTTTTGAGCCTGTGAGACTGTATTTGCATATTAGCTGGCTGGTAGTGGATCGGGCTGCGCGCCGCAGCGGTATATATGTTGGATCGGACTGCACGCCACAATGATATTATGCTTGGGTTGTAGGAGTCCCACCGGAGTCTGAACCCCCAGAGTGAGCACGGGTACCCAAATTGGATCGAGCTACGCGCCGTAGCGGTCATATCATGCATTGCATTGCATTTAGCTACATCTGATAGTTGTTATACTGTTTTGCTGGTACTTGTTGGTACAGGTACATATGATATTGATTATGTGACAGGGTATTTGATTACAACTTTATATAGTGCTTTATTGCAGATTTCTTATCTGCGCTGTCTTACCCCTGTTTATTACCACTGAGTCTGGCAGTACTCAATTTACTCCATGCACCTTGTGTGCAGATCTAGGTACCTCTCAGCAGTGATCCGGTAGCTGTTCAAGGCGACATATGTAGGATATTCGAGGTAGCTGCAGAGTCCGCAGGACCCGATATTCCTTCTTACTGTCTTTTGATTATGTATTGCTATTTCTTTCCGCACTTGGTATCTTGTAAACCATTATTACACTTATGTTCTTTTAGAGGCTCTTGACTCTTGACCCTTCGGTCTATGGGAGTTGGCACGTGTTGGGACTTGGTTCCCTATTTTTAATATATCTATCACTGTTGAATTATTCTGTTATGCTTAAATTGCATAAAGTGAGCTTATAGCTCCGTGATTGTTGTTAATTGGTCAGGCTGGCCTAGCAGTGTGCTGGGCGCCATCACGACCGGATTTGGGGTCGTGACAAATACCTTATTTATTTAATTATCCCTTTTTAATATAAAAACTTATTACTATGTGAAGTTAAAGGCATCATTTAAGAACGTCATACTATACACAAGTATGAAAAAATGGCAACACTAACCTTTTAGCATATATATCTATATACGTACTAATCAATTTATTTATTTTGATCTGTAAGCTAAAACTTGTCACTTGCCAATCCTGATTCAACTTTGTAGGACAAAATATTTAATATATATTACCTAAGTCTATTGATTTTGACGTGTTCCATCAGTTAAAACAATTTTATTCTCTTAACTGCGTCACAGGCCTGGCACCACTAGTCTTAAACAATTCGTCATGCGTAGTAGCATTTGGATAACATTAAAGCAACAAATAAAAAACAAGAAAAGGCATGTAAAATGAAAAAAATGAAGCTGAATTGCAACTACAATCCTGAGAGGAGATATAAATAAGATTCATATTTACACAATAAGACATAAAGACTAGATTAATACTAAAACATATATAAAGAAAAAATCACATTTCTAGTGCTATTAGACTAATAGTAATATTTATCATGTACTATACCTTAGTGGTGGATAATGTTGAGGTTACCAAGGGGAGGACATCTGAAGGTGAAAATTTGTGGCAGAGGTTGGTGCGGTGGGCTGCAACTGTGGAAGTACAATTTCTCTTCGACCTACATAGTTGTTCGTATCTGAGAGTTGCTTTGTCTAATTTCCAATGCAGTATATAGAGAAAGAAACACACCGTGAATGCAAACCAAATATACACACTCAGTTGGAAAAGAAGTGAATACATTGCAAAGCCAAGCCGCCACATAGAATAATAAGCCGACCACCTAAGTAGTAGAAGTGAATCTGAAACTTAATTGAAAAATAATAAACCACATCGCTCCCATGACAAATTCCATAAGTTTTTTCCTCTTATTAATCCGCACTATTAAAGTTGGCAATGTGCCCATATGTAGTCGTGTCTTCAATACTATATAAGAAATGAAAAGGGTTGAAAGGACAAGTAGATACAATAAATGAATCGGGATGTCAAAATAATACATCTAAGGAGGAACAACCAGATCACTGAAAATCACACTACAAAACCTCCATAAAAAGCAATGATCGAAATACATCCAAATGGAGTGTGAAAAGTTGGAGTTTTGTAAGACAACATGTAGTAAAGGAAAACAACAAAAATAAATGCAAAGATGTAGTATACGAAATCAACTAAGTATACTGATGGAGTAATGTGGTTGTCTAGTGCAAAATGATTGGATGTTCCCGAGGATAAAAGATAAAATGGCATGGACACAACTAGCAACTTTCCCAGAAAGATAGAAATTAGGACCTTGCCGACTCTATTGAGGCTGAATCCGAATAAGTTGGATTATAAAGACTACGCTGAGTATTTTCTACCACTGGACGAAGAAGAATCACATACACGGATGAGTTAAAAGCAGACATAGACATGTTATAAGATATTACGTATATGATGATAATCAATAGAGTATGGCGACGATATAAAAGTGTGGAGATTATTGAAAACCTAAATGTAAATCGACTACGCAGTGCACTAAGTAAGTACGACACAAAGAAAAAAATGATGGAGAGGAATTCCATTTGTTTTGGTAACTAATGACACAATGCAGAAACAGCGATTTCAGCTAATATATAACTTTAACTCTTTTACATCGGAAAGATGTAACTCTACCTCTATTGATTTTATGCTGAGTCAACAAAAGATAATTTTACCTTAGCAAACAATGAAAATGTCAAATTATTATTTTTTATTGATTATAGAAGTTTCTTTTTTTAATGTTTATAATTGTTTATATCATCACATTTTTAGATAATATCAAATAATTTTGAGTTTAACTATGAATTCATTCAAATAGGATCACTTTTCATCATTTTGGACTTGCATTAATTTTTCTTTTTATATTATTTTATACATCACACATATGTTTTACCGATATATATGGCATTTAATTTTTTTTTACAGATTGACGCAAGATGCACATATGACGCACGGGGTATGCACTTATGACACACCTAGAAACTAGTTATATTAAATATACTTGAGACGTGTTTAATAGAAAAATATTAAAATATTTTGTAAAAAGGAAAGAAAAAAAATTATCTACTCTTTAATAGTAAAATATTTTAGAATTTTGCATTAAACTACTTAGATCTTGATTTTAGTAAATATATTTTTTACCAAATTATCAAATTTAGTTATTGCAAACACATTGCTAACATTTTATTTATTGTATATGATCAATCTAATAAGTTCAATATATATTACTCATTTGATATTAGCCCATATATCCAATACTGCTCAATCAGTCTCCTTATATTGTGTAGGCGTGTGATTTTTTTACTAATTGATAAGTGATGCACGACATATGCACGTACAGCGCATGCAGAAGCTCTCTCTTTCTCTATCTCTCTATACACAAACACACACACATACATATATATGTGTGTGCATGTGTATGATTATAAAATTTTTTTCCAATTGATACAAGATACACGAGATATGCACGCAAGGCACACATAAACGTGTGACGACCCGGCCTGTCGTCACGTGAGTTACCGCTCCGTTTCTCTCATATTATATTTTTCTATGCTTCATTATTGATATTTGAGGTGATCGAATCGAATTGGATTGGTTTTAGATGGAAATGAGACACTTAGTCCCTTTAAGAAAGGCTTGTCTTGAAAAATCAACCGGATGTTGATTATTAAGTAAGAGGGCTCAAATGTAATTTTTGGTGATTCAGTTAGCGTCGGGAGATGATTTATGACTTAGGAGTGCGATCGGAATTAATTTCGAAGATCCGGTGTAGAATTAGGCTTGAATTGGCGAAGCTAGTATTTTGGTGAATTTCGGTTGGTAGGTGAGATTTTAATCTGGGAGTCAGAATGGAATTCCGACAGTCGTAGTAGCTTCTTTAGGTTATTTTGGATGTGTGTGCAAAATTTGAGATTATTCGGAGGTGTTTTGGTTGGATTTTTGATCAAATGTGTATTTCAAAAGTTTTTAAGAAACTTAGACTTAAATCTGATGTAATTTGATGATTTTGGTGTTGTATGTGGTATTTTGAAGATTGAAACAAGTTTGAATGATATTTTACGATGTGTTGGCACTTTTTGTTGAGGTCTCGAGGGCTTCGGGGTGATTTCAGATGGCTAACGGAATAAAATTTGAAGTTTAGAAATTATAGGTTTGGCAGCATCAAGTTTTTCCGCATCCGCGGAAAAGAAACTGAAGATGCAGCTGAGTAGATGCGGAGGCAAATATCCTAGGTGCAAAACGGCTTAAGGTCGAGCATTTTCGCATAAGCTAAGGGTATCCACATAGGCAGGTCCGCAGACGCGGAAGGGTTACCGCAGAAGCGGTTTTGGACTCTAAATGAGGTTCCCTAAAAGCGGAAGTCAGGCTACAAAAGCGAACCCACATAAGCAGAAGCGAAAAAAGGCATGGGCAGAAGGGTTTTCAAAATAACATTTCATCTGCGAGCTTGAGGTATTGTCCACCATTGTTGAGTAACCTTGAGAGCTTTTGACGAGGATTAAAGAGGGTTTTGACTGGGAATCGATTGAAGATGAGTTTTATGGCCTAGAAACATCATTTTATTGAAGAATCAACCCTTTAATTCATGGAAATGTGATTAAAATTGGAAGAACTAGGGCTTGAATTTTGAGATGAAAATTTGGGATTTGAGGAAGCAACTGAGCTCAAATTTTGGTAAATTTGATATGTATAGACTCGTGGCGAGACAAGAAATCCAGTGATGTGAATTTTATAATTTTTTGAGAAGTGGGCCCGGGGCTCGAGTTTTGCCAACTTCATGATTTTTGATAATTTTCGAGTCTTTTCAATTTGGTTGTGTTCCCTTAGACTATTGTAGTATATTCCTTGTGGTTTTGACCAGATTCTACGCTCGAGTAGGTGGATTTGCAAGGCAAGGGCAAAGTGAGCTAGGATTTCAGCCGGCTTTAGGTGAATAATGGTTATAAATGATGGTTTGGGGGTTTGAAACCCCGGATTTGCATAACGTGGTGCTATGTTGAGATGAGACACACATTGTATGATGAGTGTGAGGTCTGTTACTGCTGGGGATTCGGACTCAGTCCATCCCAATTGATGACTCTACTGTATCTTTGACTGAGACATAATTAATATCATTATATTCTAGGCTAGTTTCCATGTTTGGGGCTTGTGCCGATCTGTAGAACCCTTAGGGTGTATTAGTACTGATTGACCTCACTTTACTTGTCTAAATCATACCCTCAGTCATGTTCTTAACTGTTAAATATAATATAAATCGGCTTTGGAAATTGGTAATCCTAATAAGAATAACATGGGGTTGGAAACCCTATCTTAGCTGAGTGTGCCTGAGAGGCCAAGTCAATATTGACTGAGAGGGGTCAAGGACCCATAGTGAGAGTATTTGATATATACCGGATCGTGGTACACGCCGCATCAATATATATACATATATGGATCAGATTGCATGCCGCAATAGTATATTATATGGATTGAACTGCACACCGCAGTAATATATTATATATATCGGACTGCATGCCGCAGTAGTATATCGTTTGGCATGTAGGAGCCCTTCCAGAGTTTACACACCCCCAATGAGTGCAGTTGACTAATATTATTGGATAGCGCCACGCACCACAGGAGTATACTGTTCGGGTCGGGCTGCACGCCACAGCGGTATAATTAAACTATCGGTCATTGAAAGAAGTAAATGAGTTGTGTACTTGTTTGAGGGATATTCACCCGATTTTCTCATTTAGCTGTTGTTTAGTGCATTTACTATTTCTATATAGAACTATGTAGTGTTTTTACGAGTTTTCTTATCGTCAGTCGTTATTTGTTGCTATTACTCACAGAGTTGGAGTATTCACTATACTCCTTGCATCATGTATGCAAATATAGGTATCCCGAAGGCATAGTTGAGTTTTATACTGATGTCCAGACTATCACCGGAGTTATCGAGGTAGCTGCATGGCACCCGCAGGATCCGATTTCTCCCCATATCCCTTTTATTTCGGCATTCTAGACTATACTATGTACAGGCTGCTACTCAGGTGTATTTAGAGGCTCTTGACTCGTGACACCAGATCATTTGGGATTTATATTGTTATATTGTTATATTCATGGTTTTTCGCACTGTTTGGCTGTTATCACGAATTATAATCATATTAATTTGCTAATATTAATTGGTAATGAGCTTCGTACGAGGGTTGAGAGTGTTTTATTGGTCGGTCTTGCCTAGCATTGTGTTGGGAGCCATCACGACCGGGATTAGGATTGTGATAAGATGGTATCAGAGCCTATGTCACTAGGTCTGCAAGTCATGAGCCGGTTTAGTAGAGTCTCACAGATCGGGACAGAGATGTTTGTACTTATCCTCAGAAGGCTGCAGAACCTTTAGAAAATTTCACATTCTTAAAATTCTTGTCGTGCGAACTGGTTGATATGAATACTAAACTTCTCTTTATTCTATTCTCTCACAGATGGCGAGGACACGAGCTATCGGAAGTGGCAGACGACCACCAGTACCACCTATTGAGGCTACTAAAGGTCGTGGACGCAGTCGTGGTCATGGTCGTGGTAGAGGCAGAGTAGTAGGGGCAGAATATGTGGATTCTTTAGTTGCCCCAACTCAGGATCAGGCTCCAGCATCACCAGTTCTGGCACCAGCTGTGCCCATTGTGATTATGGGTCTCCAGGAGATGTTGGCCCAGATATTGATAGTTTGTACGTGTCTGGATTAGGTGGTTTCAGCCACCACAGCAATAGAAGCTACTTCATAGGCCAAGGGAGGCAATAAGACCCCCACTGCCCGCACACCCGAGCAGGGATTACAGGGATTACAGACTCCAGAGGCACCTCCAGCTCAGCCAGTGGTACCAGTTTAGGAATACAGGGTTCCAGTTATGCCCGAGGATGAGCAGCGTCGCCTCGAGAGGTTTGGTAGACTCCAGCCTCTGACATTTAGTGGAGCTGAGGGCGAGGATACCCAGGGTTTTCTTGATAGATGTCAGCGGATGCTCCGCACAGTGGGGATTCTTAAGTCCAGCGGTGTGGATTTTACTATATTCATATCTTAGACATACATTTTCAAAATATATTTTACAACTTTATTTTGAAAAAACATGTATAATTCTCAAGTTTTGGGATTTTGGCCCAAAATCAGTTCAATAGCTGATTTTGGGAATTAAAATTTGGGATTTGGCCAAAATATGTGCAAAATTTATAACCAAACATGAGTTTTGAAAATAAATTCCAAATTTATTTTGGCAAAATTCATGGCCAAAAGGGGCCTTAGCTTTTACTGATGGATTTTACTTTTTAAAAGTGGCATGTGTAGTCACGTTAAATTTTAACCAAGTGTTGTTAGTAAGATAAAAAATGCTTCACTTTCCTAAAAATAAGGGACTAAAGGTGCTCAAAGTGATACTTAAAGGATAAAAATAAACCTACTCTCAAAGATAAGGGACAATTTTAACTAAAAACTCGGAAGAATATAGAAAGAACATAGAAAAATGAAACTGTGTTACATTTATTAAGAAAAGGTGATTTTGTAAGAAAGGTTTGACAAGTTAACAACAGGAAATTGATACAAATAGAAACTCAGGATTATTTTTGCAGTCCAATTAAATTACCAAAGTGCTTGGTCTTATTCTCCAAAAGTACTTCCGCCAATAAATCTAATTATATCCAAACTACTTGGCTCGTGTCTTTCTTTTTGGTTTCTTATCAGCTATGAAAATTATTTTCCCGGAAGCCTGTTAACTTCCAATTTCGATACTTTTGTGTAAACTTTTGTTTTTGGTAAACAAAGGTTTATTCAGCAAATACTACGAGTTATTACAACAAGAACTCAGTCTAGGCCACAAAGTGTCTTGACTGTCTCTTTCTAGTGCATGAAATGTAAAAACAGGTGGAATAGCATAAATTTGAAAAGTACAAAAAGTGTTCATGCAACAGCCATTTTTAGCTAACAGGTCCGCTACTCCATTAGCCTCTCTAAAGATGTGCTTCAGTTGTGGGTCATGCGCCATCCTCAATAGGTACCTGCAATCATCAATTAAGTTTTGGTAAAGACTATTGTTAGAATTTAAGAGGTTTAAAAATTCCAAGCAGTCCGTTTCTATTACTAAAAGGAGGAGCTTCTTGTCTATTGCGAGCTTGATTCCATAGAATAGGGTTAGGGTCTCCATAAAGATATTGGTTGCGTTCTTATAGCTCATATTGAATCTAAGATCCAATTCCCCCTTGTCTCTAAACACTCTTCCTATTCCTCCCACTCCTGGATTTCCCACACAGAGGTTCCATCTATATTTAGCTTGATAAAGTTTGAGTCTGAAGGTTCCCATTTTACATAGATGACTTTTTTAATGGGGTGCAAGCGGTTATTTTTTGCCATATAGAGGAATTCAACGACCTTATTAATGGGTTGACTTATGTTAATGGGTGCTATATTCTTACGGAATATGATTCCATTCCTAATATTTCATATGTGCCATAGGAGGAAAGGAAGAAAGTTCCCCCAACTGAGTAGATTATTAAAAGGCTCCTTAGATAGGAGTTTTTTCTTTAGACATTCATGGAGCATGTTAATTCCTTTAGGATTTTGGCTAAAGGGATGTTTTGATTTAAGTTGGTGCCAGATTTGCCTCGAGTAGTTACACCGGAAGAATATATGCTCTATATTTTCTTTTTCTTTATTACGGATATTATAATTATCATTATTGCAATACCTCTCTTTTTTAGCTGCTCCTTTGTGGGTAACCTATCCCAGAAGATAATCCAAATGAAGAATTTTAGTTTATTTAGAGAATTGATTTTCCATATCCATTCTAAGTTAATGGGGTTGCTAGTGTACTCCAAGATAGCTTCATAAGCCGCCTTTATAGAGAAGAACTTAAGATGTGGGGAGTTCTATGTGTAGGAATCTCCACAGGAGCCTGTTTGTTTTATGTGTGTACAGTTAATTTTAGACACAATGTCGAGGGGTAGTTCAAAGGATAGCTCCCTCAAGTTGAACATCCCATTTTGAATGAGGTAGGATATTTTTTTGGTCGACTCTCCCTCCTGGATTGGTCCTTGGGATTCCCAGAGATCTCCCAATTGGTTAATCCAATTATCCTTCTATATATTTATGTTTTCTCCATCCCCAATTAACCATTTTATGTTTTTGTTACAGATTTCATTCCCTTTTTTTTATAACTTTTCAGGCGTTGGAAGCTAAATTCAAGCTCTTCATGTTCTCATATTTATCAAAGATAACTTTGGCCCATAGGCTCTCTTTCTCCTTCTTGTACCTCCACGCTAGTGCTACATTAAAGGAGGAGTTTTTCAAGTGAGAGTTTGGAATTCCCAGTCCCCCTTGAATTTTTGGTTTAGTCACTATTATCCATTTGACTAGGTGGCATTTTTTGTTTTCTTCAGTGCTTCCCCATAGGAATTTCCTCTGAATAGCGTCTATCTTACTAAGGATTGTTTTAGGTAGGTCATAGATTTGCATGACATGATTTGGGATTGCGGCTAGGGTGGCTTCTATGAGAGTTGTCCTACCCAATAAACTTAGGAACTTTATTTTCCATCATGTTAACCTGTTGTTTAGGTTATCTAGAATGCACTGAAAATCCTTTCTAGAAGGGCTAGAGTTCATCATCGGGAATCCTAGGTATTTACCAAAATTATCAGTGTATTTCATTAAAAGGTACCCGCTTATAAGGTCTTTTGTGTCAAGTGAGGTGTTCTCGGAGAAGATTATTTTTGACTTATCAAAGTTGATTGATTGACCCGAAGCGTTGCAAATTTATTTATAATGTCCATAATAGTTGTATAGTTTCTTTGGTTGGCTTCAGCTAAAAGAATGCGGGCGTCCGCAAAGAATAGATGTGATAATTTCGGCCCTTTGGGGCTAACCTTTATAGGGGTCCATTAACAGCAATCTATTTCAGGATAAATTAGCCTAGAAAACATTTCCATACAGATTATGAAAATGTATGGGGATAAGGGAACCCCCTGTCTAATACCTTTGGATGGTTCGAAAAAATCCGTTCTTGACCCATTAATAAGAATAGCTGTGGAGGTGGTAGATATGAAGGACATAATGAGTGTAATAAGGTCCGGAGGGAAGTTTAGGGAGATTAGTGAAAATCTAACAAAGGACCATTCTATTCTATCGAAGGCCTTTTCCAGATCTATCTTTATCATCATTTTTGCCTTCCTTCCTTTAGAATTTTTGAAATGGTGGAGTACTTCATTTATAATAAAGGCATTATCCGCACCCCTTCTTTCTTTAATGAAGCTAGTCTGGGTAGGGTGAATGAGCTTTGGCAGGAACTTTTTATATGGTTTATAATAATTTTAGTAACGACTTTATAGGCAGTATTACAGAGACTTATTGGTCGATATTGTTTTATTGTTTCAGCAATATCACTTTTTGGGATAAACTAGTGACCTATTCATACTTGGGAGCATTATTTTTCCTACAAAAGATTTTCGACAAAATTTAATAAGGAGTTTACTGGTCTCTTTTCAGTATTTTTGATAAAATATCGGGTGAAGCCTATCTGGCCCTGGAGATTTGTAAGGTTGAAATAAATCTAGTGCCCGCCTAATTTTATCAGGGAAGGGTATACTACTGAGGAAATGGTTGTCCTGATCTTCAATAACTGATTAGTAAGATAGATGAGTATTTGTGAGATTGGAATGCTTGAGCTCTATTGAGTATAGATTTTTGTAGAAATTTATGATATGGCCCTTGATATCTTTTTGAGTTTGGATCCAACTACCAGCCTCATCTCTTAAGTAAATTATTTTATTTTTTCTTCTTCTTTGCATGGTAGTGACGTAAAAGAATTTTGTATTTGCATCCCCATCATGGATCCATTTGATCTTGGATTTGAGCTTCCAAAAATTCTCCTCCTGCCTGAGTATAATATTATACTCCTGGAGTAGGTCATTTTCTAGGTCTAAAAGGAATTGGCTATGGGGGTAATTTTGAGAGTTATGGATTCCATTTAGTCTGGCTAAAATAATTCTTTTCTTTTTAAAAATATTTCCAAAGGTAGTCTTATTCCAATCTAAAGCATTTGGCTAAAATTTTCTACAGCCTCATTAATGTTTGGTTGATTCAATAAAGCTCTAAACGTTGGATGCAACAACCACATAGTTTCCAACTTGAATATATTATTGTTATTGTGAGCACGTGATTTTTGCCCTATATGAGAATTACTCCCAAAACTTCAAAATAAAAGAGTCTTGTGTTGTTTGCAATATTTGTGAATTTTGTGCTATTTTTCTTGAATTGTTTGCATTTTATCTGTGCATATTTATTTGTTTAAATAAATAAAAATACAAAAAACATGTTGCATTTGTATATAAAATTCAAGTTTATACTTAGGAATAATTAAGTTTATTTATAAAATCACAAAAATATGTATGTTTGCATTTTTAGCATTTAATGTCCAATTTGTGCGATTTTATTTTAATTGACGTCTAATTTTGTGTGATAATTATTATTATGAGTTTATTAGTGTTTTAAGATAATTTTGAGTTTTTATAATTTACTCTTAACATTTTCTTTCATAATAAATAAAAAAAAAAAAAATATAGAGAAGATAAATTCGGAATTGGGCCTCTTCTTAAAATTTAAACTTGAGCCCAAACCTATTCTACCCAACCCAAAACCCCATAACCCAAACCTATGACCCATGACCCATAACCCATCAACTACACTACCATACACTATTCAAACAAACCCTAAACCTAACATAACACACATAACACAAAAGAAGCCTCCACCTTAATTTTTCTCTCTTCTTCCTCCCTAGCCACCCATCCCGCCAGCACCACCCATCCCGCCAGCTCCCCTCCCCCGTCGCCTCTCGCGTCAGACACGGCATCATGGCCGACGACGAGCAGCTGCTCGCCATGGCTGCTGCGTCGTTTTCTCGGCCGAGAAAGACACGTCCAGTTGCCATGGCAGGCCACGTCCGAGCTCCAGCCCGTGCAATGGCTGTGATGCCTTCGACCCTGTCGCCGAGCAGCTTTCATCTTCATCTTCATTTCTTTGTTTTGATTTTTCCGGCAAGGGTGGATATATATATATATATATATATATATATATATATATATATATATATATATATATATATATATATATATATATATATATATATATATATATATATATATATATATATATATATATATATATATATATATATATATATATATATATATATATATATATGTATAAACATATGTTATATACATATATATACGTGTATATATAGCATACATGTATATATATATACATATATATATATATATATGTTTGAATAAAGTAATAAAAAACCCTAATTATGCATGTGTATATACTATGTATATGCTGTGTATATACGTGTATACATGGGTATATTAGATATATATGACTATATGTATATATGTATATTTTATTTTTTTTATTTTTCAGGCAGAATATATTTCTCGTTATTTTCTATTATTTATTTTTTTTATTTTTTCGGACAATATATATATTTTCTTGGTTTTTCGTGTGTATATATATATATATATATATATATATATATATATATATATATATTTCTGTTTTTTTTTATTGTTGTTGTTATTTTATTTTTTCGGACAGATTCTTTTGTTACTTATTTTTATTATTTTTTCGGATGATTATGTATATATATATAGGAATTTCATTTTTCTATGTATATTATGTATATATTAGGTTTATCTTATGTATGTTTATGTATATACGAGTATATATATATATATATATATATATATTTCGGGCAGATTTATATCTATATATATTCCGGGCAGATTTCTGTATATATATATATATATGTATATTTTCGGATTTATATAGTATATATTTGATTTTATTTCTTACTTGTTGTTCATCATGTTCTTGATTATTTCTTCATTTTTCATACTTTAATCATGTGTTTTGTTAAGTTGTTATCATACTTCATTTTTCATAAATCTTGGTTGTGATATTGGTAAATTTAATTTGAATTTTATATGATTATTGAGTTTAGTAGATTAAATTTGTTTCTTTATTTTGCTTAATTCTAAATTCGGATTTTAATTACAGAATTAAAATAGTTGGTTTGATATGTTAAGTTTAATCTAATTTGAATTTAAGTGATTTGAAGTTATTTGTTTGCTATTGTTGATGAATCTGGAATTTTTGGGTTATTAAAAATAATGTTGTTCTTGGTTGTTCATCATGTTGTTAGAATTATTGTTAAAGTTGTTTAAGAATTGTTTAAAATTGCTATATTTTGGTTGTTTGATTTAGATGAATTGGTTATAGCCGACAAGGTTAGAATAGTAATTTTCAATAATTTTGGGGGTATTTTGGTCATTAATTTGTAGTTAATTATTTGAAATAAAGTATTTTGTCCGGTAGTTATTTAAATATTATTTAAATTAGAGTAGAAGACAAAACATTTTATAGTGGTAACTAAAGTATTAATAAAATAAGCAAAGTGGGGAACAAAACATAATGAGTGTGATTTAAAGTATAATTAAAATAAAGTAGTGGATTGTGGGGTTCAAGAAAGTGGAATCTTTTACTTTTTAATTTATAGTGGTATGTTTTTTTTTAATTAAAGGAAGATGTCTTACTTATATAAGTGAGGATCATATTTCAATTAAGGGAACAATAAGAAAGAGAAAAATTCTAGAGAGCAAAAATCTGAAAAATCTTAAGAGTGTTACCAAATAGTGAACAAAAGAAAAACAAAACAAAAGAAAAAACAAAAAAAAAAACGAAAAAAAAATCTAAAAAAAAAGAGTGTTAGTTTTTATTTTACAAAGTCTTATTTTGAAACTCAATTCTGGGATGTTGATTCTTATTGCTTAAATCCGGATACTGGTATTCTTGATTGTACTGCTGTTGCTGTGATATTGCTGTGTTGTTATTTGTTGTGTTGATCCCCGGGATTTCTTTTATTTCCAATATCAGGTACATATCTAATCATGTTTAAATGATAAGATGAATATATGAGAAAGATGAGAATTTTGTTGAAATTTTAAATAGTTTCTATTTCTATCTTCTTTTACAGATTATGTTTTAATAAATTCCATATTAATATTCTATAAGTTTTTGTGATAACTTTAAATAATTAAGCCTTCTTGTAGTAATAATAATTCACTTCTAAAAATGGTTATTAAATAGTATAATTATGAATCTATTTATTAATGTTCAAATCATTTAGTAAATAAAAGGAAGAATGAATTACTCTTTTGTTAATCAAATTAATTAGAACTTCTTTAATATTGTCTTTAATAAATTAAGTTGTTAACATGTAGTTAAATTCAATAAAAATGTGAATTTTAATTATTTTTGCGTAAATTAGGCATTTAGGTACGATTTGAATTTTTCAATAACACAAGAATTGTTTCTTTTCAAGTTTAACCATCTCAAAATATAGGTGTAAATAACTAAGATTGATTTTGATTTTGGTAAATAGTTGTAAATAGTTAACAGTAAGGGTTTAATTCAAAAATAATAAAAAATTAAAAAAATTGAGTTTAAGTTAGTTGTAAGATAATTGGTTTAGTTTGTATATATATATATATATATATTAGTTGTCGATTTTGCACTTTTATTTTTATATTTATTTAAGTAATGTTTATTTTATTAAACATTTATCTAAATATAACAAATAAAATATATTTTTTTTTAGTTTATAAAAAACGAATTTAAATAAAATTATAGTCAATTTATAATTGCTGTTTTTCTAAAAAATAAGCTTAGTTTTGAACAATTTGAAATAAAAAATGATTTTTACCATATAAGCTTTAATTGTTATAATTTTGATAGTTTTTGAATAAATGATTTTTATTGGTTTTTTTTCTTTTATTTATTCAAGTTTTTAATATTCTTCTAAATTAGCTTCTTTTATTATTAAGTTGTGAAATTTTGTATTTAACAAAATAATAAAATAATAATAATAATAATAAAATAATAAATAAAACAATTTCGAATTTTTTTTTAAAATCTGTTTCATTAAGTTTTTTTTTTTGTCATAAATAAGATAAGTATTGCATTTTTAATTTCTAAATTAATTGTGAGATTTCTTTATTTATAAAAACTAAAAAAAAATAGGAAATGTAGTCATTTTAGAATTATGTTGTTAATAAAAGTGAGATGAGCCTCGCCGCACAAAAATACACAAATTGCGACAGGCCTAGAATGTTTGATGTTACGAAATCGATTAAGGCAAAAACAATATAGCAAATGTAGTACACACAAAGTAGGATTGGACTTTAATAAATTAAATTGGGACGAGCCTCGCCCGATTTAAAATAAGCGGGGCCCCCATTTAGTAATGGTTTAACATAACTAGACTCGGGAAGACTATATAGCTAATTCCATAGTCTTACCCAAAACAATTAAAAGCCGATAGACATCATTTAGGGCACGATTTTAATATACTTTCCATTGAACGAGTGTGCACTTGGTGCGACTCAAATCCAAATCTCGGTAAAGCCGAAATACACCAAAAGTCATAGGCGTACTGGTTGCGGTATGACTCGAGGCGTATTTTCGCAATACCGCAAATTCCTAAAAATAATATTTAACGTAAAAACACATTATGTTGTTAAAATCTATAATTGAGTCAAACAAAAGTCAAGAACGACAGTGGAGCGACCGTGCTAAAACCACGGAATCCGGGAGTGCCTAACACCTTCTCCCGGGTTAACAGAGTTCCTTATCCGGACCTCTGCTTCGCATACATTTTAAGAGTCAAAATTCCTCGGATTCGGGATTAACCGGTGACTTGGGACACCATTGTCATTCCCAAGTGGCGACTCTGATTAATCTCTAATAAAATCCCGAACCGATTGTCCTTTAATTGGAAAAACTCCTTCCCTTACGTTATTTTATCCGTTTCGGGTATTTGAGCGTCGGGGTATACCCTACGAGCGTATTTATATGCTTTTAAGTGTTGGGGTAGTAAAACGGGAGGTGTGACAGCTCTGGCGACTCTGCTGGGGATCCCAACCCTGAATTTCGATTTCAGGGTTTAAGAACTCGAGCTCCTTAGAACTGCCGTTCGCGTTATTGTTTGACTTCATTATATGATTTGAACAACATGCTATGTGCTTTATCGCTTTGATATTATATGGATTGTATATAAAATTGTGCCGAAAACCTTTCTCTCTTCACCCCCGGGGATGTGCTTACTGGTTGAGACTCCCCTTTCCGTTAAAGTCACCTTAAATTAAGAAAACAGAGGCCGGATAAGTTACAAAGCCGATTGACTCCGCGGGTCACCGTACGTAGCCCCCTCCTCGATTCGAGTTGTCCGCTCGGGTACACGGTCTAGCAATCCATGAAACCATAAGATTTTGAACATAGGTCTAGGACGATTATTTGCATCATATTTGACTTAGGGGACTCAACACAGGGGTTGGGTCCGTCTAGGACAAGTGACCCGGTATTGAAAAGACCGAGCATGCTATGTGTTGCATTTTATTGTCCTTGATCGTTATGCGGACCGGCGAAAATCCCGAGATTGGAAAAATTATTGAAAAGGAAAAGAGAGAGAAGAAATTAAGGATTTATAGAAAATAGGTACCTGGAAAAATCGAAAATTTGAAAAAATAGGAGGAACAGTTTTTGTTGAAAATAATTAGTCAAATAATCTGACCGAACTACGCAGGTTTGATTCTCGCCATTAGGTGGGATACGTAGGCAACCCTTAAACGGGTCCAACCACACTTTTAAAAAAAAAAAAAAAAAAAAAAAAAAGACCAAAAAGATTTTCCTTTCAAATAATCGAGGTGATTGCTATTTTTGGAAATGGCCGAATGTTCCGAAAGGACGACGGAAGGCTGTTTTTGCAAAAATGGCCACTTCGAAAATCATTTTTCTTTTCTTTCATTCAAAAAATGAAAACTTGCATTGAAAAAGATTTTCCTTTTTTCTAAATAAAATCGCCTTAATAAATGTGCAGGACGAGCACGATGATGAATGAACAATTTTTCCTAAATAAAATCCCTTTGGAGCTGAAATTATGGTGGCAGGACATGGGATCCGATGGTCAAGACTGGGTCAAAAAGTACTTAAAAGGCCTTACAGGGTTATTAGATATGGTTCCTCGGGGTGATGTGATTAGAGCGTTGGTCTCGTTTTGGGATTCGGCACACAACGTATTTCATTTCCCAGATTTTGAGCTTACCCCTACTTTGGAAGAGATTGCCTTCTACATTGGGAAGACCGAGGTTCCGATGAAAGGAAAATACCCGGTATCTCCGAGAGCGGTGACAGTACATCGTTTCCTCGACTCTTTGAAAATCGCTCGGAATGTTCATAATGAAGATCTGGCCGATGGATTTTGTTCCTTAAGCTTCATCTACAATAGGTTTGGACACGTTGGGGGTTTCAACGACCCAACCAACAAATTGTGCTGTAAGTCCAACCGAGCGAAATGGGAGGAACACCGGAGGTTTGCATTTTTGGTAGCATTTCTTGGGGTTGTTGTATTCCCGAGGAAAGATGGCCATATCAATATAAAAGTCGCCGGGGTAGCTACCACACTGATATTACAAGAAAACTGTACCTTGGCCCCGATGATTGTTGCAGATATCTATCGTGCTCTGACTGCGTGCAAAGCGGGGGCTAGCTTCTTCGAAGGGTGTAACTTGATCTTGCAAATTTGGCTAATCGAGCATCTGTGTCACCACCCTTCATTCTCGAGCTATGGTTCGGCCGATCGGACATGTTTGGAAGAGTTTAATGCGATGACAAAAGAAGTAAAGTTGCCAGAGGGAGTCCAAGGTTGGATTGTGTATCTTCGATCACTAACTGACGGCCAAATTGATTGGACGTATGACTGGTTACCTCTTGACGAGGTGATATATATGCCAACAGAGGGATCGCCATTTTTGATCATGGGTTTGAAGAGTATACAACCTTATGCACCATACAGAGCCTTGTGACAGCTAGGACGGTGTCAAATTATTCCGAGGGATGGGGACCTCAGTGTGCAAGCTGTGGAGATTGGTCCGGACGGGCAATTCCCGGAAGCAAAAATCCGGCAAATCTGGAATGAGTGCCAAAATTTGAAGATTGATACTTGTGTGTCGAATAGAGCAAAGGGGGAGATATCACCTGGATACTCCACATGGTACCGACGAGGGGTTGAACACGAACGTCTTTCAAAGAGACCTCACTTGCAGGACCTGATAGAGCAATCCGAGGAAAATCTGAAATGGGCGGCCAAGGAAAAAGAATATAAGGCCAAAATCAGTCTGTTGGAAGATAAACTGAGAAATCTTCATTTCGAAAGTGGCTTGCAAGCAGCATCCGATGAAGTGGAAAAGAAACAGCTGAAAAAAGAAAATGATATGTTGAAGGCTCAAATAGCTCGAATGAAAATTGCATCCGAGACCCCAGTTCATTCTAAGGGTGTATTCTGGTCCGGTCCCGGACCGGGACCGGGACCGGGACCGCGGGCCTGGCGGTCCCACGGTCCTGGTGGGCCGGTCTTCGCGGTCCCGGTCTTCAACCGGTCCTAAAGCCCGTGACGGGCCGGTCCTTACCCTTAGGACCGCGAGACCGGGACCGCGAAGACCGGGACCGGGTAGCGGTCCTGGGCCGGTCTTCGCGGGCCTGGCGGGCCCCAACCGGTCCCAACGGTAAAAAAAAAAAAAAATTTTTTTTTTTTTTTTTTTTTTTTAAATGGCCCAACGGCCAGATTTAAAAACTAGCCGTTGGAGGTCAAAAATAGCCGTTTTTGGCTATCAAAATTTAGCCAAATGGTCCCCAAACTTTAATATAACCCCAAACTTTATATAATTACACTTTTTCCCAATTCTCAACTATAAATACCCCTCATTATTTCATTTTAACTCACCAATTCATCAATCTATCTTAATCTCTCTCAATCTCTCTCAATTGCTTATATTATTATTCCAATTTTGTGAAATTTTGTGAAGTTGGTGAATTGAAGTATTCAAGTCTTCAAGTCTTCAACAATTTGCAATTTTGAATTTTGAAGAAGTTGTTCGTCAATTCGGTAAAGTCGTTCCAACTCTTAATTTTTAAGAATATATTTTGTGTTATTTTGTTTGCATAAATATAAATAAAATGGCATTTTCATTGAAAAAAATGTTTAGTGCTAAGGGAAAAGCTAAAATGGGTGAAAGTAGTCGTCAACCAACTAACCTTCCCCCCCGGTTCCCCGACCTACCCGTCCTAGTGGTCCAATTATTCTTGATAGTGATAATCCCTGTTTTCAATTTAGCGACACTGAATTTTGTCATAATATTTCACGAGAAGATCAACTAGATAATGAAATTATGACTGCTCTTTATCCTAATTTACAACTTCATAGGCAATTGGATTTTGATGAAACCCAAGAGGATTTTGATGAAACTCAACATGATGTAGATGAAACCCAAGAGGATTTAGATGACACACCTACTAGTCCGGCTAATAACCCAACTGAACCACAACACCCACCCGTAAAAACACCGACTTTTAATAGACAACCTTCTAAACGCCAAGAAACCTCAATAGTTTGGCAATTTTTTACTCAACTAAGAGATCAAAATAAGGCTCAATGTAAAAATTGTAAGAAATTGTTGGTTCATGAATATACGCGTAGTGGCACAGGTACTTTGACTAGACACATAAGAACACACCCTACCGAAAAAGCTAAATATGACAGATTAAAAGCACAGCTAGAGGGGACAAGTGTAGAAAAAGCGGGTAACGCTAGTACGAGTTCTAATCTAGTTCAACCTGGAATAAACACTGTCACCGGAGGTATATTATATTACGATCCAAACAAAGATAGGGAAGAATTAGCAAAGATGGTTACCGTTATGTGTTTACCGTATACTTTTCCTTCTAATCCTAATTTTGTGCATTATATTAGAAAAGTTTTTAATCCTACTTATAAAGGTTGGCCTCGTGCAACAGCTTAAGGCCGATATATATAAATTTAAACATGAATACGAACAATATTTGCGGTATTTATTTAGTCATATAACTAATAGAATTTCTATTACCACCGATATTGGTAGAAGTAATAATGATTGTGACTACCTAATTGTTACTAGTCACTGGATTGACGAGTGGATAATGCAAAAACGCATTCTTACGTATAGAATAATTAACTCCCGTCACACAGGTAAGTTTATCGCTAACACCGTTGGTGATATTTGTAGATATTTCTGCATTAATGATAAAATAATGTCAATTTCTATGGATAATGCTTCTAGTAACACTAGTGCAGTAGGCACTCTTACAAACACATTAAATCCTGCATTTAGTAATATATTTCATGTTAGATGTATTTGTCATATTTATCATTTAATTGTCGGTGATGGTATGCGAATTTTAAATGTAGAAATTGAAAAGGTTAGAATGGCTCTTAATTGGCTTTTTTATTCTAACCGCAGAAGTAGACTTAGGGAGTATTATACAAAATGCGATGAATATGGACTTAGAGAAAGAAAGGTTCCTAAACCTTGCCCCACTAGGTGGAATTATATGTACGAAAGTTTAGTAGTTGCTTACGAATATAGGAACCCTATTAATGCAACGTTCAATGCTCGGGTTGGGGGTGTGGATGATGATGAAATGCTTACAACCCAAGATTGGACTAATGTTAAAACTCTTATAGATTTTTTAGAACATTTTCACACTGCTACAAATATATTTTCCGGACAATATTATCCAACTATTTCTAATTGTCTAGTTTATATTGCAGCATTATGTGGATTATTTGTGGATTATAACGAGGGTGGGCCTATTTATGAACTTGCTATAAATGCAATGAAAGAAAAATTTAAAAAATATTTTTTCCCTATCCCTCCTATTTATGGTGTATCAGCAATTTTAAACCCTACAATGAAATTAGGAGGTCCTCATTTTTGGTATACAAATATTTATAACGCTTTAGATCTTACAGTAGAAGAACGTGGTACTCTTGCAGATGCAAAAGCATCAATTAAAATTAATACTCAAATAATTTATAATGCATACCAACAAGCCTTACAAAATTCTAGGCCAACTGTTCCAACCCCTACTTCGTCTACTTCACAGTCGTCCAAAAGAGCCGCGGGCTTGAAGGCACTTAAATCTTGGACGGAGTTTAGGGGTTCTCAAGGAGATAATTTTGACGAATCTTCCCATCTAAATGAGCTTCAAGTTTATTTGTCGCAGGGACTAGAGAAGGAGAATCCAGACGGGAGTTTTGAGCTTTTGGAATGGTGGAAGTTACGGGAAAAACATTTTCCTGTTCTTGCAAGGATGGCTCGCGATATATTATCTATTCAAGCTTCAACAGTTGCATCAGAGAGCGCCTTCAGCCAAGCAAGACTTCAAATAGGAGATCATAGAGCAGCTATGAGGGAGAGCTTGGAGAAGTCAGTGCTATTTAGAGATTGGATCCGCTCGGAAAGAAGAAACTTTGGACTTGCAGAATCACAACCGGATGTGGATGACGCTTACGAAGAAATGATTGCAGAGCTTGTTGAGGATGCTGCTTCGCCGGGAAGTGGTGATGAACAAGCTTCTTTTCCACCACCGCCAACGGAACCCCCTCCAAATCTTGAAGGATTTATGAGATTTGTTAGAGATATGTAGATTGTGTTGTAAATTGTACTTTGGCACATCTTATTTAGTTTTTTTTCTTTTAATGGTGGTATTAGTACCTTGTTGTGCTCATTCCATTGGGGGAGAGAAGATTAATAAAGATATGTCATTTTTAGTAATAAAAATTATTACACAAGTTTTTGATTTATCTCTTAATACAATATATATATCTATTTCATACATATACATATAATATATATACATAATATATATTATATATATACATAACATATAAACTTAATACATATATATAAGTTAAGTTTATATATGTTAAGTATATATATATATTAAGTTTATATAATACTTACCATATATATATATATATATATATATATATATATATATATATATATATATAACTTAACTTATATATATAACTTAACTTATATATATACTTAATATAAGTACTTAATACATATATATATATATATATATATATATATATATATATAAAACTTAACTATATATATATATATATATATAAATAACTTAACTTATATACTTAACTTATATAAACTTAATATATATATATAGTTAACGTAGATAAACTTAACTTATATACTTAACTTATATAAACTTACTATATATATATACTTAACATATATAAATTTAACATATATAAATACTAAACATATATATACTTAACATACATACATATATATATATATATATATATATATATATATATACATACACTTAACATATATATAGTTAACATATATATACTTATTAAATAATTTTTTTTTTTATTAAAAGCCCACGAAGCCCACGAAGCCCGCCAGGCCCGGACCGCCAGGCCCGGGACCATGTGGGCTTAGGCCCGTCACGGGCCGGTCTTACCCACCAAGCCCACGAAGACCGGGACCGCGAAGACCGGGACCGCCAGGCCCGGGACCGTTTAGGACCGGGACCGCCAGGACCGGGACCGCGAGGCCCGTTTAGGCCCGGGACCGGCCCAGAATACACCCTTAGTTCATTCAGCCCGAGAGGAAAAGTTAATTGAGATTCTCCGGCGGAAAGTGAATGACTATAGCTTTGATTTGGACGTAGCTGAAAAAGAGTTAGTCAAGGCTCGGAAGCAAATGGACAAAGACGCCGAGGAAAGAGCCAAGTTAGTCCGGCAGCTACAAGGCAAGCATGATGTTGAAATAGCTCAGCTTAGAAAGAAAATGATCTCAGCCACAGTCAAAAGTAACAAGATTATCAAAGATCTTGAAGAAGAAAGAGAGCACTGCTACACGACTATGGCTAGATTAGAATTGAAGCTACAACAAGTGCAAAAGGACAACCAACACACCTTGGATGCTCGCGCTCAACAAATAAGTCGGCTATTGCAAGAAAAAGGGGTCATCAGAGAAAAGGTTGTTCGCATCGCCCAATACATCACCCGAAAGACTCAGCTTTGTGAAGATATGACTCGGAGGACTTTTGTATCTGCAGTGAAGTTTTTTGTACAACAAGTCATGGCCGACCTGGATAGGCTTCAAAGGGGTTTAACATATAGGCCCGCGGCAAGGCCGAACGATGCCTCGCGGGCACTAGGTGCATTAATGTACTCTTAGGTCATGCATCATCTTTTATTTTTCTTTTTTAAAACATCACTTTGTAATCAAGGTTTTGAATTATCAATGAGAAAACAAAGTGTTGTTACCAATTCTTTTTGCTTTATGTCATTTCCTTTATATCCGCTAGGCAAATAAATAGGAGCGTGATTATGAAAACGGCAAGGAAAAAGAGAGAAAAGAAAAAGCAAGAAAAAAAAAAAAAAAGAGAAAAAGCAAGAAAAGAGAAAAAGCAAAAAGAAAAGAAAAGAAAAGAAGAAAAGAAAGAAAGAAAACAAAAGAGCGAAAAAGGAAAAGATGATTGAAGTGAGCAGAGGCCGGGATGATGCATAACGACTCGAGCAAATGTGTTTGTTTTTAAAGTCGTTACATCTTATTCATGCGCTAACAACTAACAAGTGTTGATGTTTGTGAGTTCAGATTTTCTAGGCAACTGGCATACTGGCTACCCACCCATACAACACCACATCTAAAAAGATGACAAAGGCTGTGTCCCAGGAAATCGAGGCAACTATTGTAGACCCTGCTCACGAAGAAGAGATCGTGGATGTGGCAGGGATGAAAGAAGAAATGTACAAGTTAAGACAACAGATGGCTGAAATGTACCAGGCTTGGTCAAGGGGTCAACCACTACCAGCCTATCCTGCTAACCCTGCATATGTCCCCCCAGCCAATCCTAACCCTGAGCCACCAACATTGAACTCATCCTCCACCTACCCCGATTACCCTCACTACTATGCTTCCACCTCCCAGATACCACCACCTCCAGCCAAGCAAACACCACCTCAAGTTCCACAAGTTGCTCCTGTATATGTGGCACCTCCGCCCGCTGTTATCCACAAATCCTCTAGCGAACCAATGTTTCATATCCAGGATTCTCACTACTACCCTCCGGAGCCTACTTTCAGACAACACGAGTCTCACGCTCCGATGATAGAAGCAAGTGCCGGGCAGGAAGAGATGGCTCGGAAAGTGAAGAGTCTTGAGAATGCTTTCCGCAATATGCAAGGGCTGGGAGGGCAAGTAAGTGTAGCCTACAAAGACCTGTGTTTGTTCCCAGAGGTGCAGCTTCCTGCAGGATTTAAGTTGCCGAAGTTCGACATGTACAACGGACACGGGGATCCGGTAGTTCATCTAAGAGGATACTGTAGCAAGATGAGAGGCGCGGGAGGTAGAGATGAATTGTTGATGGCGTACTTCAGCCAAAGTTTGAGTGGATCAGCTCTGGAATGGTATACTCGACAGGACCATACAAGATGGTTCGTTTGGGATGACTTAGCGCAAGCTTTCGCTAGTCACTTTCAGTACAATTTGGAGATCATACCCGACAGGTTATCCCTTACCAAGATGGAGAAAAAGCCAGGAGAGAGCTTTAGAGAATACGGTTTTAGATGGAGGGAACAGGCCGCTAGAGTAGATCCGCCAATGAAAGAAGGAGAGATGGTGGATTGTTTTCTGCAAGCTTTGGAGCCAACATACTACGGCCATCTAGTGTCAGCAATTGGAAAGAGTTTTAACGAAGTTGTGAAAATGGGAAGTTTTGTAGAAGAGGGTTTGAAGACAAACAAAATTATGAGTTTTTCGGCTATCAAAGCCACCAATCAAGCTATACAGAGTGGAAGCGGAGGAGTGATGCGAAAGAAGAAGAAAGAAGAAGTATCAACCATTGAAAGTAGGTCATGGAGTCGCAACCCACATTATAACCCACCAAGACCCTATCGCCAACACCCACCAAGCCCGTCAACCCCATATAACCCACCACCACCATCTTACCCGCCAAATCCCTACAATGCACCAATCCTATATAACCCACCACCACCACCATACCCACCGACTGTACCACATTACCATCATCCTCAAACCCAAGCTTACCCACCACCACCATCGCCCCACGTGTGGAGAGCTCAAGCTCCACACAATGTGTACCACACCCGGAACACATACCCAACCCCTAAACCTTACCGAAACCAGAATAGACCCAGGCCGGACGCTGATTGGAGAAACAAAGCAAAAAAGACATTCACTCCTCTCGGAGAATCATATACCAGTCTTTACCACAGGTTGAAAGAATTGGGGATGTTGAGACCAATCGCACCAAAAATCCAAACCCACCCCCGAAAAATCTTGATTCTTCTGTCAGATGTGAATACTGTTCGGGAACATTGGACCACGATACTGAGAAGTGTTGGCAATTAAAGAATTCCATTCAAGATCTTATCGATGAGAGGAGAATCGAAGTGCAGGCTCCCGAGGCCCCAAACATTACCCAGAATCCATTGCCGAATCACCACGAAACGAATATGATAGAACTGGTGCAGGGTGATGGCAATCAAAAACCATCTCAGGCCGTCATGATGATAAAGTCGAGTGACAAGTTAGAGAAAGAAATTGTGAAAGAGGAAGCAATTGTTGAGAAACCAAAGCCAGTAGTGATGGGAGGTTTAAAGGTGGTAGTTCCAGGTGCAAAGACGATCGTAACTGTGAAAGGAGCAAGTGCAGAGCCAGTAATCATAAAACCAGTAGTGCAAATACCAGTGGTGAATACAAAGACTGTGCCTTGGAACTATAACAAGGTAACAGTAGTTTACAAGGGAAAAGAGATTTCTGGTGAAATTAATGAAACGCATGGACTCACTCGGTCGGGAAGGTGTTTCGCTCCAGAGGAACTGAGAAAGATGAAGACGGTAAAAGAAAGTCAACTGAAGAAGCCAGTGTCGGAGGAGGAAGCAGAAGAATTTCTTAAGAAAATGAAGTCACAAGAGTACTCGGTGGTTGAGCAGTTAAGAAAGACCCCGGCCCAAATTTCTTTGTTATCTTTGTTGATACATTCAGAGGAGCACCGGAAGGCTCTTATGAAGATTCTAAATGAGGCTCATGTTCCGGAGAAGATTTCAGTGTGTCATTTGGAGAAGATTACCAGCAAAATTTTCGAGTCTAATAGAATCACCTTCTCTGATAGGGAGCTGCCGGTGGAAGGAACTGAACACAATAAAGCACTGTACCTCACGGTAAAGAGCGAAGAGTCAGTCGTGACCAGGGTATTGATTGACAATGGATCGAGCGCGAACATCTGCCCGCTGTCAACTCTAGGGAAGCTGAACATTAGCCCGGACAGAATCCGGAGAAACAGTATCAATGTGAGAGGATTTGACGGCGGAGGTAAGAACACGTTAGGAGATATTATTTTGGAAGTGACCATCGGTCCCGTTGATTTTACGATGGAGTTCCAGGTGCTCGATATTGCCGTATCATATAACTTGCTGTTAGGTCGACCCCTGGATTCATGCGGCCAAGGCGGTACCATCTTCTCTACATCAGATGGTCAAGTTTGAATGGGAGCAACAAGAGATTGTTGTACACGGAGAGGAAAATGCTTGTAATGTGGTAGCACCTTTTGATGGTACTGATGGGGATAGGGGTCCTTGGGTCTACCAAGTGACGGATGCTGTTGAGGTGAATAGAGTTGCTGAAGGAGAAAAGTTACCAACCCCTATGATGGCACCAACCGCTGTAATGGTGGCCAGAGAAATGCTGAAAAACGGATTTGCACCGGGGAGGGGATTAGGTAAAACACTGCAGGGAGTCACTCAACCAGTTCGGCTTCCGGAGAATAAAGGTACATTCGGCTTAGGGTTCAAACCCACCTTTGCCGATATCCAAAGAGCCTCTAAAGCCAAGAAAAACTGGACCTTGCCCAAACCCATACCCAAATTATCCGACATCTTTATCAGGCCTGGTACAAAATATCAACCATCTGCTGCAGCAAAGTGCATTGACGCCCAACTTGATGAAGAAATGCTTGGTTTCAGGAAGATGTTTTGGGAAGTGAACACGATTGAAGCAGGGGAAGGCACGAGCAACATGGACGTGCAATTTGTGGGGCCCAAAGTCACATTGAACAATTGGGAAGCTACTCCTTTCCTTATCCGGAAGGAGTCTTGGTAGTTAGCTCAAAATTTCATCATTTGCTTCCCCGAAAGTTGTTATTTTCCCCATTCCCCTCATGAAAAAAAAAATTACCATGTATCCCGAACATTGTTCGTTTCTTTTTATTAATGAAATGCAGTTTTTCCTTTTTCTTCACTTTTGCCTTATTTTTCTTTATATTTTCCTTTTGTACAGTTTTGCATGTGTTGATTCCAATGCCATGTCATGCGTGAAGGATTCTAGACCCAGTTCTGACAATCACGTTACTATACAAGAAATCGAGGAAGAGAGTGAAACAGAATGTGAGGATGAGGAAGCCTTGGAGGAAATAAGTAAGGACATGAAACAATACGAAGAAAAACCCAAGCCGAATCTGAGTGATACAGAATCTGTAAACTTGGGGAGTGAAGATGATGTCCGAGAAACAAAGATTAGTGTACATTTGGAGGCACCCCTTAGGGATGAATTGATAAGGTTGTTACATGAATTCAAGGACATTTTTGCTTGGTCCTATGATGACATGCTCGGGCTTAGCACAGATTTGGTAGTACACAAGTTGCCTATCTACTCTGAATGCCGGCCGGTAAAACAGAAGCTGAGGAAATTCAAAACGGACATTAGCGTGAAGATAAAGGAAGAGGTGAATAAGCAGTTCGAGGCAAAGGTCATAAGAGTTACCAAATACCCCACCTGGTTAGCAAATGTTGTGCCGGTCCCGAAGAAAGACGGCAAAACCAGAGTGTGTGTAGACTATAGAGACCTCAACAAAGCTAGTCCGAAGGATGACTTCCCATTGCCAAATATTCACATATTGATCGATAATTGCGCCAAGCATGAAATCGGTTCGTTTGTGGACTGTTATGCAGGTTATCACCAGATCCTGATGGACGAAGAAGATGCTGAGAAAACTGCCTTCATTACACCTTGGGGAACGTACTGTTACAGGGTAATGCCGTTTGGATTGAAGAATGTCGGGGCAACTTACATGAGGGCAATGACCACGATGTTTCATGATATGATGCATCGAGAAATTGAAGTATATGTGGACGATGTCATCATAAAGTCCAGAAAACAACCTGATCATGTGAGAGATTTGAGGAAGTTTTTCCAAAGACTCGGAGGTACAATCTAAAGCTCAATCCGGCGAAGTGTGCTTTTGGAGTACCTTCAGGGAAATTACTGGGGTTTATAGTGAGTCGGCGAGGTATTGAACTGGATCCATCAAAGATCAAGGCTATTCAGAGTCTACCTCCGCCGAAGAACAAGAAGGAGGTCATGAGCTTATTAGGAAGGTTGAATTACATCAGTCGGTTCATTGCTCAATTGACATCAACATGCGAGCCGATCTTCAAGTTGTTGAAGAAAGATGCAGCAGTTAGATGGACCGACGAGTGTCAGGAAGCCTTTGACAAGATCAAGGAATATTTGGCCAATCCTCCGGTGTTAGTTCCTCCAGAACCAGGGCGTCCTCTGATTTTGTATTTGACGGTGCTAGATAACTCTTTCGGTTGTGTACTGGGTCAACATGATGAGACAAGCAAGAAAGAACAAGCCATCTACTACCTCAGCAAAAAGTTTACATCCTACGAGGTGAAGTATACCCAACTGGAGAGAACTTGTTGTGCATTGATCTGGGTGGCTCATAAGCTAAAGCATTATTTGTCAGCATACACCACGTACTTGATATCACGGTTGGATCCTCTCAAATATATATTTCAGAAGCCTATGCCTACGGGAAGACTGGCCAAATGGCAGATTCTGCTCACGGAATTCGACATTATCTATGTAACTCGTACGGCAATGAAGGCACAAGCTATTGCGGACCACTTAGCCGAAAATCCGGTGGATGATGAATATGAGCCATTGAAGACATACTTTCCGGATGAAGAGGCAATGCTTGTCGAGGAGATGGAGCAAGAGGAGAGGCCGGGATGGAAAATGTACTTTGACGGAGCTGTCAACAGCAAGGGCGTTGGTATCGGAGCGGTACTCATTTCAAGTACGGGTCAACACTATCCCGTCACAGCTCAGCTTCGATTTTTCTGTACCAACAATATGGCCGAATATGAGGCGTGCATCTTGGGATTAAGGATGGCAATTGATATGGGTATTCAAGAGATTTTGGTCATGGGTGACTCGGATCTCTTGGTACACCAAATTCAAGGGGAATGGGAGACACGAGATTTGAAATTGATACCATATCGGTATTGTTTGCACGAGTTATCTCAAAGATTCCAGTCTATAGAGTTCAAGCACATCCCAAGAATGCACAATGAGATTGCGGATGCTTTGGCCACATTGTCCTCTATGTTGCATCATCCGGACAAGACATATATAGATCCGCTCCAGATCCAAGTCCGAGATCAGAATGCTTATTGCTTCGCTGTGGAAGAAGAGTCGGATGGAGAGCCGTGGTATCATGATATTAGAGAATACTTGAAAGTTGGCAAATACCCGGAGCAAGCCACCGGAGACCAGAAGAGAGCCATCAGGGCGTCTAGCCAATGGATTTTTCTTCAGTGGAGGAGTGGTATACAAAAGAACACCAGATTTGGGTTTATTACGGTGTGTAGATGCACAACAAGCAGATGAAATCATGATTGAAGTACATGCTGGAATATGCGGACCTCACATGAGCGGATATGTTTTAGCAAAGAAGATCTTGAGAGCTGGGTACTACTGGCTCACGATGGAGCGTGATTGTATCAGGTATGTAAAGAAATGCCATCAATGCCAGGTACATGGGGATCTGATCCATTCCCCGCCTTATGAGTTGCACACAATGTCAGCACCTTGGCCCTTTGTTGCTTGGGGCATGGATGTCATCGGTCCAATAGATCCAGCCGCTTCTAATGGGCACAGGTTCATTCTAGTTGCAATTGATTATTTCACCAAGTGGGTCGAAGCTAAGACATTCAAGGCAGTGACGAAGAAAGCGGTGGTGGATTTTGTGCACGAGAATATTATATGCCGATTTGGAATCCCCAAGGTGATTATCACAGACAATGGAGCCAATTTAAACAGTCATCTCATGGCGGAAGTTTGTGAAAGGTTTAAGATCACGCATCGCAATTCCACACCCTACAGGCCAAAGGCGAATGGAGCAGTAGAAGCGGCGAACAAGAATATCAAGAAGATTCTCCGAAAAATGGTGGAGGGATCCAGACAATGGCATGAAAAGTTACCCTTTGCTCTCATGGGTTACCGCACGACGGTACGTACTTCTATCGGAACCACACCTTATACCCTGGTGTACGGAACGGAGGCTGTTATACCCGCAGAAATAGAAATACCGTCATTGCAAATTATAGCCGAATCTGAGATAGATAACGATGAATGGGTAAAGGCCCGGTTAGAACAGTTGAATTTGATTGATGAGAAGAGGTTAGCCGCAGTCTGCCATGGGCAGTTGTATCAGCGAAGAATGGCCAGAGCATATAATAAGAAGGTACGACCTCAAAAGTTTGAAGTCGGACAACTGGTATTGAGGCGTATCTTACCACATTGGGCAGAGGCAAAAGGCAAATTTGCGCCAAATTGGCAGGGACCGTTCGTGGTATCACGGGTGTTGACCAATGGAGCATTATATTTAACAGATGTTGAAGGAAAGTGCGTAGAGACTGCTATCAATTCAGATGCGGTCAAAAGATACTATGTATGATTCCTTTTCAATTATGTGTTCTGTATTTTGTTGTGATTTTGGAATTGAAATGACGAAGGCATTTTATTCTCTATCCAAACACTTTATCCATTGTTAACCCCTTTGAGCCGTAATGAATGAATTCTTTCATATCCCTCTCTCGGAATCGCTCTAGTACAATAAAATCGAAATTGCCAGAATGAAAAAAAGAAATGATGGAAAATAAAAAAAAAATGAATGAAAAAAAAAAAGAAAAAAAAAGAAGAAAAAGAAAAAGACAAAAATCGGGAAAAAGTCAAAAAGAAATCCATCTAACTTATAAAGTTGGGTGAACTACGTCTGACTTGATCCCGAAAGGGTACGTAGGCAGCCTCTCTGAGGTTCAGTCACAATAAAGAAAAAATCCAAAAATTCCCCACATATTGAAACTGGGGCAGAAGTTACGTTTTAATAATTCCGAGAGTTGTAAATATGTTTAACCCTCGTCGAAATTTTGAGCCTTTATATCTTTCTTTCTTAACCCGTCCAAAAGCCACGTTACGGTCCAAAGAAAGACCTTCTGATCAATTTTGAAATGATAACAAAAAAGGAAGAATGATGCATCGGATAATATTCGTGGTACAAAAAAACAAAATACAAAAGGAAAAAATGAAAAAAAAAGAAAATATAAAAAAATGAGAGAGTCTCATCGGTGAAAACCTTAATCGGCACTGTGAGACGATTGTGAGGTTGAGAGAATAAATGAGAGAGTCTTATTGGTGAAAACCTTTCGAGGCACTGTAAGGCGATCGTGAGGACTATCAGAAAAGAGAAAAAAAGCAACAAAAGGGAGTATCGGTTTGGGTTAAAGGCAATTCAGAGTCTGAATAATGATTGGAACGAACTGGGTCAGAGTTTAAATACATGGCATGGTCAGCGGAATCAGCCAGCAAATACCCAGATAAGTTCTGTCATCTCTCCAAAATACCCTTACCTTTCTTTCATTTTTTCTGCATTTCATTGTTTACCCTTTTGAGAGCTAACTACCAGCTTCCGACAACGAAAGCTGAAACAACACTGGATCAGAAAGGATAGAAGATTGGGGAAGGGAATAAAGAAGTTTGGCAAACATGGCCAAAGAAAGAGAAAAACAAAACAAAAATGAAGAAATGAGAAAAATACAAAAAGAGTCTGCAAGGGACAAGAAGTTCGGAAGTCATGCAACACGAGAAAGCAAAAACAAAGGAAGCAATAAGAAGTGGGGACGGCAGATGCCAGCTGCCAGCAGTTTATATCTAATAAATTTTGTTTCATGCAGGAACAAATTGTCACTAATCACTTTAAAGTGAAAGTGACCAATGTGGAAAATTTAAAATACCAAAAAGAGAAAGTCTGTCGAATAAGTGGAGAAATTCACACGCAAAAGACCAGTTGGTAAAAAAAAAATACAAAAAAAAAAAAAGGAGGTAACATCTTTCAAAATCCACTCCCCAGTCCTCAGGCTGAGGGAATATTTTCGCATTCGCATTGCACGTTTAAATTCCGTTAGGCGCCCACCTTCAAATTCGGGAATATTTTCTCCATTCGCATTGCACGTTTAAATTCCGTTAGGCGCCCACCTTCAAATTCGGGAATATTTTCTCTGCATCCGCATTGCACGTTTAAATTTCCGTTAGGCGCCCACCTTCAAATACGGGAATATTTTCTGCGCATCGCATTGCACGTTTAAATTTCCGTTAGGCGCCCACCTTCAAATTCGGGAATATTTTCTGCGCATTCGCATTGCACGTTTAAATTTCGTTAGGCGCCCACCTTCAAATACGGGAATATTTTCTCGCATCGCATTGCACGTTTAAATTTCGATAGGCGCCCACCTTCAAATACGGGAATATTTTCTGCATCGCATTGCACGTTTAAATTTCGTTAGGCGCCCACCTTCAAATACGGGAATATTTTCTGCATCACATTGCACGTTTAAATTCTGTTAGGCGCCCACCTTCAAATACGGGAATATTTTCTGCATTCGCATTGCACGTTTAAATTCTCTGTTAGGCGCCCACCTTCAAATACGGGAATATTTTCTGCATTCGCATTGCACGTTTAATTTTTGTTAGGCGCCCACCTTCAAATACGGGAATATTTTCTGCATCGCATTGCACGTTTAAATTTCGTTAGGCGCCCACCTTCAAATACGGGAATATTTTCTGCATCACATTGCACGTTTAAATTTCTGTTAGGCGCCCACCTTCAAATACGGGAATATTTTCCGCATCGCATTGCACGTTTAAATTTCTGTTAGGCGCCCACCTTCAAATACGGGAATATTTTCTGCATTCGCATTGCACGTTTAAATTTCTGTTAGGCGCCCACCTTCAAATACGGGAATATTTTCTGCATCGCATTGCACGTTTAAATTCTGTTAGGCGCCCACCTTCAAATACGGGAATATTTTCTGCATCGCATTGCACGTTTAAATTTCTGTTAGGCGCCCACCTTCAAATTCGGGAATATTTTCTCCATTCGCATTGCACGTTTAAATTTCTGTTAGGCGCCCACCTTCAAATACGGGAATATTTTCTGCATCGCATTGCACGTTTAAATTTCCGTTAGGCGCCCACCTTCAAATTCGGGAATACTTTCTGCATCGCATTGCACGTTTAAATTTCTGTTAGGCGCCCACCTTCAAATTCGGGAATATTTTCTGCATCGCATTGCACGTTTAAATTTCTGTTAGGCGCCCACCTTCAAATACGGGAATATTTTTTGCATCGCATTGCACGTTTAAATTTCTGTTAGGCGCCCACCTTCAAATTCGGGAATATTTTCTGCATCCGCATTGCACGTTTAAATTTCCGTTAGGCGCCCACCTTCAAATACGGGAATATTTTCTGCATCGCATTGCACGTTTAAATTTCGTTAGGCGCCCACCTTCAAATTCGGGAATATTTTCTGCATTCGCATTGCACGTTTAAATTTATGTTAGGCGCCCACCTTCAAATACGGGAATATTTTTCGCATCGCATTGCACGTTTAAATTTCTGTTAGGCGCCCACCTTCAAATACGGGAATATTTTCTCGCATCGCATTGCACGTTTAAATTTCGTTAGGCGCCCACCTTCAAATACGGGAATATTTTTCGCATCGCATTGCACGTTTAAATTTCCGTTAGGCGCCCACCTTCAAATTCGGGAATATTTTCTCCATTCGCATTGCACGTTTAAATTTCCGTTAGGCGCCCACCTTCAAATACGGGAATATTTTCTGCATCGCATTGCACGTTTAAATTTACGTTAGGCGCCCACCTTCAAATACGGGAATATTTTACGCATCGCATTGCACGTTTAAATTTACGTTAGGCGCCCACCTTCAAATACGGGAATATTTTCTCGCATCGCATTGCACGTTTAAATTTACGTTAGGCGCCCACCTTCAAATACGGGAATATTTTCTCGCATCGCATTGCACGTTTAAATTTCCGTTAGGCGCCCACCTTCAAATACGGGAATATTTTCTGCATTCGCATTGCACGTTTAAATTTCTGTTAGGCGCCCACCTTCAAATTCGGGAATATTTTCCGCATCCGCATTGCACGTTTAAATTTCTGTTAGGCGCCCACCTTCAAATTCGGGAATATTTTCTGCATTCGCATTGCACGTTTAAATTTCTGTTAGGCGCCCGCCTTCAAATTCGGGAATATTTTCTGCATTCGCATTGCACGTTTAAATTTCTGTTAGGCGCCCACCTTCAAATACGGGAATATTTTCTGCATCGCATTGCACGTTTAAATTTATGTTAGGCGCCCACCTTCAAATACGGGAATATTTTCTGCATCATCATGGTTTATATATTTAAAAGCCCACACTGGGGCAGAAAAAGAAAAACTGCATTCGCATTGCACGTTTAAATTTCTGTTAGGCGCCCACCTTCAAATACGGGAATATTTTCTGCATTCGCATTGCACGTTTAAATTTATGTTAGGCGCCCACCTTCAAATACGGGAATATTTTCTGCATCGTCATGGTTTATATATTTAAAAGCCCACACTGGGGCAGAAAAAGAAAAAAAAGAGGTAGTTGGTTGTTTTGTTTTGAGCAGGTTCAGCTCGGGATCAAGAAAAACAAGAAAATCAACAAAAAGAGAGTCATCAAGAAAAACAAGAAAATCAACAAAAAGAGATTCAGCATCAAAGAAAATCAACAAAAAAAAGAGGAAGAATCTGCATCACCGGAAAGGGAAGAAGAGCAAAAGCTAGATTAGGAATAATTGTAATTGTAGGATCATAGCTTAGAATAGCTTCTTTATTTTACATTCTCCCCGGTGTAATAAGGAGGTCAGCAAGCAGTAACCGCAACAGCAGCAACAATAACAGCAAAAATCGCAGTTTCATTGGTAGTCCCAGCTACCAAAATTTTCCGAACTACATTGACCTGATTCCCTTTTAGCCAAGGATATGTAGGAAACCTTTTGAAGCAAAGGTTCGGTCAAAATTTTGAAAAAAAAAATGCTTCTCACGGAGTGGTTGATTCAATAAAGCTCTAAACGTTGGATGCAACAACCACATAGTTTCCAACTTGAATATATTATTGTTATTGTGAGCACGTGATTTTTGCCCTATATGAGAATTACTCCCAAAACTTCAAAATAAAAGAGTCTTGTGTTGTTTGCAATATTTGTGAATTTTGTGCTATTTTTCTTGAATTGTTTGCATTTTATCTGTGCATATTTATTTGTTTAAATAAATAAAAATAAAAAAAACATGTTGCATTTGTATATAAAATTCAAGTTTATACTTAGGAATAATTAAGTTTATTTATAAAATCACAAAAATATGTATGTTTGCATTTTTAGCATTTAATGTCCAATTTGTGCGATTTTATTTTAATTGACGTCTAATTTTGTGTGATAATTATTATTATGAGTTTATTAGTGTTTTAAGATAATTTTGAGTTTTTATAATTTACTCTTAACATTTTCTTTCATAATAAATAAAAAAAAAAAAAATATAGAGAAGATAAATTCGGAATTGGGCCTCTTCTTAAAATTTAAACTTGAGCCCAAACCTATTCTACCCAACCCAAAACCCCATAACCCAAACCTATGACCCATGACCCATAACCCATCAACTACACTACCATACACTATTCAAACAAACCCTAAACCTAACATAACACACATAACACAAAAGAAGCCTCCACCTTAATTTTTCTCTCTTCTTCCTCCCTAGCCACCCATCCCGCCAGCACCACCCATCCCGCCAGCTCCCCTCCCCCGTCGCCTCTCGCGTCAGACACGGCATCATGGCCGACGACGAGCAGCTGCTCGCCATGGCTGCTGCGTCGTTTTCTCGGCCGAGAAAGACACGTCCAGTTGCCATGGCAGGCCACGTCCGAGCTCCAGCCCGTGCAATGGCTGTGATGCCTTCGACCCTGTCGCCGAGCAGCTTTCATCTTCATCTTCATTTCTTTGTTTTGATTTTTCCGGCAAGGGTGGATATATATATATATATATATATATATATATACATATATATATATATGTATATACACGTGTATATAGGTATAAACATATGTTATATACATATATATACGTGTATATATAGCATACATGTATATATATATACATATATATATATATATATATGTTTGAATAAAGTAATAAAAAACCCTAATTATGCATGTGTATATACTATGTATATGCTGTGTATATACGTGTATACATGGGTATATTAGATATATATGACTATATGTATATATGTATATTTTATTTTTTTTATTTTTCAGGCAGAATATATTTCTCGTTATTTTTATTATTTATTTTTTTTATTTTTTCGGACAATATATATATTTTCTTGGTTTTTCGTGTATATATATATATATATATATATATATATATATATATATATATATATATATATATATATATTTCGTTTTTTTTATTGTTGTTGTTATTTTATTTTTTCGGACAGATTCTTTTGTTACTTATTTTTATTATTTTTTCGGATGATTATGTATATATATATAGGAATTTCATTTTTCTATGTATATTATGTATATATTAGGTTTATCTTATGTATGTTTATGTATATACGAGTATATTATATATATATATATATATATTTCGGGCAGATTTATATCTATATATATTCCGGGCAGATTTCTGTATATATATATATATATGTATATTTTCGGATTTATATAGTATATATTTGATTTTATTTCTTACTTGTTGTTCATCATGTTCTTGATTATTTCTTCATTTTTCATACTTTAATCATGTGTTTTGTTAAGTTGTTATCATACTTCATTTTTCATAAATCTTGGTTGTGATATTGGTAAATTTAATTTGAATTTTATATGATTATTGAGTTTAGTAGATTAAATTTGTTTCTTTATTTTGCTTAATTCTAAATTCGGATTTTAATTACAGAATTAAAATAGTTGGTTTGATATGTTAAGTTTAATCTAATTTGAATTTAAGTGATTTGAAGTTATTTGTTTGCTATTGTTGATGAATCTGGAATTTTTGGGTTATTAAAAATAATGTTGTTCTTGGTTGTTCATCATGTTGTTAGAATTATTGTTAAAGTTGTTTAAGAATTGTTTAAAATTGCTATATTTTGGTTGTTTGATTTAGATGAATTGGTTATAGCTGACAAGGTTAGAATAGTAATTTTCAATAATTTTGGGGGTATTTTGGTCATTAATTTGTAGTTAATTATTTGAAATAAAGTATTTTGTCCGGTAGTTATTTAAATATTATTTGAATTAGAGTAGAAGACAAAACATTTTATAGTGGTAACTAAAGTATTAATAAAATAAGCAAAGTGGGGAACAAAACATAATGAGTGTGATTTAAAGTATAATTAAAATAAAGTAGTGGATTGTGGGGTTCAAGAAAGTGGAATCTTTTACTTTTTAATTTATAGTGGTATGTTTTTTTTAATTAAAGGAAGATGTCTTACTTATATAAGTGAGGATCATATTTCAATTAAGGGAACAATAAGAAAGAGAAAAAATTCTAGAGAGCAAAAATCTGAAAAATCTTAAGAGTGTTACCAAATAGTGAACAAAAGAAAAACAAAACAAAAGAAAAAACAAAAAAAAAAACGAAAAAAAAATCTAAAAAAAAGAGTGTTAGTTTTTATTTTACAAAGTCTTATTTTGAAACTCAATTCTGGGATGTTGATTCTTATTGCTTAAATCCGGATACTGGTATTCTTGATTGTACTGCTGTTGCTGTGATATTGCTGTGTTGTTATTTGCTGTGTTGATCCCCGGGATTTCTTTTATTTCCAATATCAGGTACATATCTAATCATGTTTAAATGATAAGATGAATATATGAGAAAGATGAGAATTTTGTTGAAATTTTAAATAGTTTCTATTTCTATCTTCTTTTACAGATTATGTTTTAATAAATTCCATATTAATATTCTATAAGTTTTTGTGATAACTTTAAATAATTAAGCCTTCTTGTAGTAATAATAATTCACTTCTAAAAATGGTTATTAAATAGTATAATTATGAATCTATTTATTAATGTTCAAATCATTTAGTAAATAAAAGGAAGAATGAATTACTCTTTTGTTAATCAAATTAATTAGAACTTCTTTAATATTGTCTTTAATAAATTAAGTTGTTAACATGTAGTTAAATTCAATAAAAATGTGAATTTTAATTATTTTTGCGTAAATTAGGCATTTAGGTACGATTTGAATTTTTCAATAACACAAGAATTGTTTCTTTTCAAGTTTAACCATCTCAAAATATAGGTGTAAATAACTAAGATTGATTTTGATTTTGGTAAATAGTTGTAAATAGTTAACAGTAAGGGTTTAATTCAAAAATAATAAAAATTAAAAAAAATTGAGTTTAAGTTAGTTGTAAGATAATTGGTTTAGTTTGTATATATATATATATATATTAGTTGTCGATTTTGCACTTTTATTTTTATATTTATTTAAGTAATGTTTATTTTATTAAACATTTATCTAAATATAACAAATAAAATATATTTTTTTTTAGTTTATAAAAAAACGAATTTAAATAAAATTATAGTCAATTTATAATTGCTGTTTTTCTAAAAAAATAAGCTTAGTTTTGAACAATTTGAAATAAAAAATGATTTTTACCATATAAGCTTTAATTGTTATAATTTTGATAGTTTTTGAATAAATGATTTTTATTGGTTTTTTTTTTCTTTTATTTATTCAAGTTTTTAATATTCTTCTAAATTAGCTTCTTTTATTATTAAGTTGTGAAATTTTGTATTTAACAAAATAATAAAATAATAATAATAATAATAAAATAATAAATAAAACAATTTCGAATTTTTTTTTAAAATCTGTTTCATTAAGTTTTTTTTTTTTTTTCATAAATAAGATAAGTATTGCATTTTTAATTTCTAAATTAATTGTGAGATTTCTTTATTTATAAAAACTAAAAAAAAATAGGAAATGTAGTCATTTTAGAATTATGTTGTTAATAAAAGTGAGATGAGCCTCGCCGCACAAAAATACACAAATTGCGACAGGCCTGGAATGTTTGATGTTACGAAATCGATTAAGGCAAAAACAATATAGCAAATGTAGTACACACAAAGTAGGATTGGACTTTAATAAATTAAATTGGGACGAGCCTCGCCCGATTTAAAATAAGCGGGGCCCCCATTTAGTAATGGTTTAACATAACTAGACTCGGGAAGACTATATAGCTAATTCCATAGTCTTACCCAAAACAATTAAAAGCCGATAGACATCATTTAGGGCACGATTTTAATATACTTTCCATTGAACGAGTGTGCACTTGGTGCGACTCAAATCCAAATCTCGGTAAAGCCGAAATACACCAAAAGTCATAGGCGTACTGGTTGCGGTATGACTCGAGGCGTATTTTCGCAATACCGCAAATTCCTAAAAATAATATTTAACGTAAAAACACATTATGTTGTTAAAATCTATAATTGAGTCAAACAAAAGTCAAGAACGACAGTGGAGCGACCGTGCTAAAACCACGGAACTCGGGAATGCCTAACACCTTCTCCCGGGTTAACAGAGTTCCTTATCCGGATCTTTGCTTCGCAGACATTTTTATGAGTCAAAATTCCTCGGATTCGGGATTAACCGGTGACTTGGGACACCATTGTCATTCCCAAGTGGCGACTCTGATTAATCTCAATAAAATCCCGAACCGATTGTCCTTTAATTGGAAAAACTCCTTCCCTTACGTTATTTTATCCGTTTCGGGTAATTGAACGTCGGGGTATACCCTACAAGTGTATTTATACGCATTTAAGTGTGTTGGGGTAGTAAAAGGGAGGTGTGACAGTTATTAGAGAGCTTTTTGAAGAAGTCAATCTTGATAGGACAGTGGTCCGAGTGGCTTCTAACTAAATATTCCACATTTGCATTAGGGAATAACTCTATCCACTAAGTGTTTGTAACACATGTATCAAGTCTTTCCATGATAACATTTTTGCAGTTTTTGCTTTTATTAGACCAAGTAAATCTAGCTCCTTTGAAACCTAGGTCTATAAGGGCACAGTTATTCAAGTAGTCTAAAAATTTAGAGACTCTATTATAATTAATAGGGAGTCCACCTAGTTTTTCCATAGCGCAAGTAACTTCGTTAAAATCTCCCGCTAGTAACCAAGGGCCACTAAAATTTTTAGCAATAGTTTCTAGGTTTTCCCATAATACTAAACGTTCATTCAAAAGGTTACTAGCATAAATAATAAAACATAACCATACTTTAGAGGATTTTCATACCTTTACCATAGCGTGTATCTCTTGGTCTGTACCTCCAATTTGATCCACCATTGTGTCACCATTGTTCCACATTAACACGATTCCTCCCAAGTTCCCATTTGCCGGCATTTTAATTAAGCTTGTGTGCCAGAACTCCTGGACCAAGTTGTGGTGGTCCTCCATTTTCGTTTCCAGTAGGGCAACTAGACTAGGACGATGGTAATCCAACATTGTATTGAAAGCCCTTCTAAAATCAGCACTGTATGCTCATCGACAATTCCATATTATCATATTCATACTAATATTTCTACTTGGTACATTTCCCTCTTGGCTGCTTGAGGAGTTGTCATTTCTCATTCTTCCCTGATGTATCAAATAGTGCGAAAACATTGTTAGTACTAACACCACTACGTGTTGGTAGATACTCGGAGGATTCATCTTCCTTATAGAGATGGAGCATTTCCTCAAATTCACATGGCAACTTAAGATGAACCTTTTTTCTCTTCTTGCTTTGAATGCCATTATTTTTGGGTATCTTAGCACTCCGTATTCCACTATTCTTTTTTATGGGATTTCTTCCTCTTCGTCCTCATCTTCCATTGCATTCTGATTTTGGTTCAAGGGTTCCATGGTAACTGTTCGGTTCTGGTTCGATTCATGTTAGGTTGATGGGTTGAGTTGAGCTTGGTTCGAGCTCATGGGTGTTGTCCTGGTCAGATTGGTCATGGGGGAATTGTGTTGGGTGGCATTAGCTACTGGAACTGGGCAGGGAAGAAGCTGCGGACTTGGGCTTGAGGGTTTGCATGTGAAGGAAACATTGGGGGTTTTTTGGTTCTGCATGGGAGGGGTATGGTTCTGAAGACCTTGCATGGGGGCAGTAGAGCTCCAAGACGATAGATGAGGCCCCAAGTTGATGTGCATGGGTTGTTGGAAGCTCATCCATGGGCGTAACATCACGTTGCTCATTCCTAATTACATGCCTTCCGTCACAATTTGTGCTAGGTATGAGGGGTCCCCAATTTGAATTATGAGGTCTCTTCCTTCTAGCTGGATATTGATGTTGATAACATGTCCCATTAATCCCCATTCCAACCACGATTGGGGGGCATAACTTGGTTGTAAAGGTCTTGTGGAGAATATCAATGGAGTTTGGTTCTGTGGTGGGGATTGATGTCTCATCCAAACATACCTCCTTGCTCGGTTGTTCCTCCTGTTTGGTTGAGGGGTAGCCTTGGCATATTGGATGCTATCTTTGCTTAGGATTGGATTTCCTGAACTGTTAGGATGGTTGTGCTTAACACTGAAATTTGTTTGTCCTTAATATTAGATTGAGTTGCCATATTAGGGTCTAGGTTGTTATCTAATCAAGAGATTAGGGGATCTTGGGGATTAATAAAGTTGTGACTTGATGTTGACCTAATTGAAGATTGATTGGTACTATGTTTTTGTTGAGGGGTTAATTGATTATTTGAGGATGATGTGGAAAGCAGATTGTATGCTATGATTAGGTTTTGACTTGAGGCTAGGTTAGGATCTTTAGAAGGCTTTCTAGGGTCAATATCCATTCCTTGTAGTTTGGTTTTTTCATCTGTTAGTGAAGGTAAGTGAGCTGTCGTGTGAGAGGGTGAAGGGGAGTTATTGCTGAAGGGGCTTTTTGAGTTATTAGAGTGGTTTATTGCTGCTATGATTGAGTTGTCAAGTCCCTTTGGGTAAATGTAAGCATTGGGATCATTAATGAGATGTTGATATTTTTTATCATTCTTTCCTATTTCTTTTCCTTTTTGAGTTTTTGCAGCAAACGAGTTAGACTCCTTTGAGCTGCTGCTTTCTTTAGTATTATCCACCTTGTTATCCAAAGAATTTTTGCACATTTCCAAGTCATCAGGTAGTTTTTGTCCTACCTGGTTTGCCATTTCTAGTTTGATGTGGTGTTCTTAGGGTAATAAGGGCTCCTACTTGTGTCTAGCTCTTTTCTAGTGTTTATTACTGGTGTTTTGTTTTTTCTTTGATGTGTGACGATTGTGCACTAGTTAGCATCCTGGGTTAGAGACTCTATCGGGTGAGGGATGGCCATGGCTAGTGAGGAGTTCTTCTCTAGTGATTCAACTTGTTTTGGTAGTTGATGAGGGCAGTTCCTCAAATTGTGTCCAAGTCTCCCACAGTTCGTGCACAGGAGGTTAAAACCTTCATAACTAACTTGTTGAATGTGTTTTCCAATTACAACAAAGGTTTTTAGGGATTTTTCAATAGGTACCATGACACAAAGACGAGCGTACTTACCTCTTGAAGTGGATTTTTTCCTTGCGTCAATTCGTATTAGTTGTCCTAGCTTTTGTCCAATGCTTTGAAGAATCTCCTAGTCGTAGAATTCTGTGGGTAACTCCAGAAGTCTTGCCCATATAGCTGAGTAAGTTAGTGTAGCTTTAGAGGCGACAAAACTAGGTTCCCATTTTCTTACCGTAAGAAATTGATTTCCTATGAACCACGGACCTTCATGAAGTGCTTTATTATAGTTTTCCTCCTTGGTAAATTTTATTAGGTAGTAGTCGCTTCCCAGGTCAATGAGAGACAGATGTTCTGTTGGTTTTCATATAGCGTGAAGTTTATTTTGGAGGAACTGGTAGCCTATTCTCCTTCCAAAAATTGTAACAATAAGAGCATTTGACCAGTTTCTATATATACGGTCCTTATCTGGAGAGGTAATGGGTATGAAAATGTCTGCGTTAGGGTAATTGTTTGTTTTATCTTCGTGTATACATGCAACTAGGTTTGTTTGTAGTGTCACCTGGCTCCCTTCAGGGTCATTGCTATCATCTTTACCCGCTACCAAAGTGTCTAAGAATGACAACTTCATAGACAGATTAGTTTGGTATTTAGATACAGCTATCGTTTTTCCCAGCTCGGTTTCCTTACAAATTTCCATGTCTGTATGGTTAATATTTGGTACAGATGAAGACTTGTTAGTACTCATGAGGGTTTCCTCGTTTGAAGTAGGTTGTGTAGAGGGGTCTGATGCTGAATTATTCTTGTCCAATCCATTTAGCTGCGGGGAGATTGCACCTGTTATGTTCATTGTTAGATGGGGGATGAGGGGAGGTTTTGGAAGGCAGAAGACCATGTAGAGAGAATGTGGAGTAACTCTCTCTCTCTCTCTTTTCAAAGAAAAGTTCTTTTTGCTTTATTTTAAAATTTGGGGGCTGAATGTTAAATGGGCTTGGTATAAGAAAATTCCATTTGTTTATGTCCCAGAAAGGTGACAATTAATTTCATTCTGGTAATTTACACTATTCGTGAATGATAATATTAATTAATTTGCACTCTATGTAAGAAGGTCATTTCGTCCGGCCTTATGAAACAATATTAAGCATTTGCCTATTAGTATTGTAAATACTCAACTACCACGCATGGCTCCTTGAGCTTCTCTTCACTTTTGAATGTTCTTCAATACGTACATTGATTCTATTGTTTATAAATTTAATTACGTAAATAGGTTTTTGGATTAGACAAAGGGCTACAAATTAGTTTATATGTTGTTTATGAATCATTATCTCTTTTACTTTTTTTCAGTGCTTCGTACTTTTATCCTAGTTGTTATCCACATAATCACCAACTCTTATCGTCCAAATTATTTTCAGTGGGAGAATACTCTGAGTGTTAAAATGGAAGGTCACTTGAGATGTTCAAAGATGGATTGACATAAACTTTATGAATATCTATTTGTACTATTTAATTTAATGACTCAAGTTATGTAAAGAAATTAGTATAATTGTGTATCTTGACTGTTGTGACTCAACTTTATATAAAAATAATTGTATATGAAACATATCACGACCCATTTCCAAAATAGAACGTGATGGCGTCCAATACCATTGTGAAGCAAGTCAACGCGGAAATATAATGAAATTCTCATTTTTACCTTTACAAAAATAAGTGCGGAAATTCATTAAGTTAAAATCAAACCAAGAATGAAAAGTAATATGTCAAAAATAGTTTTACAACTCCTCGAAATAATAGTCTACTAACGTTTGTGCCAAAACTTATTGTCACAAGTAATGGGCGACTAGTAGAATGTATAAAAGAAATAAACTATCCTACTGCCCATGAAAGATTAGACAACAAAAATAAAGAAAGTTTCTATCAAGCTGTTGAAGGCACATGAAAGGGGCAGCTCACCGTGAAAGTCTCGAACTGTAAAATCACGCACGTACCAGACTGATAGCCAGATATACCTGCCTCATATCATGTACAATTAAGTACAGAACTGTAGTATAAGAACATAAACAATATGTACCCAGTATGTATCCCGTCTAATCTCGAAGAAGTAGAGACGAGAGGTCGACTTGACACTTACTAGGGTCAAATAATATAATAAAGTGTTCTGCTAGGCATGATAGTTAAAAATAATCAACAATGTGTAGCAAGAGGTGATGAGTCATGTCCTTAACAATTTTACAATTGATCGTACACATTCCAAGTATTTAGCAAAATAAGTCATGGATAAGATTTCACACACACACATACACACACACACACACACACACATACACACACACACACACATATATATATATATATATATATATATATATATATATATATATATATATATATATATATATCATGCGCACATTATGCCGAGGTCGATGGCCCAATCCAACAGAAAATAAAAGTATGCACTGCCAGAAGGTCAAATGGTGCGAACCATAAATGCATCTATTTCTACCGATGTGATCGGCCCGATCCAAAAATGTCAATTAATATCAAGAATAACATGAATGTGCATTTATTTCCAAATAAATTCATAAAATTCTCCAACAAATGTATATATTGGCTTATCTTCCTTTCCAAATCTCTGGCACATCCTAAGTGATCATATTAGCAAGAAAATAACAAATAAAGCATGATACCGGCTCTAGACTACCCAAACAATTAAAATAATAGTAGCTACGCACAGACTCTCGTCACGTAGTGCATACGTAGACCCCACATTCAGTAGCAAGTTACTCAATTTTTACACCTATGGGGATAATTCCCTCTTACAAGGTTAGAAAGGAGAGTCACCTCGCTCTAAAGTACACTTCCAATACCAAGAACGAGCTCAACCTCTAAATTTGGAGCCGAACGATCCAAAACTAGTTGAATAAGGTTAGAACTAATCAATATAAGTTCACAATATTGTATTCTAGTTATTTAAGTAAATTTCCAACCCTTACCGCAAGTTCCCCAAAAACCGACTTCGGGCCCACGTGCCCAGATATCGAAATTTTTTGAAGAAAGTTATTCTCTACAACCTAAAGATATATAATAGATTTAGAACCCATAATAAATGAACTCACTACTTAAGTGATTTGTGCATATGTGGTCCTGCATCTGCGAGAAAGTGGCCACATCTGAAGATGTTGGCCAAACAGGCTTAGAGCATTTCTGCAGCCCTGTATCCGCTTCTGCGGTTTGTCCTGGCCTTCCATGTGCCACATCTGCAATGGATGGACCACATCTGCAGTCTCGCACCTGCGGTCCACGAACCACAGGCAAGGTTATGACAGAAGCAGCAGCTTCAACACTTCTCGAAAATTTCAACTTTACTTGAGCCTTGTCCGATTGACGCTCGGTGCTCCGGAGCCCCGTCCGAACATACCAACAAGTCTGAAATCGTAAAACGGACCTACTCAAACCTTCAGAATGCCTGAAATAATGCAAAATCTAAGAATCACCACCTAAAACCAATTGAATCAAACTTATGAACTTCAAGTTTTTAATTTTCTTAGAACGAGCTAACACGCCCTTAAACTACTCGGATTGACACCAAATTTTACCGAAAATGCTTCAATGATATATCAGAATTGTACCAGGCTCCGAAACCAACATATGAGCCTGATACCCATGGAATCAATCATTAATTAGTTTGTCTAAATCCTTAATATTTTAGATTAACAATTTCTGATAAAAATTTATTACTCGGGCTAGGTTTCATATTTTCCTACGGACCCTCCGAGATTGTAAAATCACGAATCCGCGTCTGTTTGCTCAAAATATTAACCGAAGTCAAACTTAGACATTTTAAGAACTTTTTAAGGAACCAAAAGAGCATGTTTCAACCCAAACGTCTTCCAAATCCTGAACCAACTGTCTCCACAATTCATAAATTAGCTAAAGCAAGCACGGGAAGTTTTATTTAAAGAAACGTGGTTCTAAAAGGAAGAACGACAAGACGAATCGTTACATTCTCCACCTTATAAACAAGCATTTGTCCTCAAATGAACATAAAATAAGTACCTGAGCTGCTAAATAAATATGGGTATCTTATCCGCATGTCCTCCTCGGACTCTCGAGTCTCCTCCTAGACTTGTTGGAATATCCACTACACCTTTACCGCAGAAATTCTCTTGGAACTCAACTGGCAACCCTGTCTATCAATAATAGCAACTGGCTCCTCCTCATAACCCGAACTCTCATCCAACTGAAGTACTAAAGTCTAACACATGGAAAAATTTGGCGTGATACTTCCGAAGCATCGATACATGAAAAACCGGATGAACTCCCGATAAGTTGGGGGCAAGGCAAGCTTTTAAGCCACCTCCCCAACTTGCCTCAACACCTCAAAGGAACCAATAAACCTTTGGCTCAACTTGCCCTTCTTTCCGAACCTCAAAATACCCTTCATTGGCGAGACTTTCAAGAGAACCTTCTCGCTAACCATGAATGATACATCACGCGCTTTATGATCCGCATAGCACTTCTGCCTAGACTAAGCTGTGCAAAGACTCTCCCTGAATCATATTTACCTTATCTATGACATCTTGCACCAAATATGTACCTTATAACTTATCCTCACCCGGTACGAACCGCCCAATAGGAGAATGACATCGCCGACTATGCAAAGCATCAAACGGGGCCATCTCAATGCTTGATTGATAGTTGTTGTACGCAAACTCTGACAAAGGCAAGAACTAATCCCACTGCTCTCCAAATTCAATCAAACATTCTCTAAGCATATCCTCCAAGATATGAACTATCCGCTTTGACTACCCGTCGGTCATGCTAAGCTCCACACAGGTCCCCAACTCACCCTGAACTGCTCTCCAAAAGTGGGAAGTGAATTGAGGGACTCTATTTGATATAGTGGAAACAGGCACACTGTGCAACCGGACTATCGCCCGAATATAAATCTGAGCCAACCTCTCTGAAATGTAAGTAGTCACAACGAGAATAAAGTGAGCCGACTTGGTCAACCTATCCATGATGACCCACACTGCATCAAACTTCCGCAAGGTCCGGGAAAACCCAACTTAGCATCTACTGAAGTAGACCACCCAACCTATGATGTTTATACTTGACTTGTTGGCAATTCAAACACCTAGTCACATACACCACTATGTCTTAATTCATCCTCCGCCACCAATAATGCTGCCTCAAGTCACGATAAATCTTTGTGGCTCCTAGATGAATGGAATACCGTGAACAGTGTGACTCTTCTCGTATCCTCTCCCTGAAACCATCAACATTAGGACCATATAGACGAGCCTAGAGCCGCAAAACACCATCCTTGCCAATAGAAACCTCCTTGGCACCTCCCTAAAGTACCGTATCTCTGAGGGCCAAAAGAGGATCATCAAACTGCCGGGCCTTTATCTTCCCTGATAATGAAGACTGAGCAAACACACACGCAAGAACCCGGCTAGGCTCCGAAATGTCAATATCATAAGTCTGTTAGCTAAGGATTGAATACCCAAAGCTAGTGACCTCTCCTCTACTGGAATAAATGCCAAGCTACTCACACTCTCTGCTTTTCTGCTTAAGGAATTCGCGACCATATTCACCTTGCCCGGATGATAAATAATGGTGATGTCATAATCCTTCAGTAACTCGAGCCACCTGTGCTACCTCAATTAAGATCTATTTGCTTAAACAAATGCTGCAAGCTATGATGATCAAAGTAAACCTCACTTGACACCTCATACAAATAATGCCTCTATATCTTAAGAGCATGAACAATCGCGGCCAACTCTAGATCGTGCATAGGATAATTCTTCTCATGAACTTTCAAGTGATATGAAGCATATGCAATAACTCCCCCTTCTGCATCAATACACATATCAAGACAACACATAAGGCATCACAATATACAGTATACATCCCTGAACCAGAAGGCAATACAAGAATCGGTGTTGTAGTCAAAGCTATCTTGATCTTCTGAAAGCTCTCCTCACAATCATCGGACTGACAGAAAGGAGCACCCTCCCGGGTCAATCTAGTCAGGTGTGATGAAATAGATGAAAAACCCTACACGAATTGTCTGTAATAACCTGCTAACCACATAAAACTCTTGCTCTCGGTCACTGAAGTAGGGCATGGTCAAATCTAAACTGCCTCAATCTTCTTGGTATCCACCTTAATACCCTCTTCTAACACAACATGTGCCACTAACTCTAGCCAAAACTCACACTTGGAGAACTTATCATATAGTTTCTGCTCTCATAAGGTCTGAAGCACTACTCTGAGATATTGCTCATGCTCCCCCAGGCCATGTGAGTATATCAAGATGTCATCAATAAAGACGATGACAGAGGAATTAATATAAGGCTTGAACACACGGTTAATCAAGTCCATAAATTTCGATGGCACATTAGTCAAGCAAAATGGCATCACCAAAAACTCATAATGCGCGTATCTAGTCCAGAATGGATTATTCGGAACATTAGAGTCCTGAATCTTTAGTTGATGGTACCCTGACCTGAAGTTTATCTTAGAGAACACCCTAGAACCCTATATTTGGTCGAACAAATCATCGATACAAGTCACCGGGTACTTGTTTTTTATGGCGACTTTGTTCAACTAGTGGTAATCAATACATAGCCCTATAGTCCCATCCTTCTTCTTTACAAATAACATCGTGTGCACCACCAAGGTGATACACTGGGCCTAACAAACGCCTTTGCTAACAATTCCTCAAGTTGCTCCTTCAATTCCTTCAGCTTTTTAGGAGACATAAGGTACAATGGGATGGATATATGCTGGGTTCCTGGAGTTAAATCAACACAAAAAACAATATCACGATCTGGTAGCATGCCAGGAAGATCAGAAGGCATCATACCGGTGAACTATTGAACTACTAGGACTGAATCAATCATCGAAGACTTTGTGGTGGTGTCACTTACATAATCCAAGTATGTCAAACACACCTTCTCAATCATTTGTTGAGCCTTCAGGAAAGAGATTACCCGGCTCAGTATATCAACTATTGAACCCTTCCACTCCAACCCTGGCATCGCTAAATTAACAGTCTTGGCATGGCAGTCTAGAACATTGTGTTATGGAGATAACCAATACATGCCCAGGATGATTTCAAAGTCAATCATATCCAGTAACAAGAGATCTGCTCTAGTCTCAAAGCCACATAATGTAACCATAGAGGATCAGTAGATCCGATTTACAACCACGGAATCACTCACAAGAGTGGATACATGAACAGGAGTGCCAAAAGGTGTAGGAGGAATAATAAAGAAATGAGCAAAAAGTGATGATACATATGAATAGGTTGACTCTACATCAAACAATACCGAAGCATCCGTACCGCAGACGGAAATAATACATGCGATGACGGCATCTGAGGCTAATGCATCTGGCATGGATGGAAGATCTTACAATCTGGCTGGAGGACCAGCTGGCTGATCTGCACTTCACTGAGAAATATCGGGTGAACTCTCCATGCCTGACCTCCACCTCTAGGACGACCCCTACCATTCTGACCTCCACCTCTATGTGGCAGGGCATCCGGTGCTAAAATCATAGGATGTTGAACCTACTATACTACCTTGCCCAGAGCCTGGGGTAGTATCTCTTCATATGACTAAGGTCCCCGCACTCGAAACAACCCTGCGTGCGGTGACCTGCTGCCTTGATAACTGACCCTAATGGCCGGTAGACCCACTAGAAGAAGCCTTAATAGTCGGTGGATAATATGAACTCTCCGGCATAGCAGTGAAATAAGAATCAGAAGTACCCTGAATAGCTGGTGGACGATAATAACTCTCTAGCATGGGGCTGAAATAGGGATGCACTGGAGCACCTTGAGCAGGTGGTGGTGCTGAATATGGGTGCATGCTGGGTTGCCCCATCCCAAACTGAACTTCTCTTCTAGCCGGGGCACCTATGAACTCTCACGAGAACATAGCCCACTTATCCTGCTGCATCTTCTCCCTACCCCTCAAATGGTAACCCTCAATACTCCAAGCAATTTCCACTATTAACTAATAAGAAGTCCACATCTCCACCTCTCGGGCCATGTTGGCCTTGATTCCAGAATGCAACCCTGCAACAAACCTCTGCAACCTCTCTGTGTCAATAGGAAGTATCATTAATTCATGGCAGGATAACTCAGAAAACCTCACCTCATGATTGGTCATAGACATCTGACCCTGCTCAAGATACTCAAACTGATGCCGCAGTTATTCCCTCTCAGAGGGTGGAGTATACCTCTCCAGAAACAAATGCGTGAACTGGCTCTAAGTGATAGGAGGAGAGACTGCTGGTCTGCCTAAAACATAAGACTACCACCATCTGCTGGCCCTGCCCTCTAGCTAAAAAGTAGTAAAGTCAACCCCATACGACTCTAATATCCTCATGTTGTGCGGTCTATCCCTGCACCTGTAAATTAAGTCTTGAGAATCCTCATGGCACTAACCCCCCGAATATAGGAGGGTGAAGTCTAGTCCATCGGCCCTACCTCGGGTCGGTGCCCTCCCCTGGCCTCTCGCAATAGGGGGAGCAGCTTCTCCCAGGTCTAGAACATTAGCCATGCGTGTCCTCACCATCTGCGAGAGAATAAAAGAGGGATATTTAGTATACCAATACACGATAGGAATGAACAAAAGATTATTTTTTCCTAACACCCTATAGCCTCTCCAAGATAAATATAAACGTCTCGGTACCGATCTTCAAGACTCTATTAGGTTTTCCCGTAACTTGTGAGACATACGTGAACCTAGTGGTCTGATACCATGTTGTCACGAACTATTTCAAGAATAGATCATGATGGCGTCCAACACCATCGTCAGGCAAGCTAATGCAAAAATATAATTAAATTCTCATTTTTACTTTTACCAAAATAAGTGCAGAAATTCATTAAGTTAAAATCAAACCAAGAATGAACAGTAATATGTTAGAAATAATCTTACAACTCCCCAAAATAATAGTCTACTAATGTGTATGCCAAGAACTGGTGTCATAAGTAATAGGTGACTAGTAGAATGTACAAACGAAAGAAACTATCCTATTGTCCATGAAATACTAGACAACAAAAATAAAGGAAGACTCCATCAAGCTTCTGAACGACACAGGAAAGGGGCAACTCACCGTGGAAGCCTCAAACTATAAAATAAGTGGCGCGCACCAGACTGATAGCCAGATACACCTACCTTAAATCCTGAACAATTAATTACATAAGTGTAATATGAGTACATAAACAATATATACCCAGTAAGTATCTCGTCTAATCTCGAAGAAAAAGAGATGAGAGGTCGACTTGATACAAGTAATGGATAAGATTCACACACACACACACACTACACACACACACACACATATATATATATATATATATATATATATATATATATATATATATATATATATATATATATATATCATGCTCACATTATTCCAAGGTCGACGGCCCGATCCAACATAAAATAAATTGTACACTGCTAGAGGATCGAATAGCGCAAACCATAGATACATCTATTTTTACCAAGGCGATCAACCCGATCCACAAATGTCAATTAATATCAAGAATCACATGAATGCACATTTATTTCAAAATAAATTCATAAAAGTGTTCAACAAGTGTATATATTCGCTTATCTTCCTTTCCAAATCTCTGGCACATCCTAAGTGATAACATTAGCAAGAAAATAAAGAGGCACTTACAAATATAGCATGATATGGGCTCTAGACTACCTGAACAATTAACATAATAGTAGCTACGCACTGAATCTCGTCATCTAGTGCGTACGTAGCCCCCACATTCAGTAGCAAGTAACTCAAATATTACACATATGGGGACAACTCCCTCTTATAAGGTTAGAAATAAGACTCACCCCCCTCCAAAGTGCATTTCCAATACCAAGAACGAGCTCAACCTCTCAATTTATAGACGAACGATCCAAAACTAGTTAAATGAGGTAGGAACTAATAAATATAAGTTCACAAGATTGTATTCTAGGTATTTAAGCAAATTCCCAACCCTTACCGCAAGTTTTCTAAAATCCGACCCCGGGCCCATGTGCCCAGATTCCGAAATATTTTGAAAGAAGTTGTTCTCTACAACCTAAAGATAACTAATATATGATTTCTAATTTATTACATAACAAATTTCGTGTTAAATCTTGCTTTTGTCAAAACCCTACGTTTTGCTCTAGACCATGATTTTACCTTGATTCTAGTGTTCAATATACCTAAAATACTAGTACTAAACTAAGAATAGGTAGAACAAACTTACCTCAAGATGCTAGGTGAATGTCTTCTCTCAAAAGCTCTAAAATCGCCCAATGGGGGAGTGAAATATGGAAAAATGGACTTAGAACCCGTCATAAATGAACTCACTGCTTTAGCGATTTTCCCATCTATGGTAGGGGGACTACATCTGCGGTTTTGCATCTACGAGAAAATGGCCGCATCTGCGGATGTTGGCCAAAAAGGCTGGGACCGCTTCTGTGGCCATGGAGCCGCTTCTACGGTTCGAGAGTCGCTTCTGCGATTTGGCCTGGCCTTCCATGGGCCACATCTATGATGAATTGACAGCATTTGTGGTCTCGAAGCTGCGGTCCACGTGCGGTTATGATAAAAGTAGCAGCTTCAGCACTTCTCAAAAATTTTAACTTCACTCGAGCTTTGTTTGATTGACGCTCGGGCCTCCTGGGTCCCGCCCGAACATATCGATAAGTGTAAAATCACGAATCAAACCTACTGGAACCTTCGAAACACCCAAAATAATGCTTAATCTAAGAATCACCCCTTAAAACTAATTGAATCAAACTTATGAACTTCCAGTTCTTAATTTTCTTTTGACGGGCCAAAATGCCCTTAAACTACTCATATTGAACCAAAATTTTATGGGAAATGATTAAATGATATACCAAAATTGTACCGGGCTTCGGAACCAACATACGAACCCAATACCCACGGAGTAAATCATTAATTAGTTTCTTTAAGTCCTTAATATTTCTGATTAACAATTTCTGATAAAAACTCATTATTAGTGCTAGGGGACTCAAAATTTGATTCCAGGCATACGCCCATGCCCCATATCTTCCTACGAACCCTCTGGGACCGTCAAATAATGAATCCGGGTCAGTTTGCTCAAAATGTTGACCAAAGTCAAATTTGTCCTTTTTTAAGAAAATCATAAGGAACCAGATGAGCATGTTTCAACCCAAACTTCTTCCAAATCCCAAACCAACCGTCCCCATAATTCATGAATTAGCTAAAGTAAGCACGGGAAATTTTATTTAAAGGAACATTCTAAAAGACAAAACGAATCGGGTCGTTACACAATAGCTTGCTCTATACTTGCTAATTTGGTGTCTTCGATTATTATGCTTAAACATAATTTCCATAGCTTAAGGTTGTCCAAAACCCTCTGTTGGAAGCCTAGCTAGAATAGAACCAAATTATTCGATCTATGGTTGTCCTACTTTGACCTTAGAATGGCACGGGCATCCCTATCTAGGTTCTTATGTAAACAATAGCTTGAAGATAATCCATATATTAAAGTTTAAGTTCAAGAGCACAACTAATTATAAACAATAAAAAATAAGAAGAAAGTGCTTTTTCTTGTCTTGAGAACTGAGAATTTCAACTTTGAGAAAAGCTTTCAAATTTTGTTGCCGACGACGAAGCCATCTCAACTGGAGTTACGAGTTGAGAGAGAGGCGGGAGTTTGAGAAGAAAAGCAACGGAAGAAAGGATAAAAATATCTTTTCATATTAATTTTAATAGAGTAGTGGCTATTTTTGCTCAACATTAGAATTGCTAGATAAAAAAAAATATTGCCTTCAGTAGTGGCTACTACATACCATTTTGCCAAATTTGAGTCTAAAAGAATAATTAGGGTCATTTGTAGCCCAAAAGGTTAAGGGAGGATATCTGTGAGCCATTTTTAATATGTTAGGCGTGTTTTTGACCATTTTTTAAAAAATAAGCAATAAATTCGGTCGTCTATTTGGGTAAAATCTCTTTATCACATTTGAATTTACATCAACGGTCGTGATATAAAATTTACGTGCATTGACTTTCACGTGACTTTATATGGTAACTTAATTTCTTCGCACATGTGTACATATTAGTTATACTAAGAGTGTACATGGACATGATTGATTTGGTCTTTATAAAAATCAAATCAAATCAACTATATTGGTTTGGATTGTGTCACGATCCGGATTTCCCACCATCAGGAGTCGTGATGGCGTCTACTAATGGAGCTAGGCCAGCCAAGCTTTAACATTCTCTGATAAATCTCAACAATATAAATAAATGGAAATCAATTAAACAAGTATGGAAGACTTTAAGCTTAATAAAATGAAGCCAAAAATACGGAAGTTTGAAACATATCTTTACTCAGAACCTGGTGTCACTAACTCACGAACTTCTAAGATTTACTAAATATATCTGTCTGAAAGAAATCATAACAGTCTGTTTCAATACAAAAGTTAACACACTGAATAAAGATGGAAGAGACTCCGGGCCTGCGGACGTCAGCAAGGCTTCCTCAAGAGTCCCTGGACTGAAGATAGCTCCCAGATAGAAATCCTACTACTGCTGTCCAAAAGGTTCTCACGGATATGTGAACAAAGAAATGCACAAAGTGTAGCATCATCATAACCGACCCCATATACTGGTAAGTGCCTGGCCTAACCCCGGCGAGGTAGTAACCAGGCTAGATAGGACCTACCACATATAACCTATACAGATATATATATGCAATAACAAGAAAGTACACTAATTTAAGTAGTAAAAAGGGGGAGCATGTTGTGGGGTACTACAATCTAAATATAGAAATTAATGGTAAAGAAGTGAAGCTGAACAATAACATTGAAAAGGAAGCACTGGAAGTCTCTACATATGAACACAATACACTCAATCTATACTCCATTGCGGTGCGCAACCCGATCCTCAATAGATATTACCGTTGCGGCGTGCAACTCGATCCTCAACAATCAATACCATTGCGGCGTGCAACCCGATCCTCAATATTTATCAATATTGTTGTGGCGTGCAACCCGATCCTCAATATTTAATACCAAGAACTCACCCAAACAATGTTCGCGACTCAAGTGTGAGAGAAGTAACAACAATTACAAGGAAATCCCGGTTAGGGAATACAATTGAGAATTCAATCATCATATCAAGGGATAATACAATAAATACATACGTCCCATCAAGGGACTAATCGCTATGCGATCCATTTTTAATCACATATTCCTCGAGAAACGATTTCTTGCCCGAGCCAATGCTCCACAAGCCAAACCAATCAATAACCTTCCTCAACTATTCACATTATATTATGCTCATCAACCAAAGCAAGAAAAATGTACCATTAAATCAGAATCCAACACATATAAGACTCACGATCATGCTAGACTCTGGTGCATAGATAACTGTCACCATGCCTACACATCTTAATCTGTATTTAGCAAGTAGAAAATAACACCCTAATCCTAATCCTTCAAGCCAAAGTTATAAAAAATGCTTATCTCGGTCCGAAAATAGCAATCAAGGCTCTAAAACCGCTTTTCCTTTAGAATCCGACTCCGAAACAGTGATATGTAGGCACAATTTAGTTCATTAGTATCAATAAGAGTTGTTTTACGTTATTGCATTTAATTGTTAAAGCATATAAAATGGGTTAAAAGGTAATTTATTCAGTAGTCAGCTTGTCTAGCTCACATTAGTAGGCGCCATCATGACTCTCGAGGTTGCAAAATTCGGGTCGTTACAAGTGGTCCAAGATGCTCTGGTCCGTCTACTGGGCCTTACGGAGAGTGTCACCCGGGTAGGTCTTCTTCCTGTAGCACCAGCCATCTCCCAGGCTGGAGGAGGATGCTAGACTCCTGCTACTCGCATTCCGGAGCAGGTATCTCCCCAGTTTCAAACTCCAGCGGTTCAGCCAGTTGGAGCAGTTCAGCTGGGTATGGTAGCCCAGACCGGTGATGGAGCAACTATGTTTGCCGATGCTTTGTGGAGATTTGATAAGTTCATCAAGCTCTTCACTACTACTTTCAGCGGTGCATCTTTTGAGTATCATCGGGATTATCTGGACAATTGTCATGAGGTTCTCACGAACATGGGGATAGTGGAGACCAATGGGGTCGATTTTGCAACTTTTTGCTTGTCTGGATCTGCCAAGACTTTATGGAGAGATTATTGCTTGGCTAGACCAGCCAAATCATCAACTTTGACTTGGAAGTAGCTTACTTAGCTTTGTCTAGATAAGTGTCTCCATATCACTCAAAGAGAGGCCTATAGGAGGCAGTTTGAGCGTCTCTAGAAGAGTTCTATGACCGTTACTCGGTATGAGACTAGATTCATCTATTTGGATCGTCATGCTCTTATCATACTTCCCACCTAGAGAGATGGGTAAGGAGGTTCATTGAGGTACTTATTCAGCCGCTTCTACTTCAGATGGTTAGGGAGACTAGGAGTGAGATTTCTTTCGAGGAGGCAGCCAATGTGGCCACGAGAGTGGAGATGGTTCTGTCGCAAAAAGATGGCTATGCTTTGGACAAGAGGCCCCGTTATTCAAGAACATTTAGTGGTGTCACGTCTGAAGGCAGGGACTCGTATGGTAGAGGCTATCCTCATAGGCCTAATCAATCAACACTCCAGGTTTCTCACTATGCTTTAGGTGGTCGTGGTTTTGATATGTAGTATTTTGATCAACAGTCTTAAAGTGCACGCCAGCTCCTATTAGTGCACCGTCACTTCAGAGTTTTTAGGGTGGTCATTTCGGTCGCTGGGGCTAGTAGTATCAGTAGCCGAGGGCTTATTACCCTTGAGGTTATATGGGTCACATTGCTAGGCTTTACCCTCCAGCACTGAGTAGCTCTCAGCATCAGGGTTCCTTTGCCATAGTTGAGGCACTAAGTGTTCCACAGCATACCCAGCCAGCTAGAGGTAGGGTTAGAGGTGCTAGAGGTGGAGATAGAGGTATTAGAGGTGGAGCTCAGGCCGTTAGATGTGGAGGCCAGCCAGTAGCAGGCATCATAAAGATGTAGTTTAGGGTGGTGGGGCCCAACCCCGATGTTATGCTCTTCCAGCTAGGCCTAAGGCTTAGCCAACTGATGTAGTTATTACAGGTAATGTTATGGTTTGTAGCAGAGATGCTTTATTTTTATTTGATCGAGGGTCTACATACTTCTATGTGTCATTATATTTTTCATTGTATTTGGTCATGCCTAGTGATTCTTTAAGTGCTCATGTTTATGTGTCTACCCCGGTGGGTGATTTTATTATGGTAGATCGAGTCCATCGTTCATGTATAGTTGTGATTTGAGGTCTTGAGACGTGTGTATATTTGCTTCTTTTGGACATGGTTGATTTCGATGTTATATTAGGAATGGTTTGGTTATCATCTTACCATGCTATCTTGGACCATCATGCCAAGACTATGACCTTAGCCTTGCCGGGTCTACCTTATTTTGAGTGGACGGGGACTCCTGGTCATTCTACCCGAAGTGTTATCTCTTATGTGAAGGCTCGCGTATGGTCGAGAAGGGGTGTTTGGCCTATTTTGCCTATGTTCGTGATTCTACTGCTGAAGTTTCTTCTATTGAGTCTGTGCCTATTGTTCGTGAGTTTCCTGAGGTATTCCTTTTGGACTTGTCGGGTATGCTACCCGACAGGGATATTGACTTTTGCATTGATTTGGCTCCAGGCACTCAGTTAATTTCTATCCTGACTTATTGTATGGCCCCTCCTGGGGTTTCATTAGACCTAGTGTTTCACCTTGAGGTGCATCGGTGTTTTTTGTTAAGAAGAAGGATGGATCGATGCGAATGTGTATAGACTACAAGCAATTGAATAAGGTTATAATAGAGAATGAATATCCGTTATCGGGGATTGATGGTTTTTTTATCAGCTTCAGGGTGACAAGGTATTTTTGAAGATTAACTTGAGATCTGGCTACCATCAGCTGAGGATTAGGGTATCTGATGTCCATAAGATAGCTTTTCTCTCTCGGTACGTGCATTATGAGTTTTTAGTGATGTCATTCGCATTGAGAAATGCCCCGTCAGCTTTGATGGATTTGATGAACTGAGTGTTCATGCCTTACATAGATTCGTTCGTGATAGTCTTCATTGATGACATTTTGATCTACTCCTGCAACCGGGATGAGCACGAGCAATATCTTAGAGTTGTTCTTCAGACTTTAAGGGATAGTCAGTTTATGCTAAGATTTCAAAATGAGAGTTCCGGTTGAGTTCGATTGCATTCTTGGGTCATGTTGTGTCAGCATAGGGTATTCAGGTTGATCCGAAGAAGATTGAGGCAGTCAAGAACTGGCCTAAATCAACATCAGCTACAGAGATCCGGAGTTTCTTTTGATTGGCAAGCTACTATCATCATTTAGTGGTGGGGTTTTCATCTATTGCAGCCCCGATGACCAGGTTGACCTAGAAGGGTTCCCAGTTCAGATGGTCGGACGAGTGTCAGGTGAGCTTTCAGAAGCTCAAGACAGCCCTGACTACGACCCCAATGTTGGTTTTTCCCACAGGTTAAGGGCCATATATACTTTACTGTGATGCATCTCGTATTGGACTTGGTGCGGTGTTGACGCAGGATGGAAATGTCATTGCCAATGCTTCGCGGTAGTTGAAGATTCATGACAAGAACTGTCCGGTTTATTATTTGGAGTTAGCATCCATTATTCACGCATTGAAGATCTGGAGGAATATGGCATGGCATATGAGGTGTTCACTGATCACAAGAGTTTGCACTATTTGTTCGAGAAAAAGGAGTTGAATTTGAGCTAGAGAAGGTGGTTGGAGCTGTTGAAAGACTATGATATCTCCGTCTTATATCATCAGGGAAAGGCCAACATAGTGGTTGATGCTTTGAGTAGGAAGTCAGCCAGTATGGGCAGTCCTACTTATATTCCAGTCGGTGAGAGACCGCTTTCTTAGGATATTCAGGCTTTGGCTAGCCAGTTCATGAGGTTGGATGTTTTTTAGCCGAGTCGTGTGTTAGCTTGCGCATTCACTCGTTCTTTATTATTGGAGCGTATCCGAGATTGGCAGTATGATGATCCTCATTTATGTGTCCTTAGAGACACGGTGCAACACATAGGTGCCAAGTAGGTCACCTTAGGGGATGATGGAGTTTTGAGGTTGCAGGATCGAGTTTGTATGCCTAATGTGGATGTGCTTTGAGAGTTGATTTTAGAGGAGGCCCATAGTTCCCAGTACTCTATTAATCAGGGCGCTGCTAAGATGTATCAGGATTTGCGGTAACATTATTGGTAGAAAAGAATGAATAAGGATATCACTGGATATGTGGCTCAGTGTTTGAATTGCCAGCAGGTTAAGTATGAGCATCAGAGTCCCGATGGTTCATTTTAGAAGATTGAGATTCCTGAGTAGAAGTGAGAGCATATCACTGTGGACTTCTTTGTTGGACTCCCACAGACTCAGAGAAAGTTCGATGGAGTGTGGGTTATTGTTGACAGGCTAACCAAGTCAACACATTTCATTCCTGTTGCAGTCTCTTATTCTTCTGAGAGGTTAGCTTAGATATATATTCGGGGGATTGTTCACCTTCATGGTGTGCCTGTGTCTATCATTTCGGATCGAGGTACATAATATACCTCACATTTCTGGAGAGCAGTTCAGCGAGAGTTGGGCACACGAGTTGAGTTGAGCACAATGTTTCATCTCCAAATGGACAAGTAGTCCGAGTGGCCCATTTAGATTTTGGAGGAAATGTTTCGGCTTGTTTCACTCACTATGGAAGCTTGTGAGATCAGTTTTTACATTTAACAGAATTTGCCTTCAACAACAACTACCTTTCAAGTATCCATATGGCTCCTAATAAAACTTTGTATGGTAGGCGGTGTCGGTTTCCGGTTGGATGGTTTGAGCCGGGAGATGCTCGGTAGTTGGGTACGGATCTAGTATAGGATGCCTTGGACAAGGTCACGATTTTTCAGGATAGGTTTCATATATCTTAGTCCAGGAAAAAGAGTTATGTCGATCGCATGGTTCGTGATTATGCATTCATGGTCGGTGAGTGGTTGTTGCTTTGAGTGTCGCCTATGAAGGGCGTGATGAGATTTGGGAAGAAGGGCAAGCTTAGCCATAGGTTTTTTGGCCCATTTGAGATTCTCGATCGAGGGGGAGAAGTGGATTATAGATTTGTGTTGCCGCCGAGCTTATCAGCAGTGCATCCAGTGTTTCATGTGTCGGTGCTTCAGAAGTATCACGACGATCCATCCATGTGTTAGATTTTAGCACTGTCCAGTTGGACAAGGACTTGTCCTATGAGGAGGACCTGGTAGCTATTCTAGACCGGCAGGTTCATCAGTTGAGATCAAAGAGTTTTGCTTCTGTTCGTGTTCAATGGAGAGGTCAACCTGCTGAGGTACTTCCTTCTTTTGTCCGTTCGAGGACAGATGATTGTTTTAGAGGTGGAGAATGTGATGACCTTTAATGCTGTATTTTGAAGCCTTAAGAACCTTTTAATGTCTTACATTGATTTACGTGTGTAGTCCAGGCGTATAGCTGGAAAGCCTATATGTGAAAATCTATGAAAATTGGTAAATTTTGACTTTCAAATGAATTAATTGACTTCGGTCAACATTTTGGGCAAATGGACCTGGACCCATAATTTGACGGTCTCGGGAGGTCCATAGAAAAATATGGGACTTGAGCGTATGCCCGGATTCAAATCCCGAGGTCACATGCCCGAGAAATAAATTTTTAAAGAAAATTGTTTTTTGAAAGTATTTATGAGTTTTGAAAATGAAATGTGATTGAAACTTGATGGTATTAGACCCATATTTTGGTTCATGTGCCCGGTACAGGTCTTATATGTGATTTAAGATAAGTTTATGAAATTTTGTAAGAAACGGACTTGAAACGACGTAAATCAGATCGTATTTGAGAAAATTATAAAATTTGATGTTCTTGAGAAATTGCATGATTTTGATGCTAAATTCATAGTTATTGATGTTGTTTAGTGATTTGAATGCACGAGCTAGCCCGTATGATATTTTTAGGTTGGTGTGCATGTTTGGATTGGAGCCCAAGGGCACGGGTAAGTTTTGGATAGGCCACAGGGTGGATTTTGGACTTAAGGCAGGACGACGGGCTTCCCATTTGCAAAACCTGTCTCACAAATGCGATATTTCAAATGCGAGGGCTATGTCGCTATTGCAAAAGTAGCCCATGCCAGTCTATCTCGCAATTGCGAGGATTCTATCAATTATTTTCAAGGGGAAAATTATGTGTTTTGGATAGAACCTAGGTATTTTAATAAATAGGGATTTGGACCTCGATTTGAGGTCCGATTTCTCAACGAATTATATATTTGGATTCGCGGGGAATGGGTAATCGAATTTTGGTTCGAACCTTGGGTTTTGACCATATGGACCTAGGGTAATTTTTGACTTTTTGGGTAAAACTTTGAAAAACTTATTTTCATGCATTGGAATTGATTCATTTAGTGCTTATTTATGCAATTATGTGACTTGTGACTAGGTACGAGTGAACTGATTGTGGAATCAAGGGGTAAAGCGATAGTTGAGAGGTGAATTGTGTTCGTGATATCTAGGTTAGTGTTTGGTCTAACCTTAGCTTGAGGAATTAGGAGTCGAGTCTTATTTGCTATATTGTAATTGTTGAGTACTACGTATAGGCATGGTGACGGGTATCTATATGTTGGTGTCAAGCATTTCCGTGAGTCTTATATTGTGATTATTATGCCTTCCATTATATTGTTCATGCTTTGGCGATGATTCCTATTGTTAAGCAAGGATTGTAGAAGTAATTGTGGAATTTGAATTTTGAGGAGCGTGGGATCAAGCCGTATAATGAAATGTGAAAGCGTAAGAGGTAAATTGAAACCTTTTAGAGCATTGGCTCAAGTTGTAAAGTTAATTGTGAAGTAAAGGTGAACAAGAGAAAGGAATCACTATATTGTCTCCCTTGCCGGGATATTATTATTGTTTGATGTTGTCCCTTGCGGGGACTTGTTGTTGAGATATTGTTCCCTTGCCAGGATTCTTACGGTAATTTCATTCATTTCCTTGCCCTATTATTTGTGATTGTTCTTTGGGTGGTGAAGAGAGTTGTAGCACGAAGAGTGATGTCGTGTGTTATTTTCGTAAGAGAGTGTTAAAGCACGACGGGTGATGACGTATATGATTTGTAAGGAAAGAGCGTAAAGCTTGAAGAGTGACATCGTATCGCATGATGTACCATTCCGTGCCTATTATATTGATTACATGGTGAGGACGGGAGGCAAAGCATGAAGGGTGATGTCGTGCACATTTTCATTACTTGATTGCTTGGTGACGATGAGAGTAAAAGCACGAAGGGTAATGTCGTGCACTTATTGATTTCGAATTCTGTGTTGATGTTTGAGATATATTGTTTCTTTCATTTTCCGTGGTATTTCTACTCTAAATTGATATCTCCCCCATAGTGTGTTACCCCTCCTATACTTTACTGTATTTTACTATTCTTCTTTCCGCTGTATATAGTTAAATTGCACAGGATTATTTGGTAGTCTGGTCCTAGCCTCGTCACTACTTCGTGGGGATAGGCTAGGCACTTACCAGCACATGGGATCGGTTGTGCTGATACTGCACTCTGCACTATGTGCAGATCCCAAAGCAGATTTTTGGACCGTGGATTGGGTGGATACCTTTAGTCTAGGTGGAGATCCAATGTAGACCTGCAGGCGTCCGCAGGCCCTAGCGCCTCCCTCTATCCCTTTATTCATGTTTCATTTCCTTAATTCAGAAATAGTGTATCATTTATTTTTCAAACTTTGTATGCAGTAAATCTTAGATCGTCTGTGAAACTATAACACCATTTCTGGGTAGTTGAGGCTCAAATAGTTATTTTGGATATATGTTCTAATATTCTATTGTTTTTTCTTCCGCTTATTTTAAATTTTTCGCCGTTTCACGTTATTGCTTTTTATTGTAAAATAGTATAAAATGGGTAAAAATGTAATTTGTTTAATAGTCGGCTTGCCTAGATCACATTTGTAGGCGCCATCATGACTCCCGCGAGTGAAAAATTCGGGTCGTGGCAGCTTACAATTCTCGGGTGCCTTAAAACCCAGGCAAAGTTGATGAAGCAGTGGTGTAACTGGTGTTGTTATCTTGTTTCAGACAGTAAATTCTGTCTTTTATCACAGTTAGATGACTCTTTTTGGTTGACTTTTTTTATTCTAATTTTCTTGTATAGATATCAATTGTTTCAGTTCGTTAAACCGTTAACCCGATACCAATAAGCCATTATATATATTCTTAACGGGTTAATGGATTATTGATTAAGAAAATTAAATAATCCGCCCCTAAACCGATAAGCCGTTAATAGAAAAAATTTCAATTGTTTCCGTCCATGAAACCGTTAACCCGATACCAATAAGTCATTAAGCTTTAATTTCGATTTGGTTTTGAATACCCCTAAGAGTGGTTTCCTCTTCCAACTTCCATGTATAACATAAAAATTATTAGTTGATTTTTTATTTTTTTAATAATTTGCTAGCATTAGTACCCGCGCGATGCGCGGACACAAATCATATCCAATATGTAGGTTGTTTGAATCATGTGTAAATAACCTTAAAATATAAACCTTTCAGATAAAATTATATAACATCTATATTAATCATAAAACATGACAAAAAAAAAAACATGATACAAAATATTATTCAAATCTCGTAGTAGACAACTTTTTTATTTTATTTGTAGAAACCTAATCCCTTGATTTTAGAATTTGCATTTCGTTTCGGTATCAATATTAAAAAAAATACTAAATACGTCATGTTATGATCTGTCTTGTTTGAGCTTATTATGTCATATTATTTTAACAAAATTCTTACTATTACTTTATTTTTGACTGAAAGTCAAATATATCTTATTCATCACATCAATTTTACGTATATTCTTTTTATTTTTGTTATTTTCTTGTAGCTGTTTTATTGTTTAATTGTTTTATTAGATAATAACTAAATTAATATCTTGCTTATTATCATTTTAACAGTCTTTAATAAATATAAATTTTTATTCTTAAAATTTGGTATATTTTTATGCTTGTATCCTTTTATTTAGAAATTTTATATCATTTACAATTATTAGTAATATTTTGGAATTTATTTTCCTAGGGCAAAAATCATGTGCTCACATAAGTATCCTCACACTATCTCTATTTTTGTACATTTCTTCCCTACTATAAATTTTAATTAGCTTTTACATTAATTTTTACCTATAACCATAATAATATCATATTTATCCACTGTACCATATCCTTTGGTGGTGCATAAGTTATTTGATGATTATGTTCCAAATATATTGAGTTCTCTTATAATTATTTTTTATTTAGATGCAGTTAAATTTCTTTTTTTTTAGCTTTAAGATATATATTTAATTTTTAATTTTCAAAATTACCTATATTAGAAAGTTATTTATATTCTTAAAATTTTATTTTAATACTAGAAAATAATTTATTAAAATGTTTAAACATATTATATTTATGTAGTAATATGTTTACTATCATTTTATTTCATTCCATAATAATTTCCAAAATAAAAAAATTATGAAATTAAAAAACCCATCTAAAATTCATAAACTTTTTACCATTCTATGTTGTAAATTGGACCGAACTTTTAAAATATTATGCTATATTTTTAAACTTAAACTAATTGCATTCAATTCAAATATTAATCATAGAAAAATATTTTCTTAATTATTTGAACAACCCTAAGAATGATTTCCTCTTCCAACTTCCATGTATAACATAAAAATTATTAGTTTGACTTTTTATTTTTTAATAATTTATTCCCGCATAAGTATAATTAGCAGTTAGAGTGCTCATTCACCCTAAAAATTAAAGTTATTGCCTCGTCACAAAGAGCAGTAACTTTAGATGCTCCCACAAAAGAAAAAAGGTTTAGATTCTTCCAAAAAATTAAAAAAAAAAAGGCTTAGATGCTTCAACTATATTTCATAAACTATATTTTTCACAAGCCACTTAAATTCATATAATCACTAAGGGAATTCTTCAAGTACACTAACTGCAGTGTTCTTTATACTAGTATTAGTGTGCATACGTTATATATGAATTTTACGTGTATCAATAAAATAATATATAAATATAAAATAATATGAATTATGTGTAATAACCGTAGATAATAAAATTGCGTCAAGAAAATATAATCAAGAACCAAAATTATTGCAACAATCGTAGTTTGAATGTTTGAATAAAGGATGCAAAGGCTTTAAAATTCTTATATTTGAATATTTTATTAAGAATTTAAGATAATAGAACACAATGAAGATAGAAAAAAATTACAATTATAATTTGTAAGTTCTTTTATTTTGTACCTCTTTTTCTATTTTTTCGTTTATCCCGATTAGCAACCTTATTACAAACTCCTTTTGTAATATAAAATATATTGTAAAAATTTAACTACTAACAAATAAAATAGTAAATAAGAGAAAGGGTTAGAGGGACTGCACCGAATTTTTCAATAAATTGAACACTTGATGATTTTCACAACTCTAATATTACCACAGAGAAACGTTAATTGTTCAAAGTTCAAACTTCAAATAATACAATAAATTAAATTTAAAAAAAAGGACCCAAATAGATGATTGCAATTTAGGTAAAGAATGAGAGAATGACAATTGAGATTTGAGAATTGAGTTTGTGAAATTAGAGATGGCTGAAGAAATGAAGAAGAGACGGAGTATATTTTTAAATTTTCAAAAGGCTAATTTAGTGTAATTACTAAAAGTATTATATTTTAAAAAAAATAATGCCCCAAAAAAGGCCATTCTCATAAAATATCCGTCGGGCAATGGTCAAATGCATTTTAAAAAAAAATTGAACAAACTTCATTTGTATCCATTTGGGAAAAACTAATGACAATAATTACCAAAAAATAAATCAAACAATTAACAGTCCAAAACTAATTAAAAAGCTAGTCCAACGCCAGTGTCCCTCAAAACCCTAACTTCCTTTTCCTCAGCCAAAGAAGCCGTTGTCGAAGCTTATGTGAAAAAGGCTGAAGGAAAGGAGACAAAATATTGAGGCAATTTGTTATATACTGGAGTAACTTCGTGTAAGAAAATTGGGTTTGGTCACTCAAAATAACTAATAGTCCTGTTTGACCAAGCTACAAAAATCAGATTAATAAAGTAAACAAATAAGTGAAATGAGACGTATTGTATGAAAATTGTGCAGTAATTATCATAATTTTCAATTCACCAATTAATGTAAAATTCTTTCTCTGTGGTGTTTGGTACCTCAAAATTTTCCTGGTAAGGTTTTGAATGGAGGTTCCAACTCAATCCTCGCAAATCAGTTGCTTATTTTTCTTTCAGCGCACTTAGTAAACTAATTGGGATCAGCGCTTCCATAAAAGAAAGAGGTTGAGGGTGGATATAATTTTGAGAAAGAGAAAGGGGGCTTTAAGTTGATTAAAAATTCGGTACAAATTAAAAGTTTTTAAAAAATAGGTATAGGTTAAATAAGGGCGACCAAATAGGGCGCCCCGTGCAATTTTTACAATTAATGCATAGGACATGCAGTTATGCTCATAGTGTAAGAATTCAGTTGGTGTATACAAGTTAATTTCCTTATATATGATCTCTCAAACTGCTGGTTTTAATTTAAGAGCAAGTCAGTCTAGCTTCTTAATCTTTCACCTTTCAAAGAAGTCGGAGCTCAAATTTACAACAGCGCCTCTTTCGTGAAGTTTGAGGACAAATAGTATAAATTTTTCATTGTACAGTCAGATCTCTCTAAACAGCATCGCTATATAACAATCATTCACCGTAAAAACTAATTTTTAATGAAACTAATTTTTATGCTATGTTATGACATCTCTATAACAACATCGTTATATAACAACCATTCACAGTAAAAGCTACTCCCTCCATTTCAATTTATGTGAACCCATTTGATTGGGCACGGGGTTTAAGAAAAGAAAAAAGACTTTTGATCTTGTGGTGTAAAATGAGGCACCTTTATTTTGTGTGGCTATAAATCATTGCATAAAGGTAAATTATTTCCAAATAAGGAAAGAGGTCATTCTTTTTGGCACGGACTAAAAAGGAAATAGGTTCACATAAATTGAAACGGATGGAGTACTTTTTAATGGAACCAATTTTTGTGTTATGTTATAAGGGGGTTTGACATAGTTACCTATAAAAATAAAATTATTTACCCTTGTCTATCCATTTATTTTTCTACCCATAAACTAATTACATTTCCTACCCATAGTAGGTTTTGTGGGGGAATTTTCTCTTTATTCTCCAATTCTTTTTTATTTCTATGCTTCTTTTCTTTTCTTTTCTTTTTCTTTTCTCCTTTTTTTTCTCGTTTTCTTCTTATTTATTTCTTTTTCCTATTCTAACTTCATTTAACTTCTTTTTTTTATATTCCTTTTCTCTTCATAATCGAGTTTCATTTACTATTTTCACTATTTTTTATTATTCTTTTTATATATTTTATTACTAAAGAAAAATCAAATTATGTACTAATTAAATATAGCTAATACAACAAAAAAAATATTAACTAATATTTGATACCAATATAGTATATAGTTATACCAACATGGTATACAATTGTACGCAAAGAGTTAAAAAACGTTTAATTCGATTATTAAACTGAATAATATCAGTTGTCAATAAAACTTTAATAAAATTCTAAAGGATCTAATTGTAAGAGTATACAGTTACATTATATAGCATACTATAATTTTATTTTATTTTTACATTTTTAATTTGCTGGTCACGTTAGGTAAAAGCATAATACAAATTAAAAGGGAAAATGCAAGTGAATTTACGGGTAATAAGTATACTATTACAACATAATTATTATAATATCTTGCATATTATTACAGTATACAATAAAAATATATTTGTATACTATAATGGTATACGGTTGCAGTATAATACTCATATAGTATATTAGTATACTGTAATGGTATACTGTTTTGTAAACTATAATAATATAATGTTGTAGTATATTTATATACTCCTACGTCATATTGTATACCGTAGCGGGATATTGTAGCTATGTTCTTCTTCAATTTTCAATTGAAATTTCGATCTTAATCACCTCAAATCAGCTCCAAACGCTATCAAATTTCAGTATGAACTTTCAAAAGGTACTATAAGTAATATTTAACAGCACCCACTTTGAATCAAACAAGAAATCTTCAAAAATAAAATTGAGATTCAAGCCCAATAATGGTGGATATTCAACGTGTGAGCATAACATTGATGAATAATAATAATAATAATAATAATAATAATAATAATAATAATAATAATAATAATAATAATATCTTTTGTGCTCCTCCAGGTTAATATATATTTTTAATTTTATATTATGTTATTTTTAATTAGTATTATTATGATAAGATGATAAAATATATTAGGAAAATGTGATACACTTACAACAAAGGTACATATGACTTTGAGAACAACAACAACAACAACAACAACAATAACCCACTATAATCTCACTTAGTGGGGTCTGGGAAGGGTAGTGTGTACGCAGACCTTACCCCTACCCTAGGGTAGAGAGACTGTTTCCAAATAGACCCCGACATCCTTCTCCTCCAACAACTTCACACTTTGCTCTTGGGGAGACTTGAACTCACAACTTCTCGATTAGAAGTGGGGGTTGCTTACCATCAGAGCAACCCATATTGCATAAACATTAAACAATGGCAAAGATAAGAATGGGTAGAGCTAATGGCAAAGATAAGAATGGGTAGAGCGGGTAAAATAAATGTGTCGCATAGGTATAATTGTAAAAGAAATCAGCATGAGTAGATACGGGTAAATATTTTGCCTTTTATGGGTATAAAGTATAATTTGCTCATGTTATAATATATGTTCTATGTAATAGCAACAGCCAAAAAAATCTAAAACAAATGAGACTATTATAAAGAGGCTTGATTACTGAAAGACAGGACATCCAGGGACCTGTATACCAGGTGCAGTAGGACAATGTGCCAAAGGGCAGTGATCATCTAAATTTAAACCCCACCAATTTGCGCCATTTATATCTCTAATTTGCAATGTGAAATAAGCAAGTATGGCCATAAATGCAACTCCAGCATCAAGTCCTGCAGATAGAATATAATTGTGCCTCGCCCACCAATTTTTGTATTTCCTGTACACGTAGAAGTTGAAAAACAGCCCAACCGATAACCAGCCGATGTAGTTCACTGCCCTAGCCGGTGGCATTCCTCCCGAACCTGATACAGAGACAGATTCAGAATTTAAATTTTACACGTTCAGTCTATATGTTTTTATTGTTAGCGTCGGAAATGTTGGATTCAGTACTGACCTGATAATAGTACTGGCATGTTGATAAGTCTAATCCACTCCTGATCAGGAAATTTGCGCGAGAGAAGCCAAACGGGGACAGGCGCTAGAATTCCTAGTAGGAAGAAGTAGTTTACATTGGAGTATAATCCTAGTTTTCCAAACATCCTTAGAGGACCAACAACACCCCAAATAATTGAGGCACTGTAAAATACATCATCTTCAGGGCAAGTCCACGGGCTTCCTTCGGGCAATTTTGATGGGTTGCAGATGTTATCCACTGTATCAAGGAGCCACCAAGCCGTCCCAAAATAGACTGAGGATGCCACTACAGTTCCTACTAGCTTTGTCATATTAAAAAAAAAATTATAGACTACAAGTGTTAAGTCCACCAATCATGGCATAAGATAGTTGTATATACTCTTAAAACGTAACGTACCTGAACAATGAACATGGATTTTGGAGGGATCTTCATGTAGTGGCCTAGTTTGAAATCAGCGAGGAATGATATAGCCTGTGACACGCTAAGTAATCCGTAGGTTTTGAATGTTACATTGGCTAGAGGTTTTCCAGGATACAGGTAACCTATGATGAGCTCCGCGATAACATTTATTCCTGGTGCCTGTATTATAAAGATTTCTAAACAAAACCAAAGGTGCAGTTGTTGGATATTGAAAAAACAGTAAATGGAACGTCGTGAAAGTAACCTGGTTCGTTGTAGCTGTTATTACAGCGATAGGAAGGGTGAAAAATAAAGCCAAAGCCATTGCTAATATAACTCCCCAATAAGGAAGCTGCAATTGTCTACCAAATCCCTCAGAAGCAAGCAATGAAAGTCCAAGAACCACTATCAAGATAGTGAAAAACCACCATTGAGGAACAGGCTCATAGTTTTTCTTCATTATCCTTGTATGAATATCCTCAAATTTCTCTCGGAAAGATCCCTTTGTTTGTTCCCAGATCGTCCTAAACCATAGAGTGCATAATTACATGACATGACAGCCCGGTGCATTAAACTCCCGCTATGCACGGGGTCAGGGAATAACGGACCACAAGAGTCTATTGTACGCAGCCTTACCCTGCATTTCTGCAAGAGGCTGTTTCCATGGCCCGAACACGTGACCTCCTGGTCCCATGACTCCCCTTTATATATGTGTTGCTTTAAATTAAGGTAGAAATAAGGAATTGTAATACCTTCCATGGAAGAGAGCAACATGAGTAACTGTTGCAGCTAGCGTCGCAAAGCTTAAACCATAGGTAAATACAAAGAATATGCTCAAATGAACTTGGCTGTAATGATCATATCCTTGTTGATTGAAATCAAATGTTTCCTTGTTGAAGATTCTTGTGAGGTTGTATGCTTGTCCATCAGAATCAAACAGGTGAGAAGAGAAAATTGGGAAGCGTTTGGCGCGGAACAAGTCAGTCCAGTAGCAAAATGGGATGGCTATGTAGACAATTAGTATGAAACCAACCAAAGTGTTCATAACAGCAAAACCAGGTGTGGCTAATGGACTTCCCAAAAAACCAGCAAGAGTAGACCAATCTAGAGCAAACGAACCGATTCCAAGTCCCTTTAAACCGGACCCTAGTTGTTGCGCTGTCACTGAGTCCTTCCATATCCAACACACGAATGACAGAGCTGTTATCGATGGAAATAGATAGTTAGGGACGATGTAATAAGAGAAGCTTGATACAAGAACCACAATGAAGAATTGCAGCCTTGTCAAGCCTCCTTTTGGCCTCTTCTCAACGTCGTGCAACGCCCTACAAGATTCAAATCAAATGAACTTTAGATTTCATAAAACAGAATTGTGGTAAGGGAGTAAGAAGAACAAAGCAAAGAGTGAGAGAAAACACCTAAACAAGGAGACTTGAACCAAATTGGAAGGCCACCACATGTATGGCGAATCAACTAAAAACCTTCGGAATATACCAGCCCATCCATATCCAAGCAACTAAATTTCAAGATTCCAACAATAGTAACATCAATTATCCAGGACCAAAACGCACAATAATAGAAAGTAATAAAACCATTGTGGAGTGTTTGGCACTTTTTGGCTTATCTACGCGTTTAGTAAACACCAGTATTACTTATAAGCCATAAACAGCCAAAAACAGCATATGGAAGATTCAAGAAACAGTTCTAAAGAAAACTTGCCTGGGTAGTATGTGTCAATAACAAAGCTGCAAGAGGGTGAATTTGGCTGCCGTAAAACGCCTTTACTATGGTAACAATGCTAACAGCATAAACACTAGTTGCACCAGCATTGGCGAAAATGGTAATAAGAACATGTTCTTTCAAGTTAAATGGCCCTGGATTAAAAGAAAATGACCACTTTGTTGCTGGAATATTAATTATTTTTGTCGGCAAATATGCAGCCATAAGCTTTCCAAGGGGAAGCACCAAAATCTGAGCAGAGACAGAGGAAATATACAGCATGTTTTGGCGATAACCAAAGAACTGATTCAAGAATGCCAAGATTGCACATGATGTAATCCCTAAAGCCCATGTTCGAAACGTTAAGCAAGGCAAAGATGGATCATCTGTTGTTGGAACTGTTAGTCTAACTTGCTCTATTGGTGAATCATTCACTTCTTCATCTGCAAACAAAAATCTTCTCAAAGTAAACCACAAATAGACAGTGGCGGAGCCACATTCAAATGAAATCGGAAAATTATGTTGCAAGATAAAATTTTCTGTTTTATGTATATTTACTATACATTGATTCCCCTAAAGTTTTTGGTGTATCCGTTTTCTTATATTTTGACATCCCTGGATGAAAATTCTAGCTCCTGATACTGCAAACAGATATGAATAATATTTGATTCCTGTAATATTGAGCAGAGAGTTTAAATTACCTGAAGATTCAGTAATGAGTTTCTTAGGCTCATTTGACAATGGTTTTGTAGTATAACTTTCTGAGGTTTCCATAGGCTACAGCAAAGAGAGTATTAAACCAGAAACAAGAATAATATAGTGAGTAAAGCCAGAATATATATATAAATAGTAGAAGTACCTTAATTAATTAACAGGAACGCTATTTTATTAACTAATTCAGTACTAATTTTTGGTTGTTTGTCCATGTCAAAATCTGAATATGGACAGTTTAGTGTACATCGCTCTAAATTTACTTTATTTGTCTATAGCTAAATATGATGAACTGAATGTCCACGTTTACCTTATCTGCATACATAATAAAAGACAATTTTTAGTAATTGTTGATTAGAACTCAAGCTTTACCTATTACTTTTTTACGCCTAACTATTACTCTCTCCATCCAAAAACTATTTGACATTATAGGGAGAAAATAGTTCATTCTCTCGATCAATATGGGATAATTAACACTGCCGTACGTCCAAGACTGGACATATGGTGCATGAATAATATAACATAGGCGTTCAACATTGGGTAAACCAAAAATAAGAATAAAAAGGTCTGAAACAACTTCAAAAGTTAGTTGATGAGGTAAGTATTACTTAAAACGATATAGGAAAATAACTCATTCTCTCAACCAATATCGACCACTTAGCATTAGTAATATTTTACTTTACTACTACTTCTTTAATACTATATAAATTAAATGAATATCTTAAATTTTGTTCTCAACTAAATACAACAATAATAACGACCTAGTAAAATCTCACTGGTAGAATTTGGGAAGTGTAATATGTATACAGATCTTACCCCTACCCTGAGGGAATGGAGATGGACGACACACAAAATGAGATGGATGTGTACTCTCTTCGTTTCAAATTAGATGAGGTACTTTTCTTTTTAGTCCGTTCCAAAATAAATGACACAATTTTAAATTTGAAAATAATTCAACTTTAAACTCTCTTTTTTACTCACTTTACGCTTAATGAGAAGCTTTTATAACCATGCAAATGTCATGACCCAACAAAGCTTTTAAGGCACAAATTTCATAAGTCTTTTTTTTCCTTCTTAAACTCTGTGCCAAATCAAATTATCTCATAGTATATTTTGGAAATTTTACCACCTATAGAATATGTTAGTACCCTATTTATAACATATAAATACCATTTTAAAAATTTTACACTATATAAATACCTTTTTAAATTTATAACAAAATTTAAATTTAATACCATCCTATAATTAAGCCTTAATATATTTACAAAATATTTTTCTCTCTCATTATTTTATTTTTCTCTCACCCAATTGTCATTTTTTCTCTTTCTTCTTCAATACAGTTTTGCATCTTATCCCACAAACACTCTTTTCATACACCTTCTAACCTTTCTCTGCCATTAACAGAATAAATTTCCGCCATTTTAACACCAAATCCTCGCGCCATTTTCAGATGTATACTGCTGTATTCAGATGTATGGTTCTTTGATTTCATATGTATTCAACTACAGCGAATTAAATTGAAGTGTATTAGTAACATATACTCAACTCTATTCATAATTTGTATTCAACTTCATTAAACGATCGAATGAGCTGTATTCATCAAATGTCAGTTTAATTCAACTTTGTCAATCAGGATGAACTAATTTGTATTCAAATGTATTATAATGTATTAGTATTTCCAATAACTTTTAACTGTTTTAATTACAGTTGGATTCGGATGTATTTAATTACATGTATTCAGGTGTTATAGAATTTGTGTCAATCGATAGAAGGAAAAGCAAATATTGTTAATTTAAGTTAGTTAACTAAAATTAGGGAAATCAAATTTGTTTTGATTTCCTTCCGTTTTTATCTTCTTCACCGTCCCATGAATTGCGCTGATATGTTACATTTTTTCCGCTAAATACAGCTTAATACACCTAGATACAGATCATGTTTTACTGAAATTCCTGTTTGTGCGGCGTCATTTCATGTTGTATTATTGAATACAATACGTTTAACACACTATATACATCATAAATTATCGTAAAACATATCTATGCCACGTAATATAGGAAAGGGTTTCTATTTATTGCTAATTAGGTCTTAAAGAATGTATTTTGTGAAAAATTCTCTATATTTTTTCTTAAACTCCGTACGAGGAAGTACTTTGCTTTCACGTGACATATTTTGATTCAATTATTTTTCAATAAGATGCTAAAATATCAGTCCAGTATGTAGACAGGCCAATTGTGGGGCAAAAACATTAGCCTACAATTCAGTAAGGGACAGAATAAAGAATGGCATTGCAGGAGAAGCCAATTTACCTTATACTGCCTTTGTTTCCTTTTCTACAATATACGTCTGAAATCCTATGTATCTTCTCGAACGGAAATAAGTCATGTTATTCCTATCATATTATTGCTTTTGTCTTCCAACTATTTAAGACCGGATTCAATAACACCTTCTAACATATTATTAAATTTGATTTTGCACATTTTGTCATGTACCTTAATATCAGTACACTTCACACTCACTCAATCGTGAGAAAATGACCATTCAATTGTTATATAGTCATCAATTATTGCACATTATGGAACCTAATATTATTTACTCATATTAGTGTTGGGATAGAAATAAACACGGTGCATACAGAAGTTAACAATGCAAACTTTGATGGACGATACATCAGAGTATAAGAAGCATATACTTCCTCAGTTTCAATTTATGTGAACCTGTTTGACTGGGCATGGAGTTAAAGAAAAAAATAAACACTTTTGGAATTTGTGGTCCTAAACAAGTTCAGATCGGGTCCAGAGTATTTGTGTGCTTATAAAAGCTTCTCATTAAGGATGGAGTTGTAACTTTAAGCTAAATTGTTACCAAATTTTGAAAGGGTTCATTCCTTTTGGAACGGATCAAAAAGGAAATAGGTTCACATAAGCTGGAACAAAGGGGTACTAAACGAGGCATAATAATTTATTATGATTTGGTCAATTGTATTCATCACTAATATAAAAAGAGATTTTTTTTTTAGAGAATAATCTCCCCCAAATATGATTCTCATAAAGACTACACTATAAAGGTTGTTATAATAATTGTTATAACAAAGGATCTTTTATAGAAGTGTAAAATTTTCCTCCAAGAAATGAATAAAACATACTGTAACGACCCGGCCGGTCGTTTTTAAAATTTACGCCCTGATCTCCCAATTAACTGTTTCCCCTAAGTTCATTTTTGCTATTGTGGTTTGTCGGGATGTTCGGTTTTAGAATTTGGAGTGTTTTGGGACATTTAGTCCCTAAATGAGAGCCTTATAGTTGAAAAATGGCCCGTATTTAGAACAATATTAAGAAGACCTCGGAACAAAAATTGCATGGTTCTGTTAGCTCCGTTAGGTGATTTCGGGGTTGGGAGCGCATTCGGAATATATTTTGGAGGTTTGTAGCTCAATTAGGCTTGAAATGCCGAAGTTTGAAATTTTTGGAAATCCGATCAATAGGTGAGATTTTGATCTGAGAATCGGAATGTAATTCTGACAGTTGCAGTAGATTCGTTAGGTGATTTTGGATAGTTTGGCAAAATTTCAGTGCATTCGGACGTCGTTTGGTCAGGTTTTTGATAGCATATAGGTTTCGGAAGTTTTGGTTGAAACTTAGGCTTGAATCCGCCATAATTGGATGATTTTTGAATTTAATAATATGCTTTTATGATTGGAAAATGTTTGAATAGGGTATTAGAATGTGTTGGTGTGTTTGGTTGAGGTCCCGGGGGCCTCGGGATATTTTCGGATGGTTAAACGGAAGAAAATATGGAAAGTTACAAGTCTGAGTTTTTATCTTCTGGAAAGTTGCAGGTCTGGAAAATGTGGAAAGTTGCAGGTGCGGTACCGCAAAAACGGTTGAGCTTATCGCAGAAGCAATTGGGAGCCTGAGGGGTAGACTCCGCAGAAGCGGAGGAGTGACTACTGATGCGCCTTTTCGGAAACGACAAATGAACGCATGAGCGGGACCGCTGGTGCGGTCCCTGTAGCGCAGAAGCAAAAATGGATTTTAAGTGGGAAACCGCAGAAGCGGTTGGTTTTATCGTGGAAGCGGGACCGCAGAAGCGGCCAATGGACCGCAGAAGCGAAAATCCCCCAGTGATTAATGGGCAGTAAGGGTTCGAATTTCAGAACATTAAACACATTGGAGGCTTCGAACTAGGAGAGGATTTTAGCAAATTTGAGGAGAAAATCAAGGGGGAATCATCAGGTAATCACTCATGGACTAAATTTATATTAATATACTGTTAAAACACGGATTAAACCTATGAAAATAGATGATTGAACGTGTGTTAATGGAGGATTTTTGCTCCAAGCCTAGGCTATTGACAATTATTGACTTGAATAGGCAAACGGAGTCCAATTTTGATAAATTTTACATGGTTAGACTTGTAAGAGTACGGGGTTCTGAAAACATAAAAATATTTCGATTCCGAGCCGATGGATGCAGGGGTATTTTGGTCATTTCACCCATTTTCACGTCGTAGCTTTAATTTTATCACTGTAATTAGTTACTTGTGATGTTATTTACGCTATGTAATTGGTTTGGCTAGATTTGGGCTACTGAGAGTCGGATACTCATGGCAAGGGAGTCGTTTCTTTAGCGGTTTTGTACTAAGATTGAGGTAAGTGACTTGTCTAACCTTGCACGAGGGAATTTTCTCCCTTAGAATATATATGTGTTGATTTAAATGCCTTGTACGCGAAGTGACGGGCGTGTACTTGTGCAGATTATTGAAAACTACCTTACTTGAACTGCTCAATCCGTGTTATCTTTATTATTTAATTAATTAAATTGCAAGGCTTATCTGGTATTAGCTATGGAAGCATGATTAGATAGGATTATCTGTCTAAGTGCCTACTTGTCTTAATAGAACTCCCTAGAACCTGTTGAGACTGGATTAAGTGATTAATTGTAGCTGTGTACTTCACATTTCTTTATGTTTTCCCTCTTATTGATTGTGTTTGTGTTGTATGGGCTGTGGGTTCAAGTCCCGGAGATTCGATGCTACTGAGGTAAAGGACTGCGGTTTAAATTCTCGAAAATCCTGAGATACTAAAATACGGACTGCGGGTTCAATTCCCGGAGATCCTGAGATACTGAAATATGGACTACGGGTTTAATTTCTCGGAGATCCTGAGATACTGATACACATACTGCGGGTTCAATTCCTGTAGATCCTGAGATACTAATATACGGACTGCGGGTTCAATTTTCGGAGATCCTGAGATACTGATATACGGACTGCGGGTTCATTTCCTGGAGATCTAGAGATACTAATATACGGACTTCGGGTTCAATTACCAGAGATCCTGTGATACTAATACATGGACTGCGGATTCGATTCCCGGAGATCCTGAGTTGTTGAGAATAAGAGGACTGCGGGTTCAATTCCCGGAGATTCTGGACTGTTGATTTGTACTTGTTGTGTTAATTTCTTTTGTTAGCTTAATTTTAGACGGTTTGTAGTATTTATCTCATTTGTTATAATTTCTGACTTGTTCTTATCTTGAGCTGTTCGGTATTATTATTATCATTATTTTATTATTTCTTGGTAGGGCCCTAACCTTCATCGTCACTACTCCATCGAGGTTAGGCATGGCACTTACTGAGTACCGCCGTAGTATACTCATGCTACTCTTCTGCACACTTTTGTAGTGCAGATCCAGGTATATCTTATCAGACGCACTACACGTGACTTAGGAGCATTTTCAGGAGATGCGAGGTATGAATCTGCTACGTCCGCATATCCGGAGGGTCTTCTTCTATTATTCTTAGTGATGTCAGTTATTCCCTTATTGTCGTTGTGTAGACATTCTTGATGTATAGAGCCACAGTTGTACTCTCTTAGTCTGTGTTGCCCGTGAGTTTCCGGGTCTTGGTGGTTGTATTTCTTCTAGTATTTGGCGAAGTGTATGTGTCGAGCGGCATTTAATATATTTCTTTTATATTATTCCATTGTTATTTTATCTTTTTTTCATAAAAGTTTAGATTTTGCATTGTGTTAGGCTTACCTAGTCGCAAAAACTGGGTGCCGTCATGGCATATTCACGATTTGTGAACTAGGGTCATGACTAGTTGGTATCAGATATCTAGGTTCATAGGAGTCACGGGACACAGACCGGTTATTTAGAGTCTCGCTGATTGATACGGAGACGTCCGTATTTATCTACAAGGGGCTATGTAACTATTTAGGAAACTCTTCATTTCTTTTGGATTCCTTGTCATGCGATATTTTGACAACAAAAAATCTCAACTTCTGTATTCTATTCTGTCACAGATGGTGAGGACACGTGCTACTCATGAGGATCAGGTACATGTGCCCCCTGCTGCCACCGCCTGAGGCCGAGACCGAGGCCGAGGTAAAGGTCGAGGACGCGCCCGAGGTGCAGCCACAGCATCCCCGCGCGTTGCTGCTGAGGCACTACCGGTGGATCAGGTTAGAGCGCAGGCACGTGGTACACCTACCACAGCTACTACGACTCCAGCACTCCATGAGACTCTAGCCCAGTTTATGAGCATGTATACTACTCTAGCTCAGGCGGGGTTGCTTCCTCTCACTACAGCTAAATCTCAGGCTAGGGGAGGGGCCCAGACTCCCGCAGCCCGCACACCTGAGCAACGAGAGCCCACGGAGCAGGTTCCAGATGTTATTACTATACATCTTGCCGCACCAGTACAACCCGGAGGTGGGCTTGTTGCCCCCGAGGACGAACAGCGTAGGTTGGAGAGGTTCAAGAAATATGATCCCCTAGTGTTCAGTGGCTGGGCTTTAGATGATGTATTGGGATTTCTGGAGAAGTGTCATCGTATCCTCCGTACTATTGGTATAGTGGATACTAGTGGGGTTTCCTTTACCGTTTTTCAGCTTCGAGGGGCCGCTTATGATTCGTGGCGCACCTTTGAGTTGGATAGTCCAGACGAGTCTGCCTCATTGACCTGGGCACAGTTTTCTGATATGTTCTTGAGAGAGTTTGTTCCCTAGAGTCTTAGGGATGCTTGGCGATCGGAGTTTGAGCGGTTGCGTCAGGGCTCTATGACAGTATCGGATTATGCTATCAGTTTCACCCGGTTAGCCAGACATGCACCGGCCTTGGTCGCCATAGTCTGGGAGAGAGTGCGGAGGTTTATTAGGGTCTTATTCCGCCTATCCGGTCTAGCATGGCTAGAGAGTTGGAGACGGATGTACCGTATCAGCAAGCGGTGAGTATTGCCAGGCGAATCGAGGGTATGCTCACTAAAGAGTGAGGAGAGAGGGAGGCCAAGAGGTCTCGTGAGTTGAGTCATTTCTTTGTACCCGTACTTCAGTAGCCGGTCGTTTTGGCAGGGGTTATGTCATCCAGTTCATTCAGCATTGCCAGCAGCTGGTAGTACTCCGGCTCCTGTAGCACATCAGGAGACTTATTATGCTCCCCCAGTTTCTACTGCGCCTCCTGCGCGGGGTACCTCCAAGGGTCAGTCCAGCGGGAGCGGGACCGGTCAGTCACAGCCACTGCATCCTCCTAGGGATTGTTTTGAGTGCGGGGATACTCGCCATCTGGTTAGGGAGTTCCCTAGGCGTAGGAGGGGAGCGCCTCTACAGACTTCGCAGCCTCAGCGTGGTTCCCAAAATCAGTAGGCCATCGTCCCAGCCCCAGCTGCCACCCCACCTGCCTAGCCAGCTAGGGGCGAGGATTAAGGTGCCAGAAGTCGCCCTCGAGAGAGGAGTCAGGCCAAATTTTATGCTATTCCTGATCGCGCCGCAGCTATCGCCTCTGATTCTGTTATCACAGGTATTATCTTGGTTAGTCACAAAGAGGCATCGGTTCTATTCGATCCTGGTTCTACTTTTTCATATGTGTCCTCTTATTTTGCTTCACATCTGGATGTGCCTCGGGATTCTTTGAGTGCCCCTATTTATGTTTCTACTCCGATGGGAGATTCTTTGGTTGTGGACCGTATATATCGGTCGTGTTTGGTTACTATTTATGGTTTTGAGACCAGAGCAAATCTTTTATTGCTCAGTACGGTAGATTTCGATATTATTCTGGGCATGGACTGGTTGTCGCCCCACTATGCTATTCTTGATTGTCATGCCAAGACCGTTATGCTGGCTTGCCAGGCATTCCACGTATTGACTGGAGTGGTACTCTAGATCACACCCCCAACCGTTTTATTTTCTTTCTCAAAGCTCAGTGTATGGTTGAGAAGGGGTGTGCTACTTATCTAGCTTATGTGAGGGATGTCATTGTTGACAATCCTTCTATTGATTCTGTCCCAGTGGTACGTGATTTCTCTGATATATTTCAAGTTGATCTCCGGGGCATGCCGCCCAACAGAGATATCGATTTTGGTATTGACTTATTGCTGGGCACTCAGCCCATTTCTATTCCTCCATATCGCATGGATCCTTCTAAGTTGAAGGAGTTGAAGGATCAGTTATAGGAGTTGTTGGGTAAGGGTTTCATTCGACCCAGTGTTTCGCCTTGGGGTGCTTCTGTGTTGTTTGTGAAGAAGAATGAGGGTTCTATGCATATGTGCATTGACTATCGCCAGTTGAACAAAGTTACAGTGAAGAACTGATATCCTTTGCCACGAATTGATGATTTATTTGACCAGTTACAGGGCGCGCAGGTGTTCTCCATGATTGATTTGTGCTCTGAGTGTCATCAGCTGAAGATTTGGGAGTCTGATATCCTGAAGACTACCTTCAGGGCTCGGTATGGTCACTACGAGTTCGTCGTTATGTCTTTCGGGCTGACAAATGCCCCAGCAGCTTTTATGCATTTGATGCACAGTGTATTCAGGCCATATCTTGACTCGTTCGGGATTATTTTCATTGATAATATTTTGGTATATTCCCAGAGTCGGGAAGAGCATGAGCAGCACCTGAGGATAGTGCTTCAGACTCTGAAGGAGAAGCAATTATATGCAAAGTTCTCTAAATGTGAATTTTAGCTGAGTTCGGTGGCATTTCTAGGCCACGTGGTGTCGAGCAAGGGTATTCGAGTGGACCCGGTGAAGGTGGAGGTTGTGCAGGGTTGGCCCAGGCCCTCCTCAGCTACTGAGATTCGAAGCTTCCTTGGTTTGGCGGGATATTACCGTCACATTATGGAGGGGTTCTCTTTGATCGCAGCACCTGTCACACCTCCTTTTTTACCAATGCATAACGTATAAATGTAAATGTGCCACTGTTTAATACTACACCCCGAGAAGGAATATAATAATAATCAGTGAAGGAGTTTTTCCACTTAAAGGACAGTCGGAACGGGATCAATTTATTTAATTTTTCAGAGTCGCCACTTGGAAAAATAATGGTGTCCCAAGTCATCGGTTTAATCCCGAACCGAGGAAATTTATGACTCTGTAATACAGTCTGCGAAACTAGAAACCTGAATAAGGAATTCTGTTAACCCGGGAGAAGGTGTTAGGCACTCCCGAATTCCGTGGTTTTAGCACGGTCGCTCAAGTGCTCTTTTTGCTTTTATCTGATTTCTTTTTATATTTTAACTAGATGCTTTTAATGTTCCGCCTTTTAATTTTAGAAGAATTGCGACGTCACGAAAACACATTTCGAGTCACACCGCAACCGGTACGCCTGTGACTATAATGCATTTCAGTTTCGCCGAGAGTAAGATTTGGGTCACATAAATGCGCACCCGTATTTAGGAAAGTAATTTATTTACAAATCGTGCCTAAGGGTTCTATCGTCTTTATTAACTTTGGGAAAGACCGTGAAATTCATTAAACGGTCTTCCCGAGTCTAAGTCTTTACAATTAATTTGAGGGCCCCGCAATTGTGTATTTAGTGCGGCGAGGCTCATCTCATTTTATTAACAATATAATCCTAAAATGACTACATTTCCTATTTTTTAGTTTTTATAAATAAAGAAATCTCATAAATAATTTAGAAATTAAAAATGCAATACTTATCTTATTTATGACAAAAAAACTTAATGAAACAGATTTTAATCTATGTTTAAACAAAAAATTTTTTTTTCGAAATTGTTTTATTTATTAATTTATTATTATTATTATTTTATTATTTTATTAAATACGAAATTTCACAACTTAATAATAAAAAAAAGCTAATTTAGAATAATATTAAAAACTTGAATATATAAAAAAGAAAAACCAATAAAATCATTTATTCAAAAAAAACTATCAAAATTATAACAATATTAAAGTTTATATGATAAAATTATTTATTCCAATTATTCAAAGCTAGGTAAAAAAAAAAAGAAATCACAAATCAATTGTAATTTTTATTTAAATTCGTTTTTTTTTTTAATTTGAGGGGCAAATATCCTAATTGATTACATACTAAAAAAAATATTTTTATTTACTACGTTTGGAAAATTTTTTTTTTTAAAAAATAACCAGTACTTAAATTAAAACTAAAAATAAAAGTGCAAAACCAACAACTAATATTTGTACAAACTAAACCAATCTTATAACTAATTTAGACTCATATTTTTAACTTTTTTTTTATACTATTTTTTAACTTAAACCCATGATATTAACTATTTACAACTATTTTTCGAAACCATAATCAACCTTAATTATTTACATCTATATTGGGAGATTTGATGAACTTGAAGAAACCATTCTTGTATTATTGAAAACTCAAATCGTACCTAAATGCCTAATTTACGCAAAATAATTAAAATTCGCATTTTTGTTAAACTTAACTACATATTAACAACTTAGTTTATTAAAGACGATATTAGAGAAGTTCTAATTAATTTGATTAACAAAAGAGTAATTCATTCTTCCTAAACAATTTGAATATTAATAAACGTATTTATAACTATACTATTTAATAACCATTTTTAGAAGTGAATTATTATTGCTACAACAAAGCTTAATTATTTAAAGTTATCACAAAACTTACAGAATATTAATATGGAATTTATTGAAACATAATCTGTAAAAGAAAATAGAAATAGAAACTATTTAAAATTTTAACAAAATTTTCATCTTTCCCATGTATTCATCTTATTATTTAAACATGATTAGGTATGTACCTGATATTGGAAATAAAAGAAATACCGGTGATCAACACAGCAATATCACAGCAACAACAACCTCAAAATACCCAGTATCCGGATTTAAGCAATAAGAATTAATAACCAGAATTGAACTTCAGAATAAGATTTGTAAAAAATGGAAGACTAATTTTTTCAGATTTTTTTTTTGTTTTTTTTTTTTTTTTTTTTTTTTTTTTTACTATTTGCTAACACTCTTTAAGATTTTTTTTCAGATTCTTCTCTCTCAAATTTTTTCTTCTTCTATAAATGAAATATGATTCTAACTTATATACACAAGACTCAAGGTCCCCTTTTAATTAAAAATAAACCATTATTAATTAAAAAACTAAAAGTAAGACTTCCACTTTCTTTTTATTTTAATCCCACTTTTAATTCCACTATGTTATGTTTTATTCTCCATTATATATATTCTATTAATACTTTTATTACCACTATCTTTTGTTTTGTCTTCCACTTTAATTTAACAATAATTAAATAACTAATGGACAAAATAACTTTAATTCAAATAATTGACTATAATTTGATGACTAAAATACCCCCCAACGTTATTAATATTTACTATTATACCCCTTCAGCTATAACCAATACACCTAAAATCAAACAACCAAAATATAGCAAATCTAACCATTTTTGAACAAATTTAACAACAATTCTAACAATCTTGATGAACAACCTAGAACAACATGATTTTTAACAACAAAAATTTTTAGATTCATAATAACAACAAACAAGTAACTTTAAATCACTTAAACTTAACATATCAAGCAAACTATTTTAATTCTGTAATTAAAATCCAAAATTAGAATTAAGCAAAATAATGAACCAATTTTAATCTAATAAACTCAATAATCATCTAAAATTGAAATTAAATCTATCAATATCACAACCAAGATTTAGGATGTAAAATGATATGAACTATAACATTTCAATATTAACAACTTAACAAAACACATGATTGAAGTATGAAAAAATCAAGAAATAATTAAGAACATGATGAACAACAAGAAAGAAACAAAATCAACCATATACTTATCTAAATCCGAAAATATACATATATATATACTTATATATATAGAACCGGTTTATATATATACATATATATATAATATACATAGAAATGAAATTCCTATATACATATGCATAATCATCCGAAAAAAGTAAAAAGAAATAAATAACAAAAAATAAAAATCTGTCCGAAAATAAAAATAACAATAATAATAATAATAAAACGAAATATATATATATATATAGAGAGAGAGAACCCGAAATATATATATATACATATATATTTTTGTGTATATATATATATAGCTAGGATATACATATATACCTATACGTACCTATATATATATATATATATATATATAGATATATATACACACACACACACACTACTGGGGCGTGCAGCCCGATCCGGTGTATATTAGAGACCCTCACTATGGTGTCCTTGACCCCTCTCAGTCAATATGGACTTGGCCTCTGGTTCCTCAACCCCAGGTATTCCTTATTTAGAGTGCCAATTTCTAAGGTCGGTTCATACTATCGAGAAAATATATTCTGCCTGAAAAAATAAAAATAAAATAAAATATACATATATACATATAGTCATATATATTTAATATACCCATGTATACACGTATATACATAGCATATACATAGTATATACACATGCATAATTAGGGTTTTTATTACTTTATTCATACATATATGTATATTTATATACATATATATATACATATATAACATATGTCTACATCTATACGTATATATATGTATATAACATATGTTTATACCTATATACACGTATATATATATATATATATATATATATATATATATATATATATATATATATATATATATATATATATATATATATATATATACCCTCGCCGGAAAAATCAAAAGAAAGGAAGATGAAGAAGAGAAGCTCGGGACATGCTCGGCGACGACAACAACCATGGCGACTGGACGTCGAGGCCATGGATGAGCTCGAGCTCGGCAGCCATGGCCATGGACGACCAGCCGAGCTGCCATGATCACGATTTTCTCGGCCAGCAGTGAAGGTGACGAGCTGCTGCTCGGCTGCTGGCCGCGTGGCTGTGAGGGGGTGACGGGGAGGGTGCTGGAGGCGATGGGGATGGGTGCTGGGGCTGGTGGTCGGCCATAGTGAGGGGGATGGAGGAAGAAGAAGAAGAGAGGGAATAGTGTCTTGGAGGCTTTTGTGTTATGTGTGTTTTAGGTTTAGAGTTAGTATGAATAGTGTGTTAGTATATGGGTTGTGGGTTATGGGTTATGTGTTTGGGTTATGTGGTTTTGGGTTGGGTAGAATAGGTTTGGACTCAAGTTTAAAATTTAAGAAGAGGCCCAATTCCGAATTTATCTTCTCTATTTCTAAATTTTATTTATATTTATTATGAAATAAAAAAATGTTAAGATTAAATTATAAAACCCGAAATTATCTTAAAAACACTAATTAACTCATAATAATAATTATCACACAAAATTAGACGTTAATTAAAATAAAATCGCACAAATTGGATATTATAGGCTAAAAATGCAAAAATAAATATTTTTGTGATTTTATAAAATAAGCTTAATTATTACTTGTTATAAACTTGAATTTTATATAAATACAATATATTTTTATATTTGTTTTTATTTATTTAAACAAATAAATATGCACAGATAAATACAAACAATTCAAGAAGAATAACACAAAATTCACACATATTGCAAACAACACAAAACTCTTTTATTTTGAATTTTTGGGAGTAATTTTCATATAGGGCAAAAATCACGTGCTCACAGCTGCCCCTCTTTGCGCATAAACAGGAAGAGTTTCTGTGCAAAGACAAGTGAGCGGATAAGAGCGATTTTTTGCCCGTTTGAGCACTCCGTTGAGAAGCATTTTTTTTTTCAAAATTCTGACCGAACCTTTGCTTCAAAAGGCTTCCTACATATCCCTGGCTAAAAGGGAATCAGGTCAATGTAGTTCGGAAAATTTTGGTAGCTGGGACTACCAATGAAACTGCGATTTTTTGCTGTTACTGTTGCTGCTGTTGCGGTTACTGCTTGTTGACCTCCTTATTACACCGGGGGAATGTAAAATGAAGAAGTTATTCTAAGCTATGATTCTACAATTACAATTATTCCTATCCTAGCTTTTGTTTGCTTCTCCTTGTCTCTTTTCTTTGATTTTTTGAGATGCTCACTCTCCCTTTTTTGTTGATTTTCTTTCTTGTTTTCCTCTTCTTCTTTTTTTGATTTTCAATGGTACTTCTTGCCCTCGAGCTGAACCTGCTCAAAACAAAACAACAAACTACTTTTTTTTTCTTTTTCTGCCCTAGTGTGGGCTTTTAGCCGTGTAATGCGAATGCAGAAAATATATTCCCGTATTTGAAGGTGGGCGCCTAACGGAATTTAAACGTGCAATGCGATGCGAGAAAAGTATTCCTGTATTCGAAGGTGGGCACCTAACGGAATTTAAACGTGCAATGCGATGCGAGAAAAGTATTCCCGTATTCGAAGGTGGGCACCTAACGAAATTAAACGTACGATGCAATGCGAGAAAAGTATTCCCGTATTCGAAGGTGGGCACCTAACAAAAATTAAACGTGCAATGCGATGCGGAAAAGTATTCCCGTATTCGAAGGTGGGCACCTAACGGAATTTAAACGTGCAATGCGATGCAGAGAAAAATATTCCCGTATTCGAAGGTGGGCACCTAACGGAAATTAAACGTGCAATGCGATTGCAAAAAATATTCCCGTATTAGAAGGTGGGCGCCTAACGAAATTTAAACGTGCAATGCGATGCAGAAAATATTCCCGTATTTGAAGGTGGGCGCCTAACGAAATTTAAACGTGCAATGCGATGCGAGAAAATATTCCCGTATTTGAAGGTGGGCGCCTAATAGAAATTAAACGTGCAATGCGATGCGAAAAATATTCCCGTATTTGAAGGTGGGCGCCTAACGAAATTAAACGTGCAATGCGATGCGGAAAATATTCCCGTATTTGAAGGTGGGCGCCTAACGGAATTTAAACGTGCAATGCGAAATGCAAGAAAATATTCCCGTTATTAGAAGGTGGGCGCCTAACAGAAATGAAACGTGCAATGCGATGCAGAAAATATTCCCGTATTTGAAGGTGGGCGCCTAACCGAATTTAAACGTGCAATGCGATGCAGAAAATATTCCCGTATTAGAAGGTGGGCGCCTAACGAAATTTAAACGTGCAATGCGATGCAGAGAAAATATTCCCGTATTTGAAGGTGGGCGCCTAACGGAATTTAAACGTGCAATGCGAAATGCAAGAAAATATTCCCGTTATTAGAAGGTGGGCGCCTAACAGAAATGAAACGTGCAATGCGATGCGAGAAAATATTCCCGTATTTGAAGGTGGGCGCCTAAGCGAATGCAGAAAATATAATGCGATGCGAGAAAATATTTCCGTATTAGAAGGTGGGCGCCTAACGGAATTGAAATGTGCAATGCGATGCGAAAAAATATTCCCGTATTCGAAGGTGGGCACCTAACGGAATTTAAACGTGCAATGCGATGCAGAAAATATTCCCGTATTTGAAGGTGGGCGCCTAACAGAAATTAAACGTGCAATGTGAATGGAGAAAATATTCCCGTATTAGAAGGTGGGCGCCTAACAGAATCGAAACGTGCAATGCGAATGCAGAAAATATTCCCGTATTAGAAGGTGGGCGCCTAACAGAAATGAAACGTGCAATGCGATGCAGAAAATATTCCCGTATTAGAAGGTGGGCGCCTAACAGAATTGAAACGTGCAATGCGAATGCAGAAAAGTATTCCCGTATTTGAAGGTGGGCGCCTAACAGAATTTAAACGTGCAATGCGATGCAGAAAAGTATTCCGTATTTGAAGGTGGGCGCCTAACTGAATTTAAACGTGCAATGCGATGCAGAAAAGTATTCCCTCAGAAGGTGGGCGCCTAACAGAATTGAAACGTGCAATGCGAATGCAGAAAAGTATTCCCGTATTTGAAGGTGGGCGCCTAACGGAATTGAAACGTGCAATGCGAATGCAGAAAAGTATTCCCGAATTTGAAGGTGGGCGCCTAACAGAATTGAAACGTGCAATGCGAATGCAGAAAAGTATTCCCGAATTTGAAGGTGGGCGCCTAACAGAATTGAAACGTGCAATGCGAATGCAGAAAATATTCCCGAATATTAGAAGGTGGGCACCTAACAGAATTTAAACGTGCAATGCGAATGCAGAAAAATATTTCCGTATTAGAAGGTGGGCACCTAACAGAATTTAAACGTTCAATGCGATGCAGAAAAGTATTCCCTCAGCCTGAGGACCGGGGAGTGGATTTTAAAAGATGTTACCTTCCTCTTTTTGGTATTTTCTTTTTACCAACTTATCTCTTGCCTGTGAATTTCTCCACTTATTCGGCAGACTTTCTCTTTTTGGTATTTTAAATTTTCCACATTGGTCACATTCACTTTAAAGTGATTAGTGACGATTTGTTCCTGCATGAAACAAAATTTATTAGATATAAACTGCTGGCAACTGGCATCTGCCGTCCCCACTTCTTATTGCTTCCTTTGTTTTTGCTTTTTCATGTTGCATGGCTTTTGACTTCTTGTCCCTTGTAGACTCTTTTTGTATTTTTCTCATTTCTCCATTTTTGTTTTGTTTTCTTTTTTCTTTGGCCATGTTTGCCAAGCTTCTTTATTCCTTTCCCCAATCTTCTATCCTTTCTGATCCAGTATTGTTTCAACTTCCGTTATCAGGAGCTGGTAGTTAGCTCTCAAAAGGGTAAACAATGAAATGCGGAAAAAATGAAAGAAAGGTAAGGGTATTTTGGAGAGATGACAGAACTTATCTGGGTATTTGCTGGCTGATTCCGCTGACCATGCCATGTATTTAAACTCTGACCCAGTTCGTTCCAATCATTATTCAGACTCTGAATTGCCTTTAACCCAAACCGATACTCTCTTTTGTTGCTTTTTTCTCTTTTCTGATAGTCCCCACGATCGCCCTATGGTGCCTCGAAAGGTTTTCACCAATAAGACTCTCTCATTTATTTTCTCAACCTCACAGTCGTCTCACAGTGCCGGTTAAGGTTTTCACTGATGAGACTCTCTCATTTTATTTCTCTCAAACTCACAATCGCCTCACGGTGCCGGTTAAGGTTTTCACCGATGAGACTCTCTTATTTTTTTTTCATTTTCATTTTTCCTTCTTGTATTTTGTTTTCTGTACCACGGGTATTATTCGATGTCTCGCTCCTCCTTCATTGCATTCGTTATCATTTCGGAATTGATCAGAAGGTCTTTCTTTGGACTGTAACGTGTCTTTTGGATGGGTTAAGAAAGAAATGTATAAAGGCTCAAAATTTCACGAGGGTTCAAAAATATTTACAACACTCGGAATTATTAAACATAACTTCTGCCCAGTTTCAATATGTGGGGAATTTTTGGATTTTTTCTTTATTGTGACTGAACCTCAGAGAGGCTGCCTACGTACCCTTTCGGGATCAAGTCAGACGTAGTTCATCCAACTTTATAAGTTAGATGGATTTCTTTTTTGACTTTTTCCCGATTTTTGTCTTTTTCTCTTTCTCTTTTTTTTTCATCATTTTTCATTTTTTTTCATTTTTTCATTTTTTTTTTTTTTCTGTCATTTCATTTTTCATTCTAGCAATTTTGATCTTATTGCACTAGAGCGATTCCGAGAGAGGGATATGAAAGAATTCATTCATTAAGGCTCAAAGGGGTTATCAATGGATAAAGTGTTTGGATAGAGAATAAAATGCCTTCATCATTTTAATTCCAAAATCACAACAAAATACAAACATACAATTGAAAAGGAATCATACATAGTATCTTTTGACCGCATCTGAATTGATAGCAGTCTCTACGCACTTTCTTTCAACATCTGTTAAATATAATGCTCCATTAGACAACACCCGTGATACCACGAACGGTCCCTGCCAATTCGGCGCAAACTTGCCTTTTGCCTCTGCCCCAATGTGGTAAGATACGCCTCAATACCAGTTGTCCGACTTCAAACGTTCGAGGTCGTACCTTCTTATTTTATGCTCTGGCCATTACAACTGCCCATGGCAGACTGCGGCCAATCTCTTCTCATCAATCAAATTCAACTGTTCTAATCGGGCCTTTACCCATTCATCGTCATCTATCTCAGATTCGGCTATAATTCGCAATGACGGTATTTCTATTTCTGCGGGTATAACAGCCTCCGTTCCATACACCGGGGTATAAGGTGTGGTTCCGATAGAAGTACGTACCGTCGTGCGGTAACCCATGAGAGCAAAGGGTAACTTTTCATGCCACTGCCTGGATCCCTCCACCATTTTTCGGAGAATCTTCTTGATGTTCTTATTTGCCGCCTCTACTGCACCATTCGCCTTTGGCCTGTAAGGCGTGGAATTTCGGTGTGTGATCTTAAACCTTTCACAAACTTCCGCCATGAGATGACTGTTTAAATTGGCTCCATTGTCCGTGATAATCACCTTGGGGATTCCAAATCGGCATATAATATTTTCGTGCACAAAATCCACCACCGCTTTCTTCGTCACTGCCTTGAATGTCTTAGCTTCGACCCACTTGGTGAAATAATCAATTGCCACTAGAATGAACCTGTGCCCATTAGATGCGGCTGGATCTATTGGGCCGATGACATCCATGCCCCAAGCAACAAAGGGCCATGGTGCTGACATTGTGTGCAACTCATAAGGCGGGGAGTGGATCAGATCCCCATGTACCTGGCATTGATGGCATTTCTTTACATACCCGATACAATCACGCTCCATCGTGAGCCAGTAGTACCCAGCTCTCAAGATCTTCTTTGCTAAAACATATCCGCTTATGTGGGGTCCGCATACTCCAGCATGTACTTCAATCATGATTTCATCCGCTTGTTGTGCATCCACACATCTCAATAAACCCAGATCCGGTGTTCTTTTGTATACCACTCCTCCACTGAAGAAAAATCCATTGGCTAGACGCATGATGGCTCTCTTCTGGTCTCCAGTGGCTTGCTCCGGGTATTTGCCAGCTTTCAAGTATTCTCTAATATCATGATACCACGGCTCTCCATCCGATTCTTCTTCCACAGTGAAGCAATAAGCATTCTGATCTCGGACTTGGATCTGGAGTGGATCTATATATGTCTTGTCCGGATGATGCAACATAGAGGACAATGTGGCCAAAGCATCTGCAATCTCATTGTGCATTCTCGGGATGTGTTTGAATTCTATAGACTGGAATCTTTGAGACAACTCGTGTAAACAATACCGATATGGTATCAATTTCAAATCTCGTGTCTCCCATTCCCCTTGAATTTGGTGTACCAAGAGATCCGAGTCACCCATGACCAAAATCTCTTGAATACCCATGTCAATCGCCATCCTTAATCCCAAGATGCACGCCTCATATTCGGCCATATTGTTGGTACGGAAAAATCGAAGCTGAGCTGTGACGGGATAGTGTTGACCCGTACTTGAAATGAGTACCGCTCCGATACCAACGCCCCTGCTGTTGACAGCTCCGTCAAAGTACATTTTCCATCCCGGCCTCTCCTCTTGCTCCATCTCCTCGACAAGCATTGCCTCTTCATCCGGAAAGTATGTCTTCAATGGCTCATATTCATCATCCACCGGATTTTCGGCTAAGTGGTCCGCAATAGCTTGTGCCTTCATTGTCGTACGAGTTACATAGACAATGTCGAATTATGTGAGCAGAATCTGCCATTTGGCCAGTCTTCCCGTAGGCATAGGCTTCTGAAATATATACTTGAGAGGATCCAATCGTGATATCAAGTACGTAGTGTATGCTGACAAATAATGCTTTAGCTTCTGAGCCACCCAAATCAATGCACAACAAGTTCTTTCCAGTTGGGTATACTTCACCTCGTAGGATGTAAACTTTTTGTTGAGGTAGTAGATGGCTTGTTCTTTCTTGCCTGTCTCATCATGTTGACCCAGTACACAACCGAAAGAGTTATCTAGCACCGTCAAATACAAAATCAAAGGTCGCCCTGGTTCCGGAGGAACTAACACCGGAGGATTGGCCAAATATTCTTTGATCTTGTCAAAGGCTTCCTGACACTTCATCGGTCCATTTCACTGCTGCGTCTTTCTTCAACAACTTGAAAATCGGCTCGCATGTTGATGTCAATTGAGCAATAAACCGACTAATGTAATTCAACCTTCCTAATAAGCTCATGACCTCCTTCTTGTTCTTCGGCGGAGGTAGACTTTGAATAGCTTTGATCTTTGATGGATCCGGTTCAATACCTCGCCGGCTCACAATAAACCCCAGTAGTTTCCCTGAAGGTACTCCAAAAGCACACTTCGCCGGATTGAGTTTTAGATTGTACCTCCGGAGTCTTTGGAAAAACTTCCTCAAATCTTTCACATGATCGGGTTGTTTTCTGGACTTTATGATGACATCGTCCACATAAACTTCAATTTCTCGATGCATCATATCATGAAACATTGTGGTCATTGCCCTCATGTAAGTTGCCCCGGCATTCTTCAATCCAAACGGCATTACTCTGTAACAGTACGTTCCCCAAGGTGTAATGAAGGCAGTTTTCTCAGCATCTTCTTCGTCCATCAGGATCTGGTGATAGCCTGCATAACAATCCACAAACGAACCGATTTCATGCTTGGCGCAATTATCGATCAATATGTGAATGTTTGGCAATGGGAAGTCATCCTTCGGACTAGCTTTGTTGAGGTCTCTATAGTCTACACACACTCTGGTTTTGCCGTCTTTCTTCGGGACCAGCACAACATTTGCCAACCAGGTGGGGTATTTGGTAACTCTTATGACCTTTGCCTCGAACTGCTTATTCACCTCTTTTTTTATCTTCACGCTAATGTCCGTTTTGAATTTTCTCAGCTTTTGTTTTACTGGCCGGCATTCCGAGTAGATAGGCAACTTGTGTACCACTAAATCTGTGCTAAGGCCGGGCATGTCATCATAGGACCAGGCAAAGATGTCCTTAAATTCATGTAACAACCCTATCAATTCATCCCTGAGGGGTGCCTCCGAATGCACACTAATCTTTGTTTCTCGGACATCATCTTCGCTCCCCAAGTTTACAGATTCCGTATCACTCAGATTCGGCTTGGGTTTTTCCTCGTATTGTTTCATGTCCTTACTTATTTCCTCCAGGGCTTCCTCATCCTCACATTCTATTTCACTATCTTCCTCGATTTCTTGTATAGTAGCGTGATTGTCGGAACTGGGTCTAGAATCCTTCACGCATGACATGGCATTGGAATCAACACATGCAAAACTGTACAAAAGGAAAAATAAAGAAAAATAAGGCAAAAGTGAAGAAAAAGGAAAAACTGCATTTCATTAATAAAAGAAACGAACAATGTTCGGGATACATGGTGATTTTTTCATGAGGGGAATGGGGAAATTATAAAATAACAACTTTCGGGGAAGCAATGATGAAATTTTGAGCTAACTACCAAGACTCCTTCTGGATAAGGAAAGGAGTAGCTTCCCAATTGTTCAATGTGACTCTAGGCCCCACAAATTGCACGTCCATTCCGCTCGTGCCTTCCCCTGCTTCAATCGTGTTCACCTCCCAAAACATTTTTGCAAAACCAAGCATTTCTTCATCAAGTTGGGTCTCAATGCACTTTGCTGCAGCAGATGGTTGATATTTTGTACCAGGCCTGATAAAGATGTCGGATAATTTGGGTATGGGTTTGGGCAAGGTCCAGTTTTTCTTGGCTTTAGAGGCTCTTTGGATATCGGCAAAGGTGGGTTTGAACCCTAAGCCGAATGTACCTTTATTCTCCGGAAGCTGAACTGGTTGAGTGACTCCCTGTAGTGTTTTACCTAATCCCCTCCCCGGTGCAAATCCGTTTTTCAGCATTTCTCTGGCCACCATTACAGCAGTTGGTGCCATCATCGGGGTTGGTAACTTTTCTCCTTCAGCAACTCTGTTCACTTCTATAGCATCCGTCACTTGGTAGACCCAAGGACCCCTATCCCCATCAGTACCGTCAAAAGGTGCTACCACATTACACGCATTTTCCTCCCCGTGTACAATAATCTCTTGCTGTTCCCACTCAAACTTGACCATCTGGTGCAGAGAAGATGGTACCGCTTTGGCCGCATGAATCCAGGGTCGACCTAACAGCAAGTTATATGATACGGCGATGTCGAGCACCTGGAACTCCATCGTAAAATCAACGGGACCGATTGTTACTTCCAAAATAATATCCCCCAATGTGTTCTTACCTCCGCCGTCAAATCCTCTCACATTGATACTGTTTCTCCGGATTCTATCCAGGCTAATGTTCAGCTTCCCTAGAGTTGACAGCGGGCAGATGTTCGCGCTCGATCCATTGTCAATCAATACCCTGGTCACAACTGACTCTTCACTCTTTACCGTGAGGTACAATGCTTTATTGTGTTCAGTTCCTTCCACCGGCAGCTCCCTATCGGAGAAGGTGATTCTATTAGACTCGAAAATTTTGCTGGTAATCTTCTCCAAATGACACACTGAAATCTTCTCTGGAACATGAGCCTCATTTAGAATCTTCATAAGAGCCTTCCGGTGCTCTTCCGAATGTATCAACAAAGATAACAAAGAAATTTGGGCCGGGTCTTTCTTAACTGCTCAACCACCGAGTACTCTTGTGACTTCATTTTCTTAAGAAATTCTTCTGCTTCCTCCTCCGACACTGGCTTCTTCAGTTGACTTTCTTTTACCGTTTTCATCTTTCTCAGTTCCTCTGGAGCGAAACACCTTCCTGACCGAGTGAGTCCATGCGTTTCATTAATTTCACCAGAAATCTCTTTTCCCTTGTAAACTACTGTTACCTTGTTATAGTTCTAAGGCACAGTCTTTGTATTCACCACTGGTATTTGCACTACTGGTTTTATGATTACTGGCTCTGCACTTGCTCCTTTCACAGTCACGATCGTCTTTGCACCTGGAACTACCACCTTTAAACCTCCCATCACTACCGGCTTTGGTTTCTCAACAATTGCTTCCTCTTTCACAATTTCTTTCTCTAACTTGTCACTCGACTTTATCATCATGACGGCCTGAGATGGTTTTTGATTGCCATCACCCTGCACCAGTTCTATCATATTCGTGTGGTGATTCGGCAATGGATTCTGGGTAATGTTTGGGGCCTCGGGAGCCTACACTTCAATTCTCCTCTCATCGATAAGATCTTGAATGGCATTCTTTAATTGCCAACACTTCTCAGTATCGTGGCCCAATGTTCCCGAACAGTATTCACATCTGACAGAAGAATCAAGATTTTTCGGGGGTGGGTTTGGATTTTTGGTGCGATTGGTCTCAACATCCCCAATTCTTTCAACCTGTGGTAAAGACTGGTATATGATTCTCCGAGAGGAGTGAATGTCTTTCTTGCTTTGTTTCTCCAATCAGCGTCCGGCCTGGGTCTATTCTGGTTTCGGTAAGGTTTAAGGGTTGGGTATGTGTTCTGGGTGTGGTATACATTGTGTGGAGCTTGAGCTCTCCACACATGGGGTGGTGGTGGTGGGTAAGTTTGGGCTTGAGGGTGGTGGTAATGTGGGACAGTTGGTGGGTATGGTGGTGGTGGTGGGTTATATGGGCTTGGTGCATTGTAGGGGTTTGGCGGGTAAGATGGGGGTGGTGGATTATATGGAGTTGACGGGCTTGGTGGGTGTTGGCGGTAGGGTCTCGGTGGGTTATAATGTGGGTTGCGACTCCAGGACCTACTTTCAATGGTTGACACTTCTTCTTTCTTCTTCTTTCCCATCACTCCTCCATTTCCACTCTGTATAGCTTGATTGGTGGCTTTGATAGCCGAAAAACTTATAATTTTGTTTGTCTTCAAACCCTCTTCTACAAAACTTCCCATTTTCACAACTTCGTTAAAACTCTTTCCAATTGCTGACACTAGATGGCCGTAGTATGTTGGCTCCAAAGCTTGCAGAAAACAATCCACCATCTCTCCTTCTTTCATTGGCGGATCCACTCTAGCGGCCTGTTCCCTCCACCTAAAACCGTATTCTCTAAAGCTCTCTCCTGGCTTTTTCTCCAGCTTGGTAAGGGATAACCTGTCGGGTATGATCTCCAAATTGTACTGAAAGTGACTAGCTAAAGCTTGCGCTAAGTCATCCCAAACGAACCATCTTGTATGGTCCTGCCGGGTATACCATTCCAGTGCTGATCCACTCAAACTTTGGCTGAAGTACGCCATCAACAATTCATCTCTTCCTCCCGCGCCTCTCATCTTGCTACGGTATCCTCTTAGATGAGCTACCGGATCCCCGTGTCCGTTGTACATGTCGAACTTTGGCAACTTAAATCCCGCAGGAAGCTGCACCTCAGGGAACAAAAATAGGTCTTTGTAAGCTACACTTACTTGCCCTCCCAGTCCCTTGCATATTGCGGAAAGCATTCTCAAGACTCTTCACTTTCCGAGCCATCTCCTCCTGCCCGGCACTTGCTTCTATCATGGGAGCGTGAGACTCGTGTTGTATGAAAGTAGGCTCCGGAGGGTAGTAGTGAGAATCCTGGATATGAAACATTGGTTCGCTAGAGGATTTGTGGATAACAGCGGGCGGAGGTGCCACATATACAGGAGCGACTTGTGGTATAGGAGGTGGTGCTTGCTTGGTTGGAGGTGGTGGCATTTGGGAGGTGGAAGCATAGTAGTGAGGGTAGTCGGGGTAGGTGGAGGACGAGTTCATTGTTGGTGGCTCGGGGTTAGGATTGGGTGGAGGGACATATGTAGGGTTAGCAGGGTAGGCTGGTAGTGGTTGACCTCTTGACCAAGCCTGGTACATTTCAGCCATCTGCTGTCTTAACTTGTACATTTCTTCTTTCATCCCTGCCACATCCACGATTTCTTCTTCGTGAGCAGGGTCTACAATGGTTGCCTCGATTTCCTGGGACACAGCCTTTGTCATCTTTTTAGATCTGGTGTTGTATGGGTGGGTAGCTTGTATGCCAGTTGCCTAGAAAATCTGAACTCACAAACATCAACACTCGTTAGTTGTTAGCGCATAAATAAGATGCAACGACTTTAAAAACAAACATATTTGCTCGAATCGTTATGCATCATCCCGGCCGCTGCTTACTTCAATCATCATTTTTTCTTTTTCCGCTCTTTTGTTTTCTTTCTTTCTTTTCTTCTTTTCTTTTCTTTTCTTTTTTGCCTTTTCTCTTTTCTTGCTTTTCTCTCTTTTTTTTTTTCTTGCTTTTTCTTTTCTCTCTTTTTCCTTGCCGTTTTCATAATCACGCTCCTATTTATTTGCCTAGCGGATTCAAAGGAAATGACATAAAGCAAAAGAATTGGTAACAACACTTGTTTTCTCATTGATAACTCAAAACATTGATTACAAAGTGATGTTTTTAAAAAGAAAAATAAAAGATGATGCATGACCTAAGAGTACATTAATGCACCTAGTGCCCGCGAGGCATCGTTCGGCCTTGCCGCGGGCCTATATGCTAAACCCGTTTGAAGCCTATCCAGGTCGGCCATGACTTGTTGTACAAAAGATTTCACTGCAGATACAAAAGTCCTCCGAGACATATCTTCACAAAGCTGAGTCTTTCGAGTGATGTATTGGGCGATGCGAACAATCTTTTCTCTGATGACCCCCTTTTCTTGCAATAGCCGACTTATTTGTTGAGCGCGAGCATCCAAGGTGTGTTGGTTGTCCTTTTGCACTTGTTGTAGCTTCAATTCTAATCTAGCCATAGTCGTGTAGCAGTGCTCTCTTTCTTCTTCAAGATCTTTGATAATCTTGTTACTTTTGACTGTGGCTGAGATCATTTTCTTTCTAAGCTGAGCTATTTCAACATCATGCTTGCCTTGTAGCTGCCGGACTAACTTGGCTCTTTCCTCGGCGTCTTTGTCCATTTGCTTCCGAGCCTTGACTAACTCTTTTTCAGCTACGTCCAAATCAAAGCTATAGTCATTCACTTTCCGCCGGAGAATCTCAATTAACTTTTCCTCTCGGGCTGAACGAACTGGGGTCTCGGATGCAACTTTCATTTGAGCTATTTGAGCCTTCAACACATCATTTTCTTTCTTCAGTTGTTTCTTTTCCACTTCATCGGATGCTGCTTGTAAGCCGCTTTCGAAATGAAGATTTCTCAGTTTATCTTCCAACAGACTGATTTTGGCCTTATATTCTTTTTCCTTGGCCGCCCATTTCAGATTTTCCTCGGATTGCTCTATCAAGTCTTGCAAGTGAGGTCTCTTTGAAAGACGTTCGTGTTCAACCCCTCGTCGGTACCATGTGGAGTACCCAGGTGATATCTCCCCCTTTGCTCTATTCGACACACAAGTATCAATCTTCAAATTTTGGCACTCGTTCCAGATTTGCCGGATTTTTGCTTCCGGGAATTGCCCATCTGGACCAATTTCTATAGCTTGCGAACTGAGGTCTCCGTCTCTCGGAACAACTTGACATCTACCCAACTGTCGCAGGGCCCTGTATGGGGCATAAGGTTGGATGCTTTTCAAGCCCATGATAAAAAATGGCGACCCTTCCGTCGGCATATATATTACCTCGTCAAGAGGTAGCCAATCATATGTCCAATCGATTTGGCCATCAGTTAATGATCGAAGATGCAAAATCCAATCTTTGACTCCCTCCGGCAATTTCACTTCTTTTGTTCTCGTACAGAATTCTTCCAAACATGTTCGTTCAGCTGAACCATATCTTGAGAACGAAGGATGATGGCATAGATGTTCAATTAACCAAATCTGCAAGATCAAATTACACCCTTCAAAGAAGTTGGCTCCCGCTTTGCACGCGGTCAGAGCACGGTAGATGTCAGCTACAATCATTGGAGCTAGAGTACAATTATCTTGTACTATCAATGTGCTAGCTACCCCGGCAACCTTTATACTGATATGCCCATCTTTTCTCGGAAATATGACAATTCCGAGGAATGCCACTAAGAAAGCAAACCTCCGGTGCTCCTCCTATTTTGCTCGGTTGGACTTGCTGCATAACTTGTTCGTGGGGTCATTGAAACCCCCGATGTGTCCATACCTACTATAGATGAAGTTTAAGGAGCAAAACCCGTTGGCTAGATCTTCGTTGTGAACATTCCTAGCAATTTTCAAAGAGTCCAGAAAACGATGCACCGTTACCGTCCTTGGAGATACCGGGTATTTTCCTTTTAACGGAACCTCAGTCTTCCCGATATAGAAAGCAATTTCCTCTAGAGTAGGAGTGAGTTCAAAATCCGGGAGATGCAATACATTGTGTGCTGGATCCCAAAATGTGACCAACGCTCTAATTATGTCGCCTCGGGGGATTATGTCCAATGATCCTGTAAGATCTTTCAAATAACCTTTGACCCAGTCCTGACCATCTGATCCCATATCTTGCCACCATAATTTCAGCTCCAAAGGGATTTTATTTAGGGAAAAATGCTCATTCATCATTGTGCTCGTCCTGCACATTTATTAAGGCGATTTTATTTAGAAAAAGGAAAATCTTTTTCAATGCAAGTTTTCATTTTTGAAGGAAAGGAAAGAAAATGACTTTCGAAGTGGCCATTTTTGCCAAAACAGCCTTTCGGCGTCCTTTCGGAACATTCGGCCATTTCCAAAAATAGCGATTACCTCGATTATTTGAAAGGAAAATCTTTTTGGTCTTTTTTTTTCTTAAAAGTGTGGTTGGACCCGTTTAAAGGTTGCCTACGTATCCCACCTAATGGCGAGAATCAAACCTGCGTAGTTCGGTCAGATTAATCGACCAATTTATTTCAACAACAAAACCATTTTTTCAATTTTTTTTTTTGATACCCATTTTCACTAACTCTTATTTCTCTCTTTTTTTTCAATAATTTTTCTACCCTTGGGATTTTTGCCGGTCCGCATAATGATCAAGGACAATTAAAAATGCAACACATAATATGATCGGTCTTAATTACCGGGTCACCTGTCCTAGACGGACCCAACCCCTATGTTGAGTCCCCTAAGTCAGATATGATGCAAATAAACGTCCTAGACCTAGGTTCAATATCCTGAAGTTTTCATATGGTGCTAGACCGTGTACCCGAGTGGACAACTCGGATCGAGGAGGGGGCTACGTACCGGTGACCCGCGGAGTCAATCGGCTTAGTAACTTGTCCGGTCTCTTTTTCTTATTTTTGGTATTGACACTAACAGAAAGGGGAGTCTCAACCAGTAAGCACATCCCCAGAGATAAGAAGAGAAGGGTTTTCGGCACAGTTTTATATATACAGTTCACGCAATATCAAAGCGGTAATCATGTAGCACATTAATCAAAACATATAATGAAATCAGATATAAGCAAAAATAGCAATTTTACTGAGCTCGAATTCTTAAACCCCGAACCGAAGTTCCGGGTTACTTGTCCCCAGCAGAGTCGCCAGAGCTGTCACACCTCCTTTTTTACCAATGCATAACGTATAAATGTAAATGTGCCACTGTTTAATACTACACCCCGAGAAGGAATATAATAATAATCAGTGAAGGAGTTTTTCCACTTAAAGGACAGTCGGAACGGGATCAATTTATTTAATTTTTCAGAGTCGCCACTTGGAAAAATAATGGTGTCCCAAGTCACCGGTTTAATCCCGAACCGAGGAAATTTATGACTCTGTAATACAGTCTGCGAAACTAGAAACCTGGATAAGGAATTCTGTTAACCCGGGAGAAGGTGTTAGGCACTCCCGAATTCCGTGGTTTTAGCACGGTCGCTCAACTGCTCTTTTTGCTTTTATCTGATTTCTTTTTATATTTTAACTAGATGCTTTTAATGTTCCGCCTTTTAATTTTAGAAGAATTGCGACGTCACGAAAACACATTTCGAGTCACACCGCAACCGGTACGCCTGTGACTATAATGCATTTCAGTTTCGCCGAGAGTAAGATTTGGGTCACATAAATGCGCACCCGTATTTAGGAAAGTAATTTATTTACAAATCGTGCCTAAGGGTTCTATCGTCTTTATTAACTTTGGGAAAGACCGTGAAATTCATTAAACGGTCTTCCCGAGTCTAAGTCTTTACAATTAATTTGAGGGCCCCGCAATTGTGTATTTAGTGCGGCGAGGCTCATCTCATTTTATTAACAATATAATCCTAAAATGACTACATTTCCTATTTTTTAGTTTTTATAAATAAAGAAATCTCATAAATAATTTAGAAATTAAAAATGCAATACTTATCTTATTTATGACAAAAAAACTTAATGAAACAGATTTTAATCTATGTTTAAACAAAAATTTTTTTTTTTCGAAATTGTTTTATTTATTAATTTATTATTATTATTATTTTATTATTTTATTAAATACGAAATTTCACAACTTAATAATAAAAAAAAGCTAATTTAGAATAATATTAAAAACTTGAATATATAAAAAAGAAAAACCAATAAAATCATTTATTCAAAAAAAACTATCAAAATTATAACAATATTAAAGTTTATATGATAAAATTATTTATTCCAATTATTCAAAGCTAGGTAAAAAAAAAACAGAAATCACAAATCAATTGTAATTTTTATTTAAATTCGTTTTTTTTTTAATTTGAGGGGCAAATATCCTAATTGATTACATACTAAAAAAAATATTTTTATTTACTACGTTTGGAAATTTTTTTTTTAAAAATAACCAGTACTTAAATTAAAACTAAAAATAAAAGTGCAAAACCAACAACTAATATTTGTACAAACTAAACCAATCTTATAACTAATTTAGACTCATATTTTTAACTTTTTTTTTATACTATTTTTTAACTTAAACCCATGATATTAACTATTTACAACTATTTTTCGAAACCATAATCAACCTTAATTATTTACATCTATATTGGGAGATTTGATGAACTTGAAGAAACCATTCTTGTATTATTGAAAACTCAAATCGTACCTAAATGCCTAATTTACGCAAAATAATTAAAATTCGCATTTTTGTTAAACTTAACTACATATTAACAACTTAGTTTATTAAAGACGATATTAGAGAAGTTCTAATTAATTTGATTAACAAAAGAGTAATTCATTCTTCCTAAACAATTTGAATATTAATAAACGTATTTATAACTATACTATTTAATAACCATTTTTAGAAGTGAATTATTATTGCTACAACAAAGCTTAATTATTTAAAGTTATCACAAAACTTACAGAATATTAATATGGAATTTATTGAAACATATTCTGTAAAAGAAAATAGAGATAGAAACTATTTAAAATTTTAACAAAATTTTCATCTTTCCCATGTATTCATCTTATTATTTAAACATGATTAGGTATGTACCTGATATTGGAAATAAAAGAAATACCGGTGATCAACACAGCAATATCACAGCAACAGCAACCTCAAAATACCCAGTATCCGGATTTAAGCAATAAGAATTAATAACCAGAATTGAACTTCAGAATAAGATTTGTAAAAAATGGAAGACTAATTTTTTCAGATTTTTTTTTGTTTTTTTGGTTTTTTTTTGGTTTTACTATTTGCTAACACTCTTTAAGATTTTTTTTCAGATTCTTCTCTCTCAAATTTTTTCTTCTTCTATAAATGAAATATGATTCTAACTTATATACACAAGACTCAAGGTCCCCTTTTAATTAAAAATAAACCATTATTAATTAAAAAACTAAAAGTAAGACTTCCACTTTCTTTTTATTTTAATCCCACTTTTAATTCCACTATGTTATGTTTTATTCTCCATTATATATATTCTATTAATACTTTTATTACCACTATCTTTTGTTTTGTCTTCCACTTTAATTTAACAATAATTAAATAACTAATGGACAAAATAACTTTAATTCAAATAATTGACTATAATTTGATGACTAAAATACCCCCCAACGTTATTAATATTTACTATTATACCCCTTCAGCTATAACCAATACACCTAAAATCAAACAACCAAAATATAGCAAATCTAACCATTTTTGAACAAATTTAACAACAATTCTAACAATCTTGATGAACAACCTAGAACAACATGATTTTTAACAACAAAAATTTTTAGATTCATAATAACAACAAACAAGTAACTTTAAATCACTTAAACTTAACATATCAAGCAAACTATTTTAATTCTGTAATTAAAATCCAAAATTAGAATTAAGCAAAATAATGAACCAATTTTAATCTAATAAACTCAATAATCATCTAAAATTGAAATTAAATCTATCAATATCACAACCAAGATTTAGGATGTAAAATGATATGAACTATAACATTTCAATATTAACAACTTAACAAAACACATGATTGAAGTATGAAAAAATCAAGAAATAATTAAGAACATGATGAACAACAAGAAAGAAACAAAATCAACCATATACTTATCTAAATCCGAAAATATACATATATATATATATACTTATATATATAGAACCGGTTTATATATATACATATATATATAATATACATAGAAATGAAATTCCTATATACATATGCATAATCATCCGAAAAAAGTAAAAAGAAATAAATAACAAAAAATAAAAATCTGTCCGAAAATAAAAATAACAATAATAATAATAATAAAACGAAATATATATACATATATACTACCCTAAAGCAATATATATATATATATATATACAAAAAACCAAGAAAAATATATATATTGTCCGAAAAAATAAAGATAACAACAACAACTACCCAGTATGTTCCCACAAAGTGGGGTCTGGAGAAAAAATAAAGATAAATAATAAAAATAACGAGAAATATATTCTGCCTGAAAAATAGTAAAATAAAATAAAATATACATATATACATATAGTCATATATATCTAATATACCCCTGTATACACGTATATACACAGCATATACATAGTATATACACATGCATAATTAGGGTTTTTTATTACTTTATTCAAACATATATTCTGCCTGAAAAAATAAAAATAAAATAAAATATACATATATACATATAGTCATATATATTTAATATACCCATGTATACACGTATATACACAGCATATACATAGTATATACACATGCATAATTAGGGTTTTTATTACTTTATTCATACATATATGTATATTTATATACATATATATATACATATATAACATATGTCTACATCTATATATACATATATATATATATATATATATATATATATCCACCCTTGCCGGAAAAATCATATATATATATATATATATATATATATATATATATATATTATATATATATATATATATATATATATATATATATATATGCATACCCTCGCCGGAAAAATCAAAAGAAAGGAAGATGAAGAAGAGAAGCTCGGGACATGCTCGGCGACGACAACAACCATGGCGACTGGACGTCGAGGCCATGGATGAGCTCGAGCTCGGCAGCCATGGCCATGGACGACCAGCCGAGCTGCCATGATCACGATTTTCTCGGCCAGCAGTGAAGGTGACGAGCTGCTGCTCGGCTGCTGGCCGCGTGGCTGTGAGGGGGTGACGGGGAGGGTGCTGGAGGCGATGGGGATGGGTGCTGGGGCTGGTGGTCGGCCATAGTGAGGGGGGATGGAGGAAGAAGAAGAAGAGAGGGAATAGTGTCTTGGAGGCTTTTGTGTTATGTGTGTTTTAGGTTTAGAGTTAGTATGAATAGTGTGTTAGTATATGGGTTGTGGGTTATGGGTTATGTGTTTGGGTTATGTGGTTTTGGGTTGGGTAGAATAGGTTTGGACTCAAGTTTAAAATTTAAGAAGAGGCCCAATTCCGAATTTATCTTCTCTATTTCTAAATTTTATTTATATTTATTATGAAATAAAAAAATGTTAAGATTAAATTATAAAACCCGAAATTATCTTAAAAACACTAATTAACTCATAATAATAATTACTACACAAAATTAGACATTAATTAAAATAAAATCGCACAAATTGGATATTATAGGCTAAAAATGCAAAAATAAATATTTTTGTGATTTTATAAAATAAGCTTAATTATTACTTGTTATAAACTTGAATTTTATATAAATACAATATATTTTTATATTTGTTTTTATTTATTTAAACAAATAAATATGCACAGATAAATACAAACAATTCAAGAAGAATAACACAAAATTCACACATATTGCAAACAACACAAAACTCTTTTATTTTGAATTTTTGGGAGTAATTTTCATATAGGGCAAAAATCACGTGCTCACAGCACCTATGACCAGATTGATCCAAAAGGGTGCCCCTTTTCAGTGGACAGAGGAGTGTGAGGCGATCTTTCAAAAGCTTAAGGCAGCTTTGACTTCGGCCCCTATCTTGATGTTGCCTACAGGTTCGGGGTCCTATACGGTATATTTTGATGCCTCACGGGTTGGACTCGACGTATTATTGATGCAGGACGGTATGGTTATTGCCTACGCGTCCCGACAGCTGAAGATACATAAAAAGAACTACCCTATCCACGATCTTGAGCAAGCTGCCATTGTTCACGCCTTGAAGATTTAGCATCATTATTTGTATGGGGTTCCTTGTGAAATTTACACTAATCATCGGAGCTTGCAGCACTTGCTTAAGCAGAAGGACCTGAGCATGCGTCATAGGAGATTGTTGGACCTGTTAAAGGACTATGATATTACTATTCTTTATCACCCAGGCAAGGTCAATATGGTTGCTGATGCCTTGAGTCGCCGGGCGGAGAGTTTGGGGAGTTTGGCATATCTGCCAGCTTCGGAGAGACCTATGGCGATGGATCTTCAGGCTTTGGCCAGGCAGTTTGTTAGATTGGACCTTTCGGAGCCCAGCCGGGTTCTAGCCTGTGAGGTTTCTCGGTCTTCTCTATTTTATTACATTAGAGAGCGGCAGTTTGATGACCCTTATTTGCAGGATCTTCAAGACTAGGTTTGGCGTGGTGATGCTTGAGATGTCACCATCGGGGATGACGGAGTGATGAGGATGCAGGGGCGTATTTGTATACCCAATGTAGATGATCTTCGGGAGTTGATTCTAGCAGCGGCCCATAGCTCGCGGTATTCCATCCATCCGGGTGCCGCGAAGCTGTATCAAGATTTGAGGCAGCACTATTGGTGGATGCGAATGAAGAAGGATATTGTTGACTATGTTTCTAGGTGCCTCAATTGCCAGCAGGTGAAGTATGAGCATCAGCGTTCAGGTGGATTAATGCAGTAGATTGAGATCCCAGAGCGGAAATGGGAGCGCATCACCTATGGACTTCGTATCTGGACTTCCACGGACTGTAAGGATGTTTGATTCTATTTGGGTTGCTGTAGATCGGCTCATCAAGTCCGCCCATTTCATACCTGTGTGCACTACTTATTCATCAGAGCGGTTGGCGGAGATCTACATCAAGGAGATAGTCCGGTTGCATGGTATTCCAGTTTCCATCATTTTCAGACAGAGGCACTCAGTTTACTTCATGATTTTGGAGAGCCGTGCAGCAGGAGTTAGGCACTCGGGTGGAGCTGAGCACAGCATTTCACCCCCAGACTGATGGGCAGTCCGAGCGCACTATTCGGATTTTGGAGGATATGCTCCGTGCGTGCGTGATTGAGTTTGGAGGTTCATGGGATCACTTCTTGCCACTGGCGGAGTTTGCTATTAATAACAGCTATCAGTCTAGTATTCAGATGGTGCTGTATGAGGTCCTATATGGTAGGAGGTGCAAGTCCCCTGTGGGTTGGTTCGAGCCGGGCTAGACCAGGCTTCTAGGTACTGAGATGGTCCAGGATGCAATAGACAAAGTCAAGGTGATTCAGGACAGACTCAGTGCAGCCCAGTCCAGGCAGAAGAGTTATGCGGACAAAAAGGTTTGCGATGTGGCTTTTATGGTTGGCGAGCGGGTTCTACTTCGTGTCTCGCCCATGAAGGGCGTCATGAGGTTTGGGAAGAAAGGGAAGCTGAGTGCGAGATTTATTGTCCCTTTTGAGATTTTGAAGCATGTTGGGGAGGTTGCTTATGAGCTGGACTTACCTCCCAGCCTAGCCAGAGTCCATCTTGTATTTCATGTCTCTATGCTGCGGAGATACCATAGTGACCCGTCGCACGTGTTGGATTTCACTTCTGTTAAGCAAGATGAGGATCTGTCTTATGTTGAGGAGCCAGTGGCCATATTGGACAGGGAGATCAAAAATTTGAGGTCGAAGAACATTGCTTCAGTAAAGGTTTAGTGGCAAGGTCAGCCGGCGAGGAGGCAACTCGGGAGACCGAGCGGGATATGCGCATCCAGTACCCTCATCTCTTCACCATTTTAGGTATGTTTTCTATGCTCGTTCAAGGACGAACGAATGTTTAAGTGTGGGAAGATGTAACGAACCGGTCGGTCGCTTTTGAAATTTACACCCTGATCCCCAATTAACTGTTTCCCCTAAGTTCATTTCTGCTATTGTGGTTTGTCGGGATGTTCGGTTTTAGAATTTGGAGTGTTTTGGGACACTTAGTCCCTACATAAGAGCCTTATAGTTGAAAAATAGCCCGTATTCAGAACAATGTTAAGATGACCTCGGAACGGAAATCCAATGGTTCCGTTAGGTGATATCGGGGTTGGGAGCGCGTTTGGAATGTATTTTGGAGGGTTGTAGCTCAATTAGGCTTGCAATGCCGAAGTTTGGAATTATTGGATATCCGATCGATAGGTGAGATTTTGATACGGGATTCGGAATGGAATTCCGACAATTGCAGTAGCTTCGTTAGGTGATTTTGGATATGTCTACAACATTTCAGGGCATTCGGACGTCGTTTGGTCGGGTTTTTGATAGCATGTAGGTTTCGGAAGTTTTGGTTGAAACTTAGGCTTGAATCCTCCATAATTGCATTATTTTGTGTTTAATGATATGCTTTTATGATTGGAACAAGTTTGAATAGAGTATTAGGATGTGTTGGTGTGTTTGGTTGAGGTCCCGGGGGCCTCGGGGTGTTTTCGGAAAGTGAAACGGAAGAAAATATGGAAAAATGCAGGTCTGAGTTTTGATCTTCTGGTGTTTTTGCACCTGCGGCCATTGGACCGCAGGTGCGGTACCACAAAAAGGGCTGAGCTTATCGCAGAAGCGATTGGGAGCCTGAGGGGTAGACTCTGCAATAGCGGAGGAGTGACCGCTGATGCGCCTTCGTGGTAGCGACAAATGAACGCAAGAGCGGGACCGCTGGTGCGGTCGCTGTAGCGCAAAAGCGAAAATGGATTTTAAGTGGGAAACCATAGAAGCGGTTGGTTTTATAATGGAAGCGGAACTGCGGAAGCGGCCAATGGACCGCAAAAGCGAAAATCGCCCAGTGATTAATAGGCAGTAAGGGTTCGAATTTTAGAACATTAAACACATTGGAGGCTTCGAACTAGGAGAGGATTTTAGCGAATTTGAGGAGGAAATCAAGGGGGAATAATCAGGTAATCACTCATGGACTAAATTTACATTAATATACTGTTAAAACGCGGATTAAACCTCTAAAAATAGATGATTGAAGGTGTGTTAATGGAGGATTTTTGCAGAAAGCCTAGGCTATTGAAAATCATTGATTTAAATAGGAAAACAAAGTCCGCTTTTGAAAAATTGTATATGTTTAGACTCATGAGAGTACGAGGGTAGTGAAAACGTAAAAATATTTCGATTCCGAGCCGATGGCTACAGGGGTATTTTGGTCATTTCACCCATTTTCACGCCATAGCTTTAATTTTATCACTGTAATTAGTTACTTGCGATGTTATTTATGTTGTGTAATTGGTTTGACTAGATTTGGGCCACTCGGAGTCGGATACTCGTGGCAAGGGAGTCATTTCTTAGCAGTTTTGTACTGGAATCGAGGTAAGTGACTTGTCTAACCTTGCGTGGGGACATTTCTCCCCTAGGATATATATGTTGATTTAAATGCCTTGTACGCGAGGTGACAGGCATGTACTTGCGTAGATTATTGAAAACCACCTTACTTGAACTGCTCAATCTGTGTTATTTTTGTTATTTAATTGATTAAATTGCAAGGCTTATCTAGTGTTAGCTAGGGAAGCATGATTAGATAGCATTATCTGTCTAAGTGCCTACTTGTCTTAATTGAACTCCCTGGAACCTGTTGAGACTGGATTAAGTGATTAATTGTAGCTGTGTACTTCACATTTCTTTGTGTTTTCCCTCTTATTGATTGTGTTTGCGTTCTGTGGACTGCGGGTTCAATTTTCGGAGATCTGATGCTACTGAGGTAAAGGACTGCGGGTTAAATTCCCGGAGATCCTGAGATACTGAAATACGGACTGCGGGTTCAATTCCCGGAGATCCTGAGATACTGAAATACGGACTGCGGGTTCAATTCCCAGAGATCCTGAGATACTAAAATACAGACTGCGGACTCAATTCCCGGAGATCCAGAGATACTGATATACGGATTGCGGGTTCAATTCTCGGAGATCCAGAGATACTGATATATGGACTGCGGGTTCGATTCCCGAAGATCCTGTGATACTGATACATGGACTACGGGTTCGATCCCTGAAGATCCTGAGTTTCTGAGAATAAGAGGATTGCGGGATCAATTCCCGGAGATCCTGGACTGTTGATTTGTACTTGTTGTGTTAATTTCTTTTGTTAGCTTAATTGTAGACGGTTTGTCGTATTTATCTCATTTACTGTAATTTCCGACTTGTTCTTATCTTGAGCTGTTCGATATCATTATTATCATTATTTTATTATTTCTCGGTAGGGCCCTCACCTTCCTCGTCACTACTCCATCAAGGTTAGACTTGGCACTTATTGAGTTCCGCCGTGGTGTACTCATACTACTCTTCTGCACACTTTTGTTATGCGGATCCAGGTACATTAGATCAGCCATATTACAGGTGATTTAGGAGCACTTTTAGGAGACTTGAGGTATGATCTGCTACGTCCACAAATCCGGGGGGTCTTCTTCTATTCTTTTTAGTGATTTCAGTTATTCCCTTATTGTCGTTGTGTAGACATTCTTGATGTATAGAACCACAGTTGTACTCTCTTAGTCTGTGTTGCCCGTGAGTTTACGGGTCTTGGTGGTTGTATTTCTTCTGGTATTTGACGAAGTGTATGTGCCGAGTGGCACTTATTACATTTCTTTTATATTATTCCGTTGTTATCTTATCTTTTGTTCATAAAAGTGTATAATTCGCATTGTGTTAGGCTTACCTAGTCACGAAGACTGGGTGCCGTCATGACATGTTCATGGTTCGTGAACTAGGGTTGTGACACATACGAAGGAGATTTTGTGATCGTTTGGACATAACAATTGTAAAATTCCAAAAAACAAAAAGATGAAAAATAATTTCAAGTGGAGTTGTGTTTGGACATGAATATAATTTTAGGTTGTTTTGAAATTTTGTGGGTGAATTAAATAAAACTTTTGAAAAGGATTTTTGGAGCTTTTCAAATTTTCTAAAATTTTTAAAATTTATCTTCAAGTGAAAATTGCAAAAAAGTAATGAACAAAGGACGATGTTGAAAAAAAGTAAAAATTTGTTATAAACAAGGGAATATTTTTTTTATGTCCAAACGGGATGTATTATTTTTAGAAAAGGTTTTCTCCTTTTTCAAGAAAAAGAGTCCTAATAAATTAAAAATTCAAAACAATTCTAACAATTAATAAGAATATTTGGTTTTTTTTTACGTCTTACAAGTCGTTGGCACTGTCTCTCTAGTTCCAGTTTTGAAAATGAGAAAAATTCTGATAATATTATAAAATAATAAAAGAACAAGAACAATGCAGATAAGAGAGAGAGGGAATTCTTATTGAATTTTGGGATGAATTACAATAGGGTAAGACCCCTCTATTTATAGGAGAAAAATGACTTAGCCTCAAAGTAAAACTCTCCTCAAGATATACATTCACTCCAAATAAAATTCTATTCATAACACCCTCCCCCCATTGAATATCTACTCAATAAGTAATGTGCCTCATTAAAACCTTAACTAAAATAAAACCCAATGGAAAAAAAATTCTAGAAAAGGAAAACGAGTACACATATCTAATAATACGCCTTTTGGTTGCCTCGTTAAAAACCTTGCAAGGAAAACCCAGTGGCACAAAATCTTATAAGGAAAAAGGAGTGCAACACGCATTAACTTCCCCTGATGAGAGCATCCATTCACATCATTGAGCCTTCGAAGCCCGATCTTGTACACTAGCTTCTTGAAGGTTGACTTCGGTAGAGGTTTTGTGAACAAATCAACCATATTATCACTTGAACGAATCTGTTGCACATTAATATCATTATTCTTTTGAAGATCATGTGTGAAAAATAACTTTGGTGAAATGTGCTTTGTTCTATCTCTTTTATGAACCCCCCCTTCAATTGAGCTATGCATGTTGCATTATCTTCATACAAAATTGTGGGTAACTTGTCACATTTCAAACCACATTTGTCTCGAATGAGATGTATTATAGACCTCAACCACACACACTCTCGACTTGCTTCATGAATAGAAATTATCTCAGCGTGATTAGATGAAGTAGCCACAATTGATTGCTTAGTCAATCGCCAAGATATGGCAGTGCCTCCATAGGTAAATACATAACATGTTTGAGACCGAGCCTTGTATGTGTTAGATAAATACCCAGCATCAGCATAACCAACAAGATCGGGACTATAACTATTGCCATAAATTAAGCCTATATCGGTAGTTCCTTTTAGATACCGCAATATGTGTGATCCCATTCCAATGTCTCCTTATGAGAGCAGAGTTATATCTTGCTAAGACATTAACTAAAAAAGTTATGCCATGCCTTGTCGTATTGGTAAGATACATTAGTGCACCAATTGTACTAAGATATGACACTTCAGGACCAAGTAGCTCTTTATTCTCTTCTTGAGGTCGGAATGGATCCATGTTCGAATCAAGTGATCAAACAACCATCGGAGTACTTAATGGATGTGCTCCATCCATGTAAAACCCTTTCAATACCTTTTCTATTTAGGTAGATTGATGAACAAAAATTCCATTTGCCACATGTTCAATTTTCAAACCAAGACATAATTTTGTCTTTTTAAGATCTTTCATCTCGAATTCCTTCTTTAAATAATCAATTGCCTTTTGGAGTTCTATATGAGTTCTAATAAGGTTTATGTCATCAACATATACGGCAAGTACAACAAATTCTGATGTTGTTTTCTTTATAAAAATACATAGGCAAATGGCATCATTTATATAGCCTTCTTTTAATAAATACCCACTAAGACGATTATATCACATTCGTCCTAATTGCTTTAGACCATACAAAGATCTTTGCAATTTGATTGAAAACATTTCCCAGGATTTTAAATTATTTGCATTAGGCGTTTTGAATCCCTCGGGAATTTTCATGTATATCTCATTATCAAGTGAGCCATAAAGGTAGGCGGTAACCACATCCATTCAATGCATGTCAAGCTTTTCATGGATAGCAAAACTAATGAGATAACGGAACATTATAGCATCCATAACGGGTGAATATGTTTCTTCATAAACGACACCAGGCCTTTGTGAAAATCTTTGTGCAACAAGGCGTGTCTTATATCTTTGTACCTCATTTTTCTCATTTTTTTCCGTATAAAGACCCATTTATAGCCAACGGGCTAAACACTATTAGGTATTTCGACTACAGGCCCAAAAACGTCATATTTTGCAAGTGAATTCAACTTTGATTGGATTGCTTCTTGCCATTTTGGCCAATCAAGTCTTTGTCGACATTCTCCAACAGGTTGAGGTTCAAGATCCTCACTTTCTTGCATAATGTTAGAGGCAACATTATATGCAAAGACATAAACCACCACTATATCCACTCGATTCAAATTTGTCTCAATATCGATTGGATTTATTGATAGTTCCTTATTTTCTTGATCCTCGGTCTCAGTGGATTCCTCATGAATCTCAGAATTTATTAAATCGTAATTTCTTCATGAGATTCTTTCGTAATGTCATTTTGATAATTTATTTTCCCTTTTCTAGGATTTCGATCTTTGGAACCTAATGATCTGCCACGTTTTAGGCGTGCTTTTGACTTATTAGCTATGACAATAGAAGATTGTCCAATAGGGGCATCAATATGAATTGAAACATTCTCCGCAGAGATATGTTTATTTTGTTATCCTTTTCATATCCGTAAATGCATCTGGCATTTGATTTGCTATTCTCTGCAAATGAATAATCTTTTGCACCTCTTTTTCACAAATAGAGGTGCGTGGATCAAGATGAGATAATGATGAATTTTTTCATAAAATTTACCGTTTGGTTTCACCAACTTCTCCCCCTAATTTTGGGAAAAGTGTCTTATCGAATCGACAGTCTGTAAATCGTACGGTAAACAAATCCTCCGTCAATGGTTTGAGGTAGCGAATAATGGAGGGCGATTCAAACCCAACATATATTTCTAACCTTCTTTGCGGACCCATTTTGGTGCGATATGGCGATGCTACAGGCACATATACTGCACATCCAAAAGATCTTATTTGGGATATATTAGGTTCATGACCCAAAACTAATTGCAACGGGAAATATTTATGATGATTTTTTGGTCTGAGACGAACTAGCATTGCTGCGTGCAAAATGACATGACTCCAAACAAAAGTGGGCCGCATCGTTTTCATGAGTAACGGTCGTGCTATCAATTGCAGACGTTCAATTAAAGACTCGACAAGACCATTTTGAGTGTGAACATGAGCTACATGATGTTCCACTTTTATCCCAATTGATAAGCAATAATCATTAAATACTTTGGATGAAAACTTAGCAGCATTATCAAGTTTAATAGATATAATTGGAATATCGGAGAATTGCGCCCGTAATCAAATTATTTGTGCCATTAATTTTGCAAATGCGAGGTTGCGAGATGACAATAGGCACACATGGGACCATCTAGAAGATGCATCTATTAAGACCATGAAATATCTAAACGACCCACTAGTTGGGTGAATAGGTCCACAAATATCCCCTTGTATAAGTTCCAAAAATGCAGGGGACTAAATTTCAACCTTTGTTGGTGATGGTCTAATAATTAACTTGCCTTGATAACAAGAAGTGCCCATTTGAGTTTTTTATAATTCATCTCATCATAATTGATCCAGGGTGTCCCAATCGATCATGCCAAAGTACAAAAGTATTGGAATCGGTAACCTTTTGGTTTACAATAGAATGTGTCGCAATTGCACTAATTCTTGTCTAATACAGGCCACAAGACAAAGATGGAAACTTCTCAATAGCCATTTCCTCGCAAGAGACATTTTTGGTAATGATGAGATATTCAAGATTATTCTCATCTATTGTCTCAATATAATATCCCTTTCGACAGATATCTTTAAAACTCAACAAGTTTCTCTTGGACTTGGAGGAGAACATTGCATTCTCTATGATAAGTATTGTTCCCTTTGGCAGAGTTATAATAGCTCTTCCAGAGTCTTCAATTGATTTACTACTACCAGAAATTGTAGTAACATCTGCCTTACACATACTTAAATGAGAGAAATATTTCTTCTCTTTGAGTATTATATGTGTTGTACATGAATCAATTAAACAAATATTTTTACAATTGAACTTTGATCCAAATTTATTTTGCGAGGTATCCATATTTGCTTAATCTTGTCAAAGAGCTTCTTGAGACGGTAGAGTCTCGTGCTGATAACGTGTTATAAAATAATAAAAGAACAATATTGCAGAGAAAGAGAGAGAGGGAATTCTTATTGAATTTTGGGATAAATTACAATGAGATAAGACCCCTCTCTTTATAGGGGAAAAATGACTTAACCTCAAAATAAAACTCTCTACAAGATAGACATTCACTCCAAATAGAATTTTATTCATAACAGATAAGAAGCATTTCCTCCTTTAATAGGTCGTACAGGGTGTGAAATCGGATTAGTTGACACCGAGCGAAAAAGACACACACACAAGTAGGAGTGTATATAGTCCGGATTGGTTCGGATTTTTCAATTACCAAACCAAACCAATAGTGTCGGATTTTTAAATCTATAAACCAACCAAACCAACAAAATCGGATTTTTCAATCTCGGGTTCTCTCGGATTTTTTGGGTTTTTTTTGAGTTTTTGGTTGGTTTTTTTTCTCGATAAGTCTTCATAGCACAAATATATAACTTGTGCCCCACATACTTCTCTAATCCTACAAGGATACAACTATATAATGCATTTTTTCAAGAAAATAATACTACAATAATATGAGATGCGTCATAACATTGTATTAAAATATTCAATAACAAAAATACTAAAATCTATAAAGAAAATATTACTAAGTAACAAGCCATAAGAAATATTAACATAATCTAAAAGTACTATATAAGTCATGGTTAAATAAGTACAACTATAAGTATATTAGTTACACAACTAAGCACTAAAGAAAAAGATAAACTAAGTTATGTATTTTCAATATAAACAATGCAAAACTAAAAAATAGATATCCATACTATTGTCATTTCTAGTGTTGAATTGGATTTTCTTAGTGAGCATTAGTATTGATGTGAAGTTTATTTTAATTACTACCTTGATGAACAATAAAATTTATTTGACCATTCAAGAATGTTAATCCCAAACTTGACACAATATGTTTAAAGATAAAACTGTGAAAACGTTTAAGGAATATATATATAAATTGTATTAAAAATAAATATTTATACGCATAAAATATTTGTAAAAATTGAATAAATGTAATATCGGGTTGGTTTGATTTTGGTTTGACTTTTTTTAGTTAAAATCAGACCAAACCAATTATGATCGGGCTATTTTTTCTAACACTAAACCAAGTCAAACCAACCCTTGATCGAATTTTTTTTTTTTCGATTTAACTCAAATTACCGATTTAGTACGATTTATTGATTTTTTTTTTGTACACCCTTACACACAAGTCGTTGCCTCTGTCTGTGGCCTATGAAAGTTGCGGTGGTCCGTGCAGCCTGCTGCCTGTGCCTCTGGCCAACAAAACCGGCGGTTCATTATTTGCAACCCTCCAAATTCTGCTTAATTTGTTGTGCATATAGAAATTTGAATTCTATTTTCATGCAATTACATTTATTAAACTGTATATAGAAACGAAAAATTAAAGATTCACTCCTAAGATCGAATGCATAAAATACTAGGTCATGTGTACATAGTGTAAAGTGAAAATAGCATGACTAGACTTAAGACCATACTAAGGTATTCAAGATTGCAAATTAATCACATTAGTACTCTCCTATAGAAGAGAGAACGAATAAAGACAAATTCACAATTTAATTTTGTCAATTTTTTATGTTGTCATTATCTAACTTGGTTGTTGTTGCTGTCTGTTTATTGCTTCATTTCCATTTCTTTTGAGTCGAGGGTATTTTTGAAATAACATCTCTACCTTTATTAGATAGGGTTAATATTTGCATAATACTTTACCCTCCCTAGAACTCATTTAAGGGATTTCATTGGGTTTGTTGTTGTTATTTAACCTATTGCAATATTATAATTTTGAGTTCAGAATTTAATGTATTCTGACAATGACTGCATCTGCCAATGATAGAGAATCTCCAATAGCGTCCATGCATATAGTTCAAATAGAACTACATTACACGAGGATTGTGTTGTGGAAGTCAAATGTATATAGTGTGAATGAGTCATAATTACTATACCAAAATTATGGTAGACACCATATAGTAAATAAGACAATAATATAAGAAACATGGAATTTTTCTCAAAAATGAAAGACAATAAACAAGAAGAATTTACATCGAGTGTCAATAATACGTCATCGTTGGCATCTTCGCTTATGATAAGAATTGTGTCAAATGTGAAATTTGCGGTAAAAAGTTTTGACGGGTCACAATATTTTGGGATTGTGGCAATGCGAGGGTTTAGATGTTCTTTTTCAAAAAGGACTAGATCTTGCCAATAAGAAAAGAAACCAGATCTTATTGGAGAAGAAGATTATCCGTGTTACTTACGGTACCATTCGATCCTACCTTGCTAGAGAGCAGAAATATCCATACCCAAAGGAAACATCTGCAAGTAAATTATGGAAAGCACTAGAGGATAAATTTTTGAAGAAAAAATAATCGAAATAAATTGTACTTGAAGAAGAGATTATTTCGCTTCACCTATGTTCCTGGTACCACAATGAACGAACATATCACTAGTTTCAATAAGTTGGTCACAGATTTGTGAAATATGGATGCAACTTTTGATGATGGTTACTTGGCCATGATGGTGTTGGGGTCACTTCCTGATGAGCACGAGCACCTTGAAACTACTCTACGCTATGCAAATGACAAAATTTCTCTCAGTGAAGTTTATTAAACTTTGTACAACTATGAACAAAGAAAGGGAGAAAATAGAAGAACGGAGAAGAAGAAGCACTAGTTATGAGGGGTTGTCCTAAAATCAAACTAGGATCAAGAAGGAAATATTCAAGTCAAGATCTAGACCCAACAAAGATGAATGTGCCTTTTGTCGAGAAAAGGAGCACTGGAAGAAAGACTGTCCAAAGTTGAAGAATAAGGCTAAACATAACAATGAAAAGGCCATTGTGGATTTAAATATAGCTAATTGTGATGATTCAGACTTCTTATTAGTTACAACAGAGTCATCAACCTCATCAGACATATGGTTGATGGACTCGACCTGTAGCTATCATATGTGTCCCAATAAGAACTAGTTCGTGGATTTTTAAAAAGGAGAATATGAAGTCATCCACATAGCGGATAACAACCCATTTATCTCATATGGCACTAATTCAATACGATTAAGGAACCATGATGGAATGATCAGAATATTAACAGATGTTCGATATGTACCAAGTTTGAAGAAGAATCTCATCTCTGTGGGAGCCCTAGAATCAAAAGGATTCAAAATTATTGCAGAAAATGGAGTGATGAGAATAAGCTCAGTTGCACTAGTAGTAATGAAGGTCGATCGGAAGAATAATAACATGTACCGTTGTTGTGGTAGTATAGTTATTGGGACGGCGATAGTGATATCCAGTGACGACAAAGAGGCAGAAGCAACTAGTCTATGGCACATGCGATTGTGATATGCTGGAGAAAAATCCTTCAAAACTCTACCAGATCAAGGATTGTTAAAAGGAGTAAAGAGTTGCAATATGAAGTTTTGAGAACGTAACATTGTGTCAAAGGAAAACAAACAAGGGTTAAATTTGGTACAAGGATCCATAATACTAAAGGCATTTTGGATTATGTACATCCTAATGTTTAGGGTCCTTCCAAAATACCATTATTGGTTTGTAACCTTTGTTGATGATATTTCCCGAATAGTATAGGTGTATACAATAAAGAGAAGATGTAACGACCTGGCCAGTCATTTTAGAAAATTACGCCCCAATCCCCAATTTAACTGTTTCCCTAAGTACATTTCTGCTATTGTGGTTTGCCGGGAGAGTCGGTCCTGAAATTTGGAGTATTTTGGGACACTTAGTCCCTAAATGAGAGCTTTAAAAATAGAAAATGATCCGCAACCGGAACAATGTTAAGACGATCTCGGAACGGAAATCCGATGGTTCCATTAGCTCCGTTGAGTGATTTCGGGGTTGGGAGCGCGTTCGGAATGTATTTTGGAGGTCCTTAGCTCAATTAGGCTTGAAATGCCGAAGTTTGAAATTTTGGCGAATCCGAAAGATAGGTGAGATTTTGATTCGGGGGTCGGAATGGAATTCCGACAATTTCTGTAGCTTCGTTATGTGATTTTGGATATGTCCGCAAATTTTCAGGTCATTTGGACGTCGTTTGGTCGGGTTTTTGATCGAATGTGCAATTCGGAAAGTTTTAAGAAATTTAGGCTTGAATTCGATGAGAATTATGGGTTTTGATGTTGTTAGACGTGTTTTTATGATTGGAACAAGCCCGTATCGTGTTTTGGAATATGTTGGTGGTTTTCATTGGGGTTCCGGGGGCCTCGGGGTGTTTTCGGATGGTTAAACGGGAGAAAACATGAAAAATTGCAGGTTTGGGTTCTGTTCTGTTGTTTTCGCTCCTGCGGAAATGGGAGCGCAGGAGCGAGTCCGCAGAAGCGGACAAGTGAACGCAGGAGTGGAAGTGATCGCTGAAGCGGATCCTGGTCCGCAGAGGCGGCATCGCTGATGCGGAAAGAGGATCGCAGAAGCGGTCCACGGTCGCGAAGGGGAGTTCCGCAGAAGCGGAATATAGACCGCTTAAGCGAGTCCGCAGGAGCGGACTCCGAGGCGCGGAAGCGGAATGTTCCGCAGGAGCGGAAGAGATTTCGCGGAAGCGACCCTAGGCTCGCAGAAGCGAAATGGGCCAGCCAGGCTTGGAGTTCGCAGAAGCGACCACGTGGTCGCAGAAGCGGTTCCGCAGAGGCGGAAATGGTCCGCAGAAGCGAAAGTCGCAGATGATTAATTGTATCAGAAGTTAGAAAATTTCAGAAACATTTCACATTTGGGGTCTCGGCTTAAGAGGCGATTTGGGCAATTTTTGAGGGAGATTTAATGGAAAACATCAAGTAATCATCTATGGACTCATCTTATGATTTGTATTGATAATATTATGCAATTATATCATGAAAATGGAGGAATTTGGGGTAATTTATGGAGGATTTAGCCCTAGGCCTAAAATTTAGGAAATCTTTGATTTGAATGGGCAAACGGAGTCCAATTTCGATAAATTTTATATGCACGGACTCGTATTGAGATAAGGAACCCGAATATATAATTTTCGTGATTTTTCGATAAGCGTACCGAAAGTCGGGTTTTGGCAACTTGTGGGTTTTGGTGTGTTTTGAGTTATTTTGATTGGGTAATGCCCAATTGGCCTATTTTGATGTGATTCTATTGATTTTTATCGGATACTACACTTGTGGAGGCCGACATTCGCGGCAAGAGGGTTATTTCTTAGCGGTTTTGTACCGGAATTGAGGTAAGTGGCTTGTCTAACCTCGTGTGGGGGACTTTCACCCCTAGGATATTATGTGATACTTTAAATGCCTTGTACGCGAGGTGACGGGCGTGTACATGCGCTGGTTGTTGAACACATACTTTACTTAAAATGCTCGATGAGTGATATTCTTGTTTTTAGCTGTTAAATTCGATATTCCTACCCGGTAGCAGTTAGAAAAGCATGATTAGGTAGTATTCAACTGTCTAGTTGCCTAATTGTCTTACTTGAACTTCTTGATAATTGTTGGCACTAGTCCTCGGTGAAGTTATAGTTAAGCATATTATATTTCTCTCTGTGTATTCCTTTACTTGCTTTGTTTGTGGACTGCAGGTTCAATTCCCGGATATCAAAGGGCTGCAGGTTCGATTCCCGGAGACCTGAAGTTTATTGATAAGTTATTGGTAGGGAATACGGGTTCGATTCCCGAGATCCTGAGTTATTTGTAGGGACTACGGGTTCGATTCCCGAGATCCTGAGCTATTGGTAGGGACTACAGGTTCGATTCCCGAGATCTTGAGTTATTGGTAGGGACTACGGGTTCGATTCCCGAGATCCTGAGTTATTGGTATGGACTACGGGTTCGATTCCCGAGATCCTGAGTTATTGGTAAGAACTACGGGTTCGATTCCCGAGATCCTGAGTTATTGGTAGGGATTACGGGTTTCCCGAGGTCCTGAGTTATTGGTAGGGACTACGGGTTCGATTCCCGAAATCCTGAGTTATTGGCAGGGACTATGGGTTCGATTCCCGAGATCCTGAAATATTGGTAGGGACTACGGGTTCGATTCCCGAGATCTTGAGTTATTGGTATGGAATGCGGGTTCGATTCCCGGAGATCCTGAGTTATTGATTATTTATTGAGACATGGGCTGCGGGTTCGATTCCCGGAGACCCAGAGGTACTGTCAATGGGACGGTGGGTCCGATTCCCACAAGTCCTGGACGTGTTTTATTGAGTTGGTTATTTGTTGTTAGCTTAATTGTAGACGGTTGCAATAATCATTTTATTGTTGTTCTTGCGGGAGTTATTATCATTTAAACTGTTTATTATTGTTATCATCACTATATTATAGTTTCTCAGTAGGGCCCTGACCTTCCTCGTCACTACTCCATCGAGGTTAGGCTTGGCACTTACTGAGTACCGCCGTGGTGTACTCATGCTACTCTTCTGCACACTTTTGTTGTGCAGATCCAGGTACATCGGGACAGGCTCATATTAGGTGATTCAGCTGCATTTTGGGAGACCTCGAGGTATGATCTGCTACGTTCGCGGATCCGGAGGCCTTCCTTCTATTCTATTCTGATAGTATTAGTAGATGTTTTCTCTCATGTCTTTGTTAGATACTCTTCACACATAGAGCCACAATTGTATTCTCTCTTTTAGTCTGTGTTGCCCGTGGGATTCCGGGTCTTGGTGGTGTTTTATACAGTGTGTTGACTAGTGTATGTGCCAAGCGGCACAGATTACATTCCTAATTATATTGTTTTTCCGCTATTTCTTGTTTAAAGTTCATAGACTTGTATATTCCGCAACGTGTTAGGCTTACCTAGTCGTGGGGACTGGGTGCCATCACAACATATTCACGATTGGTGAACTAGGGTCGTGACAAGTTGGTATCAGAGCTCTAGGTTCGTAGGAGTCACGGGACACAGACCGGTTACTTAGATTCTCGCTGATCGATACAGAGACGTCTGTATTTATCTACGGGGGGCTATGTAACTGTTTAGGAAACTCTTCAATTCTTTGAATTCCTTATCGTGCGCCATTTATTTAGTTAGAGCCTATGTCATATGTTCTTTTGCATCCACTCGTGTATTGAAATTGCGCACTCGGTATCAAGTATGCGCCGACGGTTCGTGATGCTGCAGAGGGATTTCAAGGGAGTCAAGAATTTACTCAACCATTGTTACCGTGTGTCATCCATATCGATAATGCAAGAGAATTGAGAGATCTTCAATTGTGCACATGGGGGTGCACTAGATTCCGACATTCGATTGATAAGTACGGTCTTGAGAAGACTTACTTAACTACCAAATCGTCACAACAATGGTAAAAATCACAAGGTGGATGTAGATCTAAAGATAGTTGGTGGTAATAAAGACTATATGGTTCACATGAGATATCTATTTAGCGAAGGATTCAGACAGCAGAGATACTGGGGGGAAATGAGTTTAACTGTCTTAAGAAGGACATGTGCCAAACGAATGTCTTTGGCTTGTCTTATGATGAAAACGTACGAATGTTAAAGGCTAGTATCATGGATTAGCAAGATGTATCTTAAGACTTCGTGTCAAGTGAAAGGATTTCACTATCAACGATCTAATTATAGGTCATGTGTCATATCAGATTTGGCATGCGATGTATTTAGGTGTTATTCAAAATTTCTTGAAAACTTGCGGATGGGCAAGAGTTGAGGCTCGTATGGTATAATGTTGGGACTTTATATGTTCCTGTGTCCCTAATAAACTCTGCATTTAATTATCAGCAGGGAAATATTTGACAAAGGCTACATGGTGCTTCGTGGGCGTGTGAGAATCATAGTATGTTTTAAGATGTTGTTGGTAGAGAATGCTCGGTGCATGGAGCGAGAAGATGTATGGTTGTATTGGGATGAGGTCATACCCTATGATGTTAGGGTGCTAATAGAGCACATGTGGTTATATTCGTTGGATCAAGTCAGTTGCAGCTGAATAATAGTAAATGACTCGAGAGAATGGTTCTAATGTGTTCGAGAGTCGTGTAATAGTGGCTTTGGGCTAAGTGGGAGAGTCCCACCACTTAAGATTGGGTTGCATGGTTAATTACCTGTGTGAATTCTGGATATTAGCGTATTAATGGAGTATTGCAGCTACGGAAAAAGACCATGAGTGGTAATTTAAGTATATGAATTGTTGAATGCATGTTATGGTTAGCCTTACTGGCTCATGTTCAAACTTGAAAAAAAAAATTTATGATTTATGCCTCGTATAGGTGCGGGCTTCGCGGGAAGTGATTCCGCTGGGTGCTTTATCGAGAGGGTATTCATATGTTACAAAGAAATTCAGTAGAGTTGGTTGCGTACTGGGGCAAGTTAGAACCGGATGGTTCTCAATAGCGGTCCTAGTGAATTCAAGAGGTAAAGTGTGGCGCCTAATAATTCTGAATCTATAAGTACAGTTAAGGCTGAAGCTTTTGAAGCAACTTATGAAGAAAGGCACAAAACGATCTATGATGTTTTGACTTGTGGTGTAGTATTTGAGAGACATGAAATGGTCGTCGTTCTTGAGATAGCATGGCCTCATGATTTAAGGTCACTCGGGGTAAGTGCGGTTGGAATAAGTTAGGTATTGAAGGAAGATATTAACATTTCTAAGGCAATCGGGGATAACCTGGAAGGAAGTAGATTGATCAGCCATAGTTGAGTTGGCGTATTGGTGTCAATGATCGATTCATGCAACGTGATCGAATTATGCATGTGATTTGTGGCGGTGCATTTGAGACTTGTCGGCCGCAGTGATTGATGTTATTCTGAAGTATTCTTCTGTTAAGGGCCTGCTATGAGTAGGCAGATCTCGGGAAGGGTTATGGTGGCTTGGACCACTACTTAGATATTGGCATATTCGATAGCTATGAGAATTCGCAGTATGTTGTTATAGCTCTCCTGTAGTAGTGAGTTAAATGGAAGGTCTTATGTGATGAAGTATTAGCCTATCGTCGGTTCTAGAGCTATGATGGAAATTGTGTCTATCGTATATTGGCACGTGATGTGCAGTGAGTAGTATGAAATTTGAAGTAAGGACCAAGGTCACAACTTGGTCAATGAATGTGATATAAAAAGCTCGGATGAGCAGGAAAGGAGTTTAGTGTTTGAGTAAGATGGGTATTAACGTCAGTATCACTTGAGATCAGTGTTCTGTGGGAAAGGCTTTGCATCCCGATTAGGGACTCCTGATCGCTTTTCAGTGTTAGTGCGGCCGGTGGGTTGAATGTGCAAGCCCGTTTAATTATTCGGAAGATGGTGGGAGCTTGCCCCACAAGAAGATTGTATAGTTGTGACATGTAGTCACTTTATTGGTTAGAAATTTAAACCAAGAATGAGGATTTTGGTGATATCATCCATTTGAGAACTTATGTATGGAGGGCACTCTGCTTATTGGGTTATAGACCTGTGAAATATTATTGACTTAGCTTGGCACGACCAGGATAGACTTAAGGTCACTGGGTAGATTTAGATGTGAAAGTGAGCCTTGCATCAGGCCATTTGTGCTTCTTCCAGCAGTGCGTCCTTTATGGAGGGATAGTCGCGGTCTTATTTCGCGGTTAGTTAATTCAAGTAAAGATATATTGCGGCGTATGAGTGTGCGACGGCTTGGTAAGTTCCTTATGTGTTGAGGTTCCGCTCAGCGGTGATGTTATATGAGCATGATGGCTCTTGAGACTCATATCTTATATCGCACCTCAGTTGTGCTTGAGTTCATAGCCTATAGCGCTATATGTTTTCATTGAGTCTGATATCATGCACCTTAGTGTGCTTATGATCGATATTCAGTATTTTGATGTGACGAGCTATTCAGCTCGACATATGACTCCTTGTGTGAGTCTATATTGTTGGGATCGGATGGCACGCCGCCATGGTTATATTGTTGGGATCGGGTGGCACACCGCCATGGTTATATTTTTGGGATCGGGTGGCACGCCGCCATGGGTATACTCTTGGGATCGGGTTGCACGCCGCAATAGTGTGATGTTTATTTCAGTATCTATAATTGCTTGTATGTGTTCTGTTTCCTATTTTTCTGAGGAGGTCTATGATAGTGTGAGAGTTGAATAGTTCTCTCTAGTGTTTGCCTTCCTTTTGTACCACGTACGAATTAATAGCCTACTAGCACATTGTATCATTTTGTGGGACTTTTGATTATGTCTGATGTGGCTTATCGCCTGAGCAGTCCGTACTGGGTGAGATGAGATTATGTGATTTGGGGTCAGTGCAAACTGATTATATGAAGTATGTTATAGAGGAAAGGATCATCCTCTAGTTTAGGACAAGGTAATGGATCCTGTCAGGAGTATAGACCCAATGAATTGTTGATTCAGTAGTTAGTTATGGATATCGGCACATCTCTTCCGTCGTGTCAGTATTGTAAAAGTTGGAACGAGACCTATGTAGATCGTGAGGTGCAATGGGAGCATCCGATTCGTTGAATTTTTGGCTAATTTGATCATAAAATATTATCGTGGTCCTGTGGATTTTGTGTTGTAAGGTAAGAATCTAGCAAGGTTATGCAGTCATGTTTGAGGACGGCGTTTGAGGAATATTGAGTAATCTCTTGATGAAAACAAGCCTGACACAGAATTTTGGATGTTGGAATTAAGCTCTAAGACTTAATTGTTTGAACAAGAGGGAATATCTTCAGATTATATCAGGCTAATGTGCCCAGCTGAGTCCCAGATTTATTGGCCCTTTTGAGATTTTGAGGCGTATTGGGGAGTTTGCCTATGAGTTAGCCTTACCTCCTAGTCTAGCTGGAGTTCACCCCGTATTTCATGTCTCCATGCTCCGGAGATACCATGGTGACCCGTCGCATGCGTTGGATTTCACTTTTGTTCAGCTTGACAAGGATCTGTCTTATGTTGAGGAGCCAGTAGCCATTCTAGACAGGCAGGTCAGAAATCTAAGGTCAAAGAACACCGCTTCGGTGAAGGTTCAGTGGCGGGGCCAGCCGGTCGAGGAGGCGACTTGGGAGACTGAGCAGGATATGCGCAGCCAGTACCCTCATCTTTTCACTACTCTAGGTATGTTTTCTATGCTCGTTCGAGGACGAACGAATCTTTTAAGGGTTGGATCTGTAACGACCTGGCCGGTCGTTTTAGAAAATTACGCCCCAATCCCCAATTTAACTGTTTCCCTAAGTACATTTCTGCTATTATGGTTTGCCGGGAGAGTCGGTCCTGAAATTTGGAGTATTTTGGGACACTTAGTCCATAAATGAGAGCTTTAAAGATAGAAAATGATCCGTAACCGAAACAGTATTAAGACGATCTCGGAACGGAAATCTGATGGTTCCATTAGCTCCGTTGGGTGATTTCGGGGTTGGGAGTGCATTCGGAATGTATTTTGGAGGTCCTTAGCTCAATTAGGCTCGAAATGCCGAAGTTTGAAATTTTGGCGAATCCGAACGATAGGTGAGATTTTGATCCGGGGGTCGGAATGGAATTTCCGACAATTTCTGTAGCTTCGTTATGTGATTTTGGATATGTCCGCAAATTTTCAGGTCATTCGGATGTCGTTTGGTCGGGTTTTTTATCGAATGTGCAATTCGGAAAGTTAAAAGAAATTTAGGCTTGAATTCGATGTGAATTATGGGTTTTGATGTTGTTAGACGTGTTTTTATGATTGGAACAAGTCCGTATCGTGTTTTGGAATATGTTGGTGATTTTCGTTGGGGTCCCGGGGGCCTCGGGGTGTTTTCGGATGGTTAAACGGGAGAAAACATGAAAAATGGCAGGTTTGGGTTCTGTTCTGTTGTTTTCGCTCCTGCGGAAATGGGAGCGCAGGAGCGAGTCCGTAGGAGCGGACAAGTGAACGCAGGAGCGGAAGTGATCATTGAAGCGGATCCTGGTCCGCAGAGGCGGCATCACTGATGCGGAAAGAGGATCGCAGAAGCGGTCCAGGGTCGCGAAGGGGAGTTCCGCAGAAGCGAAATATTGACCTCTTAAGCGAGTCCGCTCGAGGCGCGGAAGCGGAATGTTCCGTAGGAGCAGAAGAAATTTCGCAGAAACGGCCTCGCGGAAGCGACTTTAGGCTCGCAGAAGCGGAATGGGCCAGCCAGGCCTGGGGTTCGCAGAAGCGACCATGTGGTAGCAGAAGCGGTTCCGCAGAGGCGGAAATGGTCCGCAGAAGCGAAAATCGCAGATGATTAATTGTATTAGAAGTTAGAAAATTTCAGAAACATTTCATATTTGGGGTCTCGGCTTAAGAGGCGATTTGGGCAATTTTTGAGGGAGATTCAATGGAAATCATCAGGTAATCATCTATGGACTCATCTTATGATTAGTATTGATAATATTATGCAATTATATCATGAAAATGGAGGAATTTGGGGTAATTTATGGAGGATTTAGCCCTAGGCCTAAAATTTAGGAAATCTTTGATTTGAATGGGCAAACGGAGTCCGATTTCGATAAATTTTATATGCACGGACTCGTATTGAGATAAGGAACCCGAATATATAATTTTCGTAATTTTTTGATAAGCGTACGGAAAGTCGGGTTTTGGCAACTTGTGGGTTTTGGTGTGTTTTGAGTTATTTTGATTGGGTAATGCCCAATTGGCCTATTTTGATGTGATTCTATTGATTTTTATCAGAGATACTACACTTGTGGAGGCCGACATTCGCGGCAAGAGGGTTATTTCTTAGCGGTTTTGTACCGGAATTGAGGTAAGTGGCTTGTCTAACCTCGTGTGGGGGACGTTCACCCCTAGGATATTATGTGATACTTTAAATGCCTTGTACGCGAGGTGACGGGATGCGCTGGTTGTTGAACACATACTTTACTTAAAATGCTCGATGAGTGATATTCCTGTTTTTAGCTGTTAAATTCGATATTCCTACCCGGTAGCAGTTAGAAAAGCATGATTAGGTAGTATTCAACTGTCTAGTTGCCTAATTGCCTTACTTGAGTTTTCTTGGTAATCGATGGCACTGTTTATCGTTGAAGTTATAGTTAAGCATATTATATTTCTCTCTGGGTATTCCTTTACTTGCTGTGTTCGTGGACTGCGGGTTCAATTCCCGGAGATCCCAGGGCTGTGGGATCGATTCCCAGAGACCCAGAGTGATAATCATGTGGATTGCGGGTTCGATTCCCGGAGATCCTAAGATTTATTGGTAGGGACTACGGGTTCGATTCCCGAGATCCTGAGTTATTGGTAGGGACTACGGGTTCGATTCCTGAGATCCTGAGTTATTGGTAGGGACTACGGGTTCGATTCCCGAGATCCTGCGTTATTGGTAGGGACTACGGGTTCGATTCCCGAGATCCTGAGTTATTGGTAGGGACTACGGGTTCGATTCCCGGGATCCTGAGTTATTGGTAGGGACTACGGGTTCGATTCCCGAGATCCTGAGTTATTTGTAGGGACTACGTGTTCGATTCTCGAGATCATGAGTTATTGGTAGGGACTATGGGTTCGATTCCCGAGCTCCTGAGATATTGGTAGGGACTACGGGTTCGATTCCCGATCCTGAGTTATTGGTAGGGACTGCGGGTTCGATTCCCGGAGATCCTGAGTTATTGATTATTTATTGAGATATGGGTTGCGGGTTCGATTCCCGGAGACCCAGAGGTACTGTCAATGGGACGGTGGGTCCGATTCCTACAGGTCCTGGACGTGTTTTATTTAGTTGGTTATTTGTTGTTAGCTTAATTGTAGACGGTTGCAGTAATCATTTTGTTGTTGTTATTGCGGGAGTTATTATCATTTAAACTGTTTATTATTGTTATCATCACTATATTATTGTTTCTCAGTAGGGCCCTGACCTTCCTCGTCACTACTCCATCGAGGTTAGGCTTGGCACTTATTGAGTACCGTCGTGGTGTACTCATGCTACTCTTCTGCACACTTTTGTTGTGCAGATCCAAGTACATCGGGACAGGCTCATATTAGGTGATTTAGCAGCATTTTGGGAGACCTCGAGGTATGATCTGCTACGTTCGCGGATCCGGAGGCCTTCCTTCTATTCTGATAGTATTAGTAGATGTTTTCTCTCATGTCTTTGTTAGATACTCTTCACACATAGAGCCACAGTTGTATACTCTCTTTTAGTCTGTGTTGCCCGTGGGATTCCGGGTCTTGGTAGTGTTTTATACGGTGTGTTGACGAGTGTATGTGCCAAGCGGCACGGATTACATTCCTATTTATATTGTTTTTCCGCTATTTCTTGTTTAAAGTTCATAGACTTATATATTCCGCAACGTGTTAGGCTTACCTAGTCGTGGGGACTGGGTGCCATCACGACATATTAACGATTGGTGAACTAGGGTCGTGATAGAAAATATGATGTATTGGGAATTTTTTCCTATAAAAGGAGGCCCAATATTTAGGATTTATACACATCTCTCATTTGTCCTCGTATCTTCTTAAGGCATTTGTTTCTTCTTTTTTTAGTATTGTTTCACTTATAATTTTAGAGTGAAATAAAATATTGATTGTGTCTGAGAAAGTACTATACCAAAATTATGGCAACCACCAAATAATAAATAAGATAATAAGACAACAATATAAGAAACATTAGAATTTTACGAGGTTCAATCAATTTTGCCTACTTCCTCGGACACAACCAATATTTTATTCCACTCCAAAATTAGAAGTAAAATAATACTAAAGGGAGAAGATACAAATGCCTTAAGAAAATAAGAAGGCAAATGAGCGGTGTGTATAAATCCTAAACATAAGGCCTCCTTTTATACAGAAACATTCCCAACCAAGTATGATCCTTCACCGGTGTGGGACTTAGTCATTCAACAAATCTCCACCTTGGAAAAATTTCACATCTTCAATTTCTCTTAATGACAAATTTTGATTGTGTCTTCATCTTCAATCTTCAGTGTTCAACAATGTTGATCAAATCCAAACAATATTGAAACTTGATCGCAGTTACCACTTTTATCAACATATCAGCAGGATTCTCTGTAGTATGAATTTTCTTCACCGTGACCCCAAATTCTTCTATGATTTCTCGTACGAAATAATATCGAACATCAATGTATTTCGTCCTTGCATGATAAACTTGGTTCTTAGCTAATTGATTAGCAGTTTGACTATCACAAAAGAGTGTAATACTTTTCCAATACCAAGCTCCTTTAGCAATCCCTGCAGCCAAATAACCTCCTTCATAACCTCTGTAGTGACCATGTACTCTGCCTTTTTTCTAGACAAAGAAATTGTTGACTGCAAGGTAGACTTCCAACTAACTTGTGCCTTTGCAAAAGTAAACACATAACCAGTAGTTGATCTTTATTTGTCCATATCACCCGTAAAATCTGAGTCACAATATCCAACTACAGACTGATTGCCTTCCTACTCAAAAACTAACTCAACATCTACAGTATTATGAATATTCCGTAGAATCCACTTCACAGCTTGCCGTGTTCCTTTCCTGGATTATGTATATATCTGCTAATAACTACAATAGCTTGTAAAATATTAGGTCTCATACAGACCATTGCATACATCAAGCTACCGACAACATTTGTGTATGGTAACATTGGCATATACTCCCGTTCAGCTTCATCTTTTGGTGACATAGTAGTACTTAGCTTAAAATGGGAAGCAAGTGGAGCACTAACTAGCTTATTCTACTCATCTATGCCAAAACACTGTAGTACTCTCTTCAGATATTCTTTCTCAGATAAACAAACCTTTTTTGAACGTCTATCTCTTATTATCTCCATGCCGAGAATTTTCTTTACCTCACCCAGTTCCTTCATCTCAAACTCCTTCTTCAGTTGAATCTTCAACTTATCCATTTCTTCCGAGTTCTTGGAGCTATTAATATATCATCCATATATAGGAGAAGATATACAATGGAAACATCTTTAATGTTGCGCAAATACACGCAATGATCGTATTTGCTTCTCTTGTAACCTTGCTGCAGTATAAACTTGTCAAATTATTTGTACCATTGTCTAAAAGATTGTTTCAATCTGTACAACAATTTTTCAAGTTTGCAAACTCTATATTCCTTTCCAACAACTTTAAATCCTTCTAGCTGAGTCATGTAGATTTCCTCATCTAAATTTTCATGTAATTTACATCCATCTGAACTAGTTCCAAATCCAATTATGCTACCAATGCCAACATAATTCTAATGGAAGAATATTTTACAACTGAAAAAAATACTTTATTTTAATCAATTCCCTCTTTTTGAGCATCACTTTGGCCACCAACCTTACTTTGTAGTGAACATCTACGTGGTTAGGAAATCCTTCCTTCTTTGCGTAAACCCATTTGCACCCAATTGCTTTCTTGCCCTTTGGGAGATTGGCCAATTTTCATGTATGATTCGGATGAAGGGATTGTGTTTCATCATTCATAGCAATCTTCCACTTACCTTCTTCTGAACTTTAGACTATGTCATTATAAATTGTTGGAATACCATCAGCTACAATAGAGGCTGCAAAAGCGACCATCTCTATGAGACGAACTAGTTTCTTCATTGTCCTTTTTAGCTTGCTGGTTGCTATTGATTCAAGTTGTTGTTGAGGTTCTTAAGTTGGAACCTCCCTCTCAACTGGCTCTTCTTCGAGAGGATGATTTTCACTTGTAATTTTGGAGTATAATAAAATATTGATTGTGTCCGAGGAAGTAAGCAAAATTGGCCGAACCTCGTAAATTCTGGTGTTTCTTATATTGTTGTCTTATTATCTTATTTATTATTTGATGGCTGCCATAATTATGGTATAGTAGATGTGATTCATTCACACTATATATATTTGACTTCCGCAACATATTGAAAATAACATAGGCGAGCTAGATGAAAATTTTGCTTCCGTGGCCGTAGAAAGGTCATAATTTTGTATCTATATAGGTCCACACCGTTGCAATATCTTTAATTATGCACCCCACAAGTTGCTGAATTAAACATTGGACCACCTCTCAGCTCGTCTTCCCAATGACTCTCACATGTTGTAATTCAACAACTAGTAATTCTTTTAACTCCTGCAGAAAAGATGACCTCTGCTCGTCAGTACAATGTTTATGTAAATGAATGAATACTAATAACAAAGCAGTAGGATGTTGGAATAATACAAAGCACCATTCAATAGGTATTTTGAGCAAATCAAAGAGTATTCAGAAGATCACATTTTTCAAGAATATTGAACTTGAAGCTACACAGAGCAAATCATGGGCCATAACCAATCCAAATGCATGTTATATTTTTAATTACAAATTATAAGGGCAAAGAACAGTTATATCTTTAATTAGAAATTATAAGGGCAAAGATCAATTGTAGTCTACCGTTGAAACTATTTATATTCGATAATCACAAAATATATGAAATTTGTATAGTTTTTGCGTGTATTATATAAATATATTCGACTATTATTCTAAGAGGAGATATACTTTAGTTTTAGTTTAGTTTAGTTCAACAATTTAAACTAAAAATAGCTGGTAAACGTATAACATATATATAATTTATGTATTATATTTGTATAATTATATACAATTAATATATTATCTAGAGAAAATGCATAAAGATCCCATTTAACGTGTACTAGAAAATCATTTACATACCTAAACTTTATGGGTGTCCTAGTACCACCTTATCCTTATCTAAGATGAATTTATTTAACCCCTAAAATGCCACAACCAAATTCTACCCAAGTAGTGTTTACACGCGCTAACACGTGGCATTTTCACATATTTTTTCATTTTTTTTTCTTTGACTAGAATAATTGTCCCCCTCCCCCAACCGAACCTTTCTTTACCTCCTTAAAAATATTCCAAACAAGTAGAAGCCAAGAAGTTAAGAAAGATTCAATAAAGTGTTGGGTTTTCGTTTTTATCTTGATTGTTTGCTCCGGCAAAGCAATGAAGAACAATTGGAGGGTGAGGGAGATGATAAAATAGGTGTAGAAAGAGCTATCAATCTTTAATGTCGGTTCTGTTATGATTATGATTGTATGGTACTTCTCTCTTGTGACAATGAAAAAGCTCATCTACCGTGAAACTAATAGCCGATCAGACATATTATAGTCCAAGGATCGACTATTTCTTTTTTATTTTAAATGACTGACTTGATTTTTTTATTTAAGTAGTTAACATTTCCCTTTAGTAAGCATTTGGTTGGCAAAGAGGTGATTCTGTGTGCTTATGCTTGTTAATGACGTGATTGAATGGTTTTTGTATGCAGTTGTAAAGAACATCCAGAGGAGTTGTTTGGCGTGAAAATTGAGGAAAGAGAAAGAAGAAAAGGAAAGAGGAAAGAGAGAAAAGAAAACAAGAAAATAAAAATAAAAATAAAAAGGGAAATTATTACACCAAACCCCGTTAATTTTGCTATGTTAGTAATACACCAAATACAACTAATTAGGTGTAACAACCAATAGAAAATTAACAGTTGTAAAATTTAAGTAGCTTTTTACAATTTTCGAGCCTTCCATGCGCTTTGAGTAAGGTGATATTAATTTCCCTGCCACCTCATCTTTGAAGGAGGTACTAATTTCACTTTGAATAAGAATTGGGTGGTACTAGGACACCCGTAAAATTTAGGTGTGTAAATGATTTTTCGGGACAAGTTGAATGGGGTATTTATGTATTTTCTCTATTATCTATGTATATAACTAGAAAAAGTAAACAATGAATATGACAGACTATTTATAAATATCCCAAAAGTTTCACAAGACTGTTTTTGCACAGTGCCATTTAAAGTTTGACCACTTTTTTTTTTTTGCAACAATAGCCATTTAAGTCAGTTCCCAAGACTGAAGTTGGCTCTACTCCAGAAAAAGAAGAGCTGAAGTGGAGGATAACTTTAGGCAAGAGACTGAAGTTGGCATCAACTTTGTAGTTTTGGTCTGAAATTGAACTTGAACTGCAGACAACTTCTCCCCATGGACTGAAGTTTGGCTTAAACAGAGTCCAAATTCAGCCTCAATGATAAAGTGGCCAGAAGTTAAATATTTTTTAAAAATGACTAATACGCGTTGTGCAACAGGCTATTTGCGCACCTCACCCAAGTTAGGCTCGATAATAATCCATAACGGAGGATGATTTTAACTTTAAGGATAATTTCTAGGGTTCCTCATAAAAAATTCGACAAAGTTATTAAGGGACCTTATTAGATTAGAGGCCAAAATCACGTGGTTCATTACTCAACATGTCGACAAGGGGCGGGATAATTTCTTGTTACATACGAGGCAAATTCATGATTTAAATTTTATGAGTATAATTTTTAAACTTTTTATCATTAAACCTATTATACTTTTAAAGTTATTGATTCATATCTAGTACTTTATTTTATAATTTTAATAAATGTTTATTCTACTCGAAAGTTATCCGTCGATAATACATTACATCCGCCCTTGGTTACATATGTATACTTTGTATTAAATGAATAATTATAACGATTAGTTTGTATCTTTCTTTATTCATTTTATTATATATAGAGGCTAAGGGAAGAAGAAATGGGAGAAGAAGATTATACGATGAGGAATTGAATCATTACCAACTAGGTGAAAATTCTAGTAATCAACCAACCGAGCTACGCACATAGGATTTCCTTTAATATTAGTTTGGCCAATTCTCCTTTTGAAAAAGTTATTGACAAACTAGACTGGAACCATGAATTAATCGGCTTATAAGTATAGGCGGACCTACCTTACTATTAGGGGTCATTTGCATTTATACCTATTTTTTGTGTCATAACTTGTATCAGTTTTATAAAAAAAAATTATAAGTGTACTTGCTTTTTCGTATAACTTCAGCACACGGAGCTGAAATAGCAAAGGTATCACGCAAAACTTCAGCATTCTAGTAGCCGGGCTTGAAATTTAGCTCTAGAGCTGAAGTTTTTTTATTGTAACTGGGAAACTTCAGCTCTAGAGCTGAAGCTTTTTGTGTTGTAACTGGCAAACTTCAGCTTTAGAGCTGAAGTTTTTTGTGTTGTAATTGGCAAACTTCAACTTTAGAGTTGAAGATTTTGTAGTGTAACCGGGAAACTTCGGAGTTTTTGTGTTGTAACTAGAAAACTTCAGCTTTAGAGCTGAAGTTTTTGTAGTGTAACCGACAAACTTCAAAATTTTTGTATTGTAACTCAGAAACTTTAGCTCTAGAGCAAGTTTGCCCACTTATAACTTTAACTCGAAAGCTAAAATGGCTATGTAAAAAGTCTTTACATAATAGATTTATGTAAACCACCTTCAATAAAGAGAACTCTGCTTCCAACCCTATCAACAGCAAGAACAGAAACAAAGGTGCCAATAAAACTTTTTCGTATAACTTCAGCACACGGAACTGAAATAGCAAAGGTATCACGCAAAACTTCAGTATTCTAGTAGTCGGGCTTGAAGTTTAACTCTAGAGCTGAAGTTTTTGTGTTGTAACTGGGAAACTTTAGTTCTAGAGCTGAAACTTTTTGTGTTGTAACTGGCAAACTTCAGCTCTAGAGCTGAAGTTTTTTGTATTGTAACTGGGCAAACTTCAATTTTAGAGTTGAAGATTTTGTAGTGTAACCGGGAAACTTCGTAGTTTTTGTGTTGTAACTGGAAAACTTCAGCTTTAGAGCTGAAATTTTTGTAGTGTAACTGACAAACTTCAAAATTTTTGTATTGTAATTGAGAAACTTTAGCTCTAAAGCAAGAATTTGTCCAGTTATAACTTCAACTCTGAAAGATAAAATGGCTATGTAAAAAGTCGTTACATAATAGATTTATGTAAACCACCTTCAATAAAGAAAACTCTGCTTCCAACCCTATCAACAGCAAGAATAGAAACAAAGGTGGCAATAAAATTAACACCACCAGTTATCACAGCAGACATAAGCGAAGCTGTATCACCAAAACCAATCGTCTTAAAAAGAACAGGTGTATAAAACATGACAACATTCATTCTAGTTAACTGTTGAAATGCAGGAATAAGCATAGCAAATGGAAGGAGAGTTCTCTTTATTGAAGAAAAGGAAAAAGGGGCTGAAGTTATTTAACAAGTAGGTATAAAATAATTATTTTTTAAAAATGGGTATAAATTAAATGGGGTCAACCAAATAGGTCGCCCCATATAATTTTTAATTCGATTAGACGGTCACTAAAACCCGTTTGCTTTGGAAAAAATACTGTAAATATATATTTACATATGTTTGTATATACAGTTATGCACTGGGAACCCATTCAATAGTTTTTATGGCCTTCTGCTAAAAAATAAAGACATCTTTTCAAACGATTGCTTTAACCTTATTCTGCATCTGCTCGAGCTCGACTCCGACAGTCCAAATCGGTGATAACTATTGAGTTTGAAACTCTTCTTCAACTGAAACACTAAGTTTTTTTGGGTAAATTTTAATTTTATTTGAGTAATTTTTTCTTTTGAGAATATAAACGTAACAAATAATTTGGTACCGAACTTTTGCTTTCTGCAAAGAATTTTTGAGCCAAAAGTAAATTTAAATTTTTTATTTTGCTAATAAATTATCATAGTCATGTTTTTATAAAGTTACTTTATCACTAGTAATTGGTATGGTTAAGGCAACGGTGCCCCGTCATGCTCAAATTTCGGGTCTAACTCTACTAATAAGTACAATAATTAACATTAATTAGATAAATTAACATCATTAATAACCTATATTGCTTAAATATGCCATGACCAAAAACTCCACCTCCCTGCTCACCTCTTTCCACATAAGCAATCTATTTTTAACCCAGTTAATTTACAGAGATTAAATATGGTGGCCTTTCTTATCAAATGTTTCAAACAACTTCAATAATAGTAATGCTAATAATAGGAGTAACATTTTATGACCAATAAAAGAAGAAGAACATCATTACAAAGAAAAAAAGGGAGAGAAAATTCTTGTTGATTTAAGATAAATTGTAATGGAATAGAACCTTTTATTTATAGGGAGAGGATAACTTAGCCACCAAATAATAAACCCTAAAATTTTTCTAAATATAGATGTTCACCATAAATACAATTCTATTTATAATACTCCTCTTTGAATGTCTATTCAACAGATAATGTGCCTCATTAAAACCTTAACTAAAATAAAACCCAGGAAAAAAATATAGAAAAGGAAAAAGAGTATGCATATCTAACAATACGCCTTTTGGTTGCCTTATTCAAAACCTTGCAAGAAAAACCGAGTGGGCTAAAACCTTGTAAAGAAAAAGAGTATAACGCATATGAACTCCCCTGATAAGAGCATCAATTCACATCTTTAAGCATTTGCATTCCAATCTTGTGCACCATCTTCAAAAGATCTTTGGTAGAGATTTGATAAATAAATTAGCCATATTAACTTGAACAAATTTGTTTCACCTTGAAATCATCATCCCTAATAGATGCATTGTCTTCATATAATCTTGTTGGAATCGACAGTTCAATATCTTCACATAGAGGTGAAAACTCTTGCTATTATATTAACACGCCCATAGTTATAGCCAGATACAATTATGCACAAATTGCACTGAAGAAGTGGTACTTCAAGATCAAGAATTGTATATGCTCCAAGCAATTTAAATCCTTCATGGATTGTCATATAATTCATCTAAAGAGACTTTAGATGCATATCAAGTTTTCATATCATGCTAGACATATAAGATATCGAAACATGTTTACACACACCACTGACTTTATAATTTCAAGTATTTGAACTACATGTCCAAAGAAAATATGTCTTTCATATGAAATCAATTTTACTTGAATTGCTTATCTAGACTTAAGATCCTCATATATATGTACAGCTATTATAGATGTCATCGACAAATATTTTATATCGGTTCCCACCTCCTTATTTTCATATAGATAAAATATAGAGATTTCTTCATTCATATATGCAGGTACCTCAATCTCTCTTGAGATTATGAAGTGTTATGTCACTTGATCTTCTAAATCACTTACTTCCTTTATTATGATCATTTGCTAATCTTCTTTATCAATAAGTTTAATTGAAATTGATTTGGCTATATGTTTTAAGCATACCATAGACTTTGACGGTATATGGTTAAGCTTATAAGCTGGTCAAACTAGCTTATAAGCACTTTTTAACTTATCTACGCGTTTGATAAAATTAAAAGTGCTTATAAGTTAAGTGCTTATAAGTCAAAAATAAGCCAAAAGCCATAAGTTGGTCTCCCCCAGCTTATCAAATTTCAGCTTATAAGCACTTTAGGTTTCATAAAAAAATTACTATTATATCCCTAAAATACTTCTTTTTAAAATAAAACTCTTCGTATACCAATTCTTCAATTGCTTATTATTAATTTCAGCACTTTTATCCAAACACATAACTCCTTATTTTTTTAAATCGGCTTCAGCAATTAAAAGTGCTTTTAAGCACCTAATACTTATCAGCTACTCTAAATCAGCTAAGCCAAACGGGCTCTTAGTCCTTCTAGAACTTAATAGGAGCTTTTTCAATAAAAATATAGTTACTTTCTTTGGGTCAGCAAATGCGTCTTGCATGCTTTGTAATATATTGCAAATGAATTATGTTTTTATGAACTCCAAGTTCATATTATCTTATTCAAGGATCTAGATGTACACATGATAATTCATTCTACATAACTTTTTTCTCAATTGTTTATCGTGTCTTCCCCTCATGTTAGAAAAACTAACTTGTTTCCTCAACTTTGAGAACCCATCTTTGTGCATTATGGTGTTAATCAAAATATACACCGCACATCAATAATAATAAGGTAGAATTATTTGGTTCCTGACATTGAACCACTTGTGAGGAGACAATATAATATACTTTTACATATAACATATATAAAACTTATATACAAATTTTTGTTCTCATAAACAATTATTTAGCTATTAAGTGAAGGCACTCAATAAATTATTTTTCTAATTCAATTGTGGTGTAAACCAACTTATGAAGATGAACTATCTTGAATAACAAATCTGGAAATTATGCTCTAAATCATAATATTGAGCAAGTTACCTCGCAAACACCTTATTGCGGGTTAACAAATAATCGCGCATGTAACCATCTCATAGATGCATCCTATGTGGTATACATGGCAGGTGAATGAACCCATATTCACCATTGATATTTCCAGCATTCATGGGATTCAGTCCCAATTTTAGTTGGTCTATTAATTAATAAGAACAAACAACGTAAGAGAATTCGTAAAGAACTTTCTTGCTCTTTAATATTTACCCATATGAATTCTCAATTATTTTTGCACATCATACTTAAATTGATATGGCTAAACCAATTATGCCAACTAAATAAATTATCAATATTGATAAACTTCAAATTTACACTATGACGTGTGCAATAATCAATAAACTCTAAGTTTATTATGATATGGGTTTTTATATTAATAAATATCCACTTTATTATGGTATTCTTTTATTTGTGTAGTACAAATAGGAGAATAAAATGGGTAGCTTTTCAGATATATATTACTCTGCTACAAATTATAGTAATAGAAGATATTAAATTTTTCCTTTATTTATAGTCTCAATATAACCAACATCTTTCGCGAATTCTTTAGAAACTAAACAAGTTTCTTTGAGACTTACTACAACATAGTATCTTATTAGTTATCAATTGTGTTTCCCCAAAATAGTAATAATTGGCTCTTTCAGAGCTCTCAATTAATTTGGTACTACCACATATTCATCAAAATCAATATGATGAATATATTTTTTAAAGAGAAAGTTATACCATTATGGGTATGGCCAAAATTATATGCAATATCTGTTTCTTGCATTACCGTTGTCTTTTGATAAACACAATGCTAAAATATTTTGGCGTACAATAAGTACATGACCAAGGATCATTCATGCCATAATAATGATATTATTTTCTTATATCATCTCAAACCTCCTTCTAGAGGTGAGTGCGATATATTCACTACCACTAGCACGTTCATATTCTTTAAAAAATGAATACGTATTCATAAATTGTCACGACCCGAATTTCCCACCCTCGGGAGTCGTGATGATGCCTACTCAAAAAATCTAGGCAAGCCAATTTAGTTACCTTTCCATAGCCCATTTTTAACAATTTATGGCAACAATATAAAAACAATAAATTAAATAGTAGCAGAAGTCTTAATTATAGAAAACTGAATAAAATGCGGAATAGTCATTATAGCATGTACCCAAAATTGGTGTCATAATACTCACGAACTGCTAAGAAATACTAAATACAAATGTCTGAAAGAACACATAAGTTGTTTGTCTTGAATACAAAGAGGCAATAGACTAAAAGAAAGAATAAGGGAGACGCCGGGCCTGCGGACGCCTGCAAGGCTACCTCGGGTCTCACCGGACTTAAGGCCTTCTCCCGTACTAATGTTGTTGCTCGAAATTAGGACCTATGCAAATAGTACAGAGTGTAGCATCAACATAACCGACCCTATGTGTTGGTAAGTGTCTGGCCTAACCCTAGTGAGGTAGTGACGAGGCTAGGACCAAACTTCAGATAATCCTGTGCAGATATATGAACAAGTACAACGGAAAAATAGCAAGAATATAACAATTTAAGCTGGGTAGGGGAGCATGCTTCAGGGGTAACAAATAGAAACATAATATCAGGAATAATGGTATGTACATCTACAATTTAACTTCTAGCAATAATGAAAAGACAAGGCAACTTCCATATTCAACTCATCTTGTTGCAGGCGTGCAACCCTTTGATGACCCGGCCCGTCATCATGCGAGTTATCACCCCGTTATCTTTGTTATCTGCTTGTTAATGTTGTAATATGCATGTTGGGTAAGTTTGAGTCAAACCGGGTTGAGTTTGGTTGAAATTGAGACAAATAGTCTCTTAGAAGAAGGAATAGTTGAAAAAAGTCAGCTGGATGTTGACTTGTGAGTTAGAGAGCTCGGAATCGAATTTTGATGATTTGGTCAGCTCCGGGAGGTCATTTGTGAGCTAGGAAAGCAATCGGAAGTAAATTTGGAGGTCCAGAGTAGATTTAGGCTTGAATTGGCTAAAGTTGAATTTTGGTCACATCCGATTGATAGGTGAGATTTTGATCTGGGAGTCGGAATGGAATTCCGACAGTTGCAGTAGCTCCGTTAGGTGATTTTTGATGTGCCTGCAAAATTTCAGGTCATTCGGAGGATGTTTGGTCGGGTTTTTCGTCGAATGTCGGTTGCGGAAGTTGGATGGAAACTTAGGCTTGAATTGCTTGAATTCGAGGTTATTCCGTGTTAAAGTATGTGATTTTATTATTGGAGCAAGTTCATATGGTGTTATGGAGTATGTTTGTGGCTTTCGTTGGGGTCTCGGGGGACCGGGGTGATTTCGGGAGGTTAAACGGGAGAAAAACATGAAATTGCACGTCTGAATTTTTGGCTTCTGCTATTTTCGCTTTTGCGGGTGGGGGACCGCAGAAGCGGAAGCGTAGAGGAAGATTTTCTCTCGCAAAAGCAAGTTTGGGCTGGTCTGGACATTTCCGCAGAAGCGGCCCAGGATGCGCAGGGGCGGGCTCGCAGAAGCGAGCCCATGATCGCAGGAGCGGAGGAGGCCAGGCCGGTGAGTTTTCGCAAAAGCGGAGCCCAGTCCGCTTAGGCGGTCTCGCAGGTGCAAGACCTGGACCGCAGAAGCGGAACTGGGCAGCCTGGTATGGAACGCAGAAGCGGACTATTGTCCGCAGAAGTGGACTCGCAGGAGCGAGTCAGGAATCGCAGGAGCTGAAATAGCGCTTGTGATAAAAATAACAGAAGGGTTAATTTCAGAAGTTGTGAAAAACATTTGGTCTCGGTTTAGAGAGGGGAATTGGGCGATTTGGACGAGGAATTGCTGGGAGATCATCGGGTTATCATCGAAGGTGAGTTTTATGGTTCTTTTACGCGTTTTTATATTGAAATCCTCCTCTATTTCACTGAAATTGGATCAAATTGTGAGGAAATTTAGCCTAAGCCAAGGTTTTGGTAAATTGTCGAATTGAGTGGGTAATCGGAGTCCGATCTTGGAAAACTTTATATGCATAGACTCGTATTGAGACGAGGGTTCCGAATATGTAACTTTTATAATTTTTCGAGAAGCGCACCAAAAGTCGGGTATTGACAACTTTGTGGATTTTGATGCAATTTGGGTTATTTCATATGGGTTGCGTGAACTGAGCATATATTGATGTATTATCATTGATTTTGAGCAGATTTGGCAACCGAGGAGATTGATTTGCGAGGAAAGCGCAAGGCGGACCGAGGCTTCTACCGGTTCGAGGTGAGTGGTAGTAGTAAACAATGTACTGAGGGTTTGAAACCCTGTACTAGCACTTCACAGTGCTATGCTGAGATGAGATTCGCGTTTTGCGACGGTCATAGTGACAATGTAATTGGGGGTTCGGACTTGGTCCTTCCTGGCTAATAGAATACTGTGTATTATGTCTGATAATGAGATTATAACTGTGTAATTGGGCTAATAGCCATGTTTGGGGCCTTGTGCCGATCTTTAGAGCATTAGGGGACCCGTAGAGCTAGGTGACCCTTATATCGTGTTGAAAACTTACACTCAGCCGTAAAACTAGTTGACTAGCATATTAAAAGCCAGTACTAGGTGTGTACTGTGAGAGACTGATTGCTTAGGGTGGAAATTCCCTGATTTAGCTGAGTGGGCCTGGAAGGCCAATCCTATACTAATTGGGACAGGGTCGAGAACCCGTTATAAGGTATTATTTATATTTACCCATATTGGATCGGGCTGCACGCCGCAACAGTATACATGTTGGATCGGACTGCACGCCGCAGTATTATTGCGCTTGGGCTGTAGGAGCCCCCTTGGAGTCTGAGTCTGCACACTTTCTCGGCTGAGCGCCGGTGTATATATGGGATCGGAGCGCACGCCGCAGTAGCATAGTATATATATATATATATATATATATATATATATATATATATATATATATATATATATATATATATATATATATATTAGATCGGACTGCACGCCGTAGTAATATATGTGTGGATCGGGCTGCACGCCGTAGTATCATAGCGCTTGGGCCTAGGGAGCCCCTCCGAAGTCTGTATACACCCCCAGTGAGCGTCGTCGACGTTAAATGGAGCGGGTTGCGCGCCTCAGCGGTATATGTATTGGAGCGGGCTGCATGCCGCAGCATTATACCTATCCATATCCTCATACTTACTTAAATACTTATACATTATAGGCATATGTATATATCTTCATACATTGATATGGTTGTGCACCGTGTTGGTACGAGTGAGGATTTAGTCAGTGTGGGACTTTGATGAGATAGATGTGGACTGGTGATCGGAGTACTTACTATAGTGACGACGTACCTGTGAGGGCTTGCCTTAAAACCATTTAGTGATAGCACAGGTGTTCTTACTTTCAGTTATTGTTTATTATTATTACTCACTGAGTTGAAATATACTCACCCCACTCCCCTGCACTTTCTGTGCAGATCCACAAGTGCCCGAGAGCAGTTGAGATATTGTAGTTGCTGATCATTATCTACTTTTGCGGAGACTACGAGGTAGCTGCCAGCGTCCGCAGAGCATGTTTTCTCCTTCCTTATCATCTTGTTGTTTTCATTTTGCCTAGACTTGTTTGTACTAGGACGTTTATTCTGTAGAGGATCAGTCTCGTGACACCACGATTTGGTTGGGACCGTATTCTGTATGTTTCTACTATTACGCTTATCATTTTGACATGAATACTTGCTGTTTAAGTTTAACTGGATTAATTGGAATTAATAATTGGTTGGTTTAAAAGATAATATGGTCGGGCTTGCCTAGCATTGTGTTGGGGACCATCACGACCGGGTTTGGGTCGTGACAAGTTGGTATCAGAGCCTAAGTTAACAGGTCTCGCGAGTCATGAGCCGGTTTACTAGAGTCTCGTGGATCAGTATGAGGACGCCTGCACTTATCCTCGGGAGGCCGCAAACCTTTTAGGAAAAGTTTCAATTCTTGGAATTCTTGTCGTGCGATTACTTTTGACTTGAACCGAACTTTGACATTCTATTCTCTCGCAGATGGCGAGAACTCGAGCTTCCGGACGGGGAGGACGACCACCAGTACCACCTGCTAGAGGCCGTGGACGCGGCCGTGGTCGTGGCGGGGGTCGGGCAACTGATGCAGTGCCAGCTGACCCACAGCCCCCAGTTGAAGAGGTGCCAACAGTACCAGTTCAGGCACCAGTTGTGCCCATTGTCATTCCGAGTCTAAAGGAGACCCTGTCTTAGATACTAGCAGTTTGCACTGGCCTGGCACAGGCGGTTTCAGCTACCACTGCAGCAGTTGCATCAGGGACCGAGGGTGGTCATCGGACCCCCACAGTACGCACTCTAGAGCCAGCAGTGCAAGGCCTACAGACACTTGTGGCTCCTCCAGTTCAGCATGTGGTCCCAATACAGCCAGCTATTGAGGTTCAGGGGGACAGGGTCCCAGCTATGACAGATGATGAGCAGCGTCGTCTCGAGAGGTTCACCAGGTTATTTCCTCCAGTGTTCACTGGTGCTCCGGCGAGGACGCCCAAGGTTTTCTGGATAAGTGTCGTCGGATGCTTCGTACGGTAGGGATCTTGGAGTCCAGTGGGGTATCTTTCACTACCTTTCAGTTTCAGGGGCCAGCCTTCGCTTGGTAGGAGGCTTATGAGCGCCGCAGACCAGCAGGGGCAGCACCACTATCATGCCCAGAGTTCTCCACTATGTTTTTGGAGAAGTGGGTGCCTCGATCTCAGAAGGAGGAGATGCGCAGGCAGTTTGAGGGTCTCCGTATGGGGGAGATGTCAGTGTCAGAGTATGAGATCAGGTTTACTGAGTTGTCTAGATATGCACCGTGGTTGGTTCCTTCCGCTTGAGAGAGGATGGACGCTTTGTAGACGGCCTCATTTATCCCATTCGTATTCTGATGACTCGGGAGAGGGTTTTGAGTCGTACATTTGAGGATGCTATGGATATTTCTCGCGACATAGAGACAGATCGTCGCAGAGAGCGGGATGAGAGGGAGGCCAAGAGGCCTCGAGGTTCAGCTAGTTCCAGTGGCACCCAGACCAGAGGCCAGAGTCAGTAGAGTCGAGGTCGCTCTTTCAGATCTTCATAGTCGGGTCGCTCAGATCGTCGCAGATGGTCTTCTTGACAGGGTTATCAGGGTTCGCACTAGAGCCAGCCATCTCTCAGTGCCATGCCAGCTCAGAGTTCTTCGCAGGCCCTATCTACTCAGGGTTCATCTCGGCCTAGTTCATCAGCTGGCCACTTTAGCGCCAGGGGTCCTTATCAGTCTCAGCCCCCAGCACCAGGGAGTTGCTACGAGTGCGGAGAGATTGGGCACCACCGTAGGGAGCGTCCCCGCCTTGTTTCTAGATTTTATCGACAGAGGGGGCAGCCCTCGTCATCTGGTCCTTCTACTTCAGCACCAGCCCCGCCAGCTAGGGGTGAGGGTCAGTCAGCTAGGGGTCTCCCTCGAGGGGGCGACCGATCATGCGGACAGGCTAGATGTTATGCTCTTCAGGGCCAATCTGAGGTCGTTGCTTCTGATGCAGTTATTACAGGTATTATTTCAGTCTGCCACAGAGATGCCTTAGTGTTGTTCGATCCTGGTTCTACTTATTCTTATGTGTCTACCTATTTTGCTCCTCATTTGGGCACGACCCGAGCGTGTCTTGAGCTGCCAGTGCATGTATCTACCCCGGTAGGGGATACTATTGTTGTAGACCATGTATACCGGTCCTGTTTAGTCACTATTGGGGGTCTGGAGACCCGAGTGGACCTGTTTCTTCTCAGCATGATCGATTTTGATGTTATATTGGGCATGGACTAGCTATCTCCATGTCATGTTATTCTGGACTATCATGCTAAGACAGTCACCTAGGCTATGCCGGGCGTTCAGAGGATCGAGTGGCAAGGCACGACTGAGTATGTACCTAGCAGGGTAATATCCTTCCTCAAGGCCCAACGAATGGTTGGGAAGGAATATCTTTCTTATTTAGCGTTTGTGCGTGAGGTCGAGACCTAGACTCCCAGTATTGATTTTGTTCCCATTATGCGAGACTTTCCTAATGTGTTTCCCTCAGACCTGCCGGGCATGCCGCCGGACAGGGATATTGATTTTGGGATTGATCTGGTGCCAGGCACTCAGCCTATTTCTATTCCTCCGTGTCGGATGGCACCAGCTGAGCTGAAAGAATTGAAGGAGCAGCTCCAGGAACTCCTAGATAAGGGGTTCATTCGGCCGAGTGTGTCGTCGTGGGGTGCACCGGTCCTGTTTGTTAAGAAGAAGGATGGATCCATGAGGATGTGTATTGACTACAGGCAGCTGAACAAAGTTACAGTGAAGAATAAGTATCCTCTGCCTCGTATTGATGATTTATTTGATCAGCTCCAGGGAGCTAGGGTATTCTCGAAGATTAATCTTCGTTCAGGCTACCATCAGCTGAAGAATAGAGAGTCCGACATTATGAAGACTGCATTTAGGACCAGATATGGTCACTATGAGTTCCTTGTGATGTCTTTTGGGCTGACCAACGCCCCAGCAGCATTTATGCATCTGATGAACGGTCTGTTCAGGCCCTATCTGGATTCATTTGTGATCGTGTTCATTGATGACATTCTAGTCTACTCTCGTAGCCAAGAGGAGCATGCTCGACACTTGAGTATTGTGTTACAGAGATTGAGAGAGGAGAAGTTGTATGCCAAGTTCTCCAAATGTGAGTTATGGCTTGAGTCCGTGGCATTCTTAGGGCACGTGGTATCCCGTGATGGTATTCAGGTGGATTCGGGGAAGGTCGAGGCAGTGCAGAGTTGGCCCAGACCGACCTCAGTTACTGAGATCCGTAGCTTTCCGGGATTGGCAGGGTATTATCGCCGATTCGTTCAGGGGTTCTCTTCTATTGCTTCACCCTTGACTAGATTGACTCGGAAGGGTGTTCCTTTCATATGGTCCGAGGAGTGCGATGAGAGCTTTCAGAAGATCAAGACAGCACTGACCACAACACCAGTCTTGATTCTGCCATCAGCTTCAGATCCTTATATTGTGTATTGTGATACCTCAAGAGTTGGCATTGGTTGTGTGTTGATGCATGAGGGTAGGGTCATTGCTTATGCTTCTCGTCACTTGAAACCCCATGAGAAGAACTACCCTGTTCATGATTTGGAACTAGCAGTCATAGTTCATGCTTTCAAGATTTGGAGGCATTACTTGTATGGTGTCTCATGTGAGGTGTTCACGGATCATCGCAGCTTTTAGCACTTATTCAGACAGAAGGACCTTAATTTGAGACAGCAGAGGTGGTTGGAGTTGTTTAAGGATTATGATATCACTATCTTGTATCATCCGGGAAAGGCCAATGTTGTGGCCGATGCTTTGAGTCGGAGGGCAGTTAGTATGGGCAGCCTAGCTTTCATCCCAGTTGGGGAGAGGTCATTTGTTTATGATGTTCAGACCCTAGCCAATCGGCAAGTGAGGTTAGATATTTTGGAGCCGAGTCGAGTGTTGGCTTGTGTTGTTTCTCGATCTTCCTTAAATGATCGCATCAGGGAGCGATAGTATATGACCCACATTTGCTTGTCCTTAAGGACAGAGTGCAGCGTAATGATGCTAGAGATGTGACTATCGACAGTGATGGTGTTCTGAGGATGCAGGGCCGTATATGCATGCCCAATTTAGATGGTTTGTGAGAGTTGATACTTGAGGAGGCACACAGTTCGCGGTACTCTATTCACCCAGGTGCCGCGAAGATGTACCAGGACTTGAGGCAGCACTGCTGGTGGAGGAGAATGAAATGGATATTGTTAGGCATGTATCCAGGTGCCTCAATTGCCAGCAGGTCAAGTTTGAGCATCAAAGACCGGGCGGTGTTCTTCAACGTATGGTCATTCCCGAGTGGAAATGGGAGAGGATCACGATGGATTTCGTTACCAAACTCCCTCGGACAGCGAGAAAGTTTGATTCTGTATGGGTGATTATAGATCGGCTGATTAAGTCCGCACATTTCATCCCAGTTAGTATCATCGGAGCGGTTGGCAGCGATCTTTATTCGGGTGATTGTCAGGTTGCATGGGGTCCCGATATCTATTATATCCGATAGGGGTACTCAGTTCACTTCTCAGTTTTGGAGAGCATTTCACCGAGAGATGGGTACGCGGGTTGAGTTGAGCACCGCATTTCACCCCCAGACAGACGGGCAGTCTGAGCGCACTATTCAGATCCCGGAGGATATGTTGCGAGCATGTGTGATTGACTTTGGTGGTTCGTGGGATGAGTTTTTGCCACTTGCTGAGTTTGCCTACAACAACAGCTACCAGTCGAGTATTCAGATGGCCCCGTACGAGGCATTGTATGGCAGACGGTGTAGATCTCCCGTCGGATGGTTTGAGCCTGGCGAGGATAGATTGATAGGGACTGAGTTAGTTCAGGATGCTCTGGATAGAGCAAAGTTGATCCAGGAGAGGCTTCGCACAACACAGTCTCGCCAGAAGAGTTATGCGGACCGTAGGGTTCGGGAGTTGTCTTTCATGGTTAGTGACAGAGTATTGTTGAAGGTTTCACCCATGAAGGGTGTCATGAGGTTCGGGAAGAAAGGGAAGTTGAGTCCCATGTACATTGGTCCTTTTGAGATACTCAGGAGAGTTGGGGAGGTGGCATATGAGTTAGCCTTGCCACCCAGCTTATCCAGCGTTCATCCAGTATTCCATGTGTCTATGCTCCGGAAGTACATCGGGGATCCGTCTCATGTATTAGACTTCAGTACCATTCGGCTTGATGGTGATCTATCTTATGATGTGGAGCCAGTGGCTATCCTAGGTAGACAGGTTCGAAAGTTGAAGTCCAAAGAGATTGCTTCTGTCAAGCTACAGTGGAGAGGTCAGCCCGTGGAGGTCGAGCAGAAGGGATACCGAGCGGGAGATGCGAAGCAGATATCCTCATATGTTTGAGAGTCCATGTATGTTTCTCGACCCGCTCGAGGACTAGTGTTTTCTTAAGTTGGGGAGAATGTGATGACCCGGCCCATCATCATGCGAGTTATCACCCCGTTATCTCTACTATCTGCTTGTTAATGTTGTAATATGCATGTTGGATAAGTTTGAGTCAAACCGGGTTGAGTTTGGTTGAAATTGAGACAAATAGTCTCTTTGAAGATGGAATAGTTGAGAAAAGTTAGCTGGATGTTGACTTGTGAGTTAAAGAGCTCGGAATCGAATTCTGATGATTCGGTCAGCTCCGGGAGGTCATTTCTGAGCTAGGAGAATGATCAGAAGTGAATTTGAAGGTCCGGAGTAGATTTAGGCTTGAATTCGCTAAATTTAAATTTTGGCGATATCCGATCGAAAGGCGAGTTTTTGATTTGCGAGTCGGAATGGAATTGCCACAATTGCAGTAGCTCCGTTAGGTGATTTTGGATGTGCCTGCAAAATTTCAGGTCATTCGGAGGTTGTTTGGCCGGGTATTTGGTCGAATGTCGGTTGCGGAAGTTGGATGGAAACTTAGGCTTGAATTGCTTGAATTCGAGGTTATTCCGTGTTAAAGTATGTGATTTTATCATTGGAGCAAGTTCGTATGGTGTTATGGAGTATGTTTGTGGCTTTCGTTGGAGTCCCGAGGGACCCGGGGTGATTTCGGGAGGTTAAACGGAAGAAAAACATGAAATTGCAGGTCTGAATTTTTGGCTTCTGCTATTTTCGCTTCTGCGGGTGGGGGGCCGCTAAAGCGGAAGCGAAGAGGCAGATTTTCTCTCGCAAAAGCAAGTTTGGGCTGTTCTGGGCATTTTCGCAGAAGCGGCCCAGGATGCGCAGGGGCGGGCTCGCAGAAGCGAGCCCATGATCGCAGGAGCGGAGGAGGCCAAGCCGGGGAACTTCGCAGAAGGGAGCCCAGTCCGCCTATGCGGTCTCGCAAGTGCGAGACCTAGACCACAAAAGTGTAATTGGGCGGCTGGGCGTGGAATCGCAGAAGCGACAGGACGACCGCAGAAGCGGACTCGCAGGTGCGAGTCTAGAGCTGCAGGAGCAGAAATCGCGCCTGTGATAAAAATAACAGAAGGGTTAATTTTACAAGTTGTGAAAAACATTTGGTCTCGGTTTAGAGAGGGGAATTGGGCGATTTGGATGAGGAATTGCTGGGAGATCATCGGGTTATCATCGGAGGTGATTTTTATGGTTCCTTTACGTGTTTTTATCTTGAAATCCTCCTCTATTTCACTGAAATTGGATCAAATTGTGAGGAAATTTAGCCTGAGCCAGGGTTTTGGTAAATTATCGAATTGAGTGGGCAATCGGAGTCCGATTTTGGAAAACTTTATATGCATAGAATCGTATTGAGATGGGTGTTCCGAATATGTAACTTTTATAATTTTTCGAGAAGTGCACCAAAAGTCGGGTTTTGACAACTTTGTGGGTTTTGATGCAATTTGGATTATTTCATATGGGTTGCGTGAACTGGGCATATATTGATGTATTATCATTGATTTGATTTTGAGCAGACTTGGCATCCGAGGAGATTTATTTTCGAGGCAAGCGCAAGGCGGACTGAGGCTTCTACCGGTTCGAGGTGAGTGGTAGTAGTAAATAACGTACTGAGGGTTTGAAACCCCGTACTAGCACTTCACAGTGCTATGCTGAGATGAGATTCGTGTCTTGCGATGATCATAGTGACATTGTGATTGGGTGTTCGGACTTGGTCCTTCCCGACTAGTAGAATAATGTGAATTATGTCTGATAATGAGATTATAACTGTGTAATTGGGCTAAGAGCCATGTATAGGGCCTTGTGCCGATTTGTAGAGCATTAGGGGACCTTTAGAGCTAGGTGACCCTTATATCGTGTTGAAGACTTACACTCAACCGTAAAACTAGCTGAATAGCATATTAAGAGCCAGTACTAGGCGTGTACTGTGAGAGACTGATTACTTAGGGTGGAAATTCCCTGATTTAGCTGAGTGGGCCTGGAAGGCCAATCCTATACTAATTGGGACATGGTCGAGAACCCGTTATGAGGTATTATTTATATTTACCCATATTGAATCGGGCTGCACGCCGCAGCAGTATACATGTTGGATCGGACTGCACGCCGTAGTATTATTGCGCTTGGGCTGTAGGAGCCCCTTCGGAGTCTGAGTCTGCACACATTCTCAGTGAGCGCTGGTGTATATATGGGATCGAGCTGTACGCCGCAGCAGTATAGTTTTATATGTATATATATATATATTGGATCGGACTGCACGCCGCAGTAATATATGTGTGGATCGAGTTGCACGCCGCAGTATCATAGCGCTTGGGCCTAGGGAGCCCCTCCGAAGTCTGTATATACCCCCATTGAGCGTCGTCGACGTTAAATGGAGCGGCATGCGCGCCGCAGCGGTAGATGTATTGGAGCAGGCTGCACGCCGCAGCATTATACCTATCCATATCCTCATACTTACCTAAATACTTATACATTATAGGCATATGTATATATTTTCATACATTGATATGGTTGTACACCGTGGTGGTACGAGTGAGGATTTAGTCAGTGTGGGACTTTGATGAGATAGATGTGGACTGGTGATCGGAGTACTTACTATAGTGACGACGTACCTGTGAGGGCTTGCCTTAGAACCGTTTAGTAATAGCACAGGAGTTCTTACTTTCAGTTATTGTTTATTATTATTACTCACTGAGTTGATATATACTCACCCCACTCCCCTGCACTTTCTGTGCAGATCCACAGGTGCCCGAGAGCAGTTGAGATATTGTAGCTGCTGATCATTATTTACTTTTGCGGAGACTACGAGGTAGCTGCCAGCGTCCGCAGAGCCTGTTTTCTCCTTCCTTATCATCTTGTTATTTTCATTTTGCATAGATTTGTTTGTACTAGGACGTTTATTCTGTAGAGGCTCAGTCTCGTGACACCACGATTTGGTTGGGATCGTATTCTGTATGTTTCTACTATTACGCTTATCATTTTGACATGAACACTTGATGTTTAAGTTTAACTGGATTAATTGAAATTAATAATTGGCTGGTTTAAAAGGTAATATGGTCGGGCTTGCCTAACATTGTGTTGGGCGCCATCACGATCGGGGTTTGGGTCGTGACAAACCCGATCCCATTTCTCAATATCTCGTGGTAGGCGTACCAGCCGCGCCCATTTCAATTTCACTTGTGGCTGCGGGAGTACACCAAAATATCATCAATGAAGACTATCATGAACATGTCTAAATATATCCTGAACACTCGGTTCATCAACTCTATAAACATTGCTGGGGCATTGGTCAACACAAACGACATGACCAAGAACTCATAATGCCCATACCGAGTGCGGAAAGCTATCTTAGGGACGTCGGATTCCCTAATCCTTAAGTGATGGTAGCCAGATCAAAAGTCAATCTTGGAGAATACCTTGGCACCCTAAAGCTGGTCGAATAAATTATCAATCCTCGGTAGTGGATACTTATTCTTAACTATTACCTTGTTCTATTGTCGGTAATCTTTGCACATCCTCATCGATCCATCCTTCTTCTTGACAAATAACTTTGGCGCGCCCCAAGGCATAATTAAACAGAATCATCACACCTCAAAACTAATACGAAATTTAAAGAGATTTAATACCTCAGAATTATGAGTCAAATGCTTCTAATTACTTCAGTATTTATTGAAAGTCACTAGTAAAAAAAATAACTTTAAACAACGAAAGTGCCCTAAGATTCTGTATTCACTTCTTAATTTCAGAAACAAATGAAAACTAACACCTCTCAATTTCATTTCAACTAGTTTTGAACCTACAAGTCTAGGTGATCATTTTTTTAAAACTCATCTATTCTATATTATCCTATATTAACATCTAATTAACGTTTCTACAGAATTACCAATCTCAAATCATAGTTCAAACAGTCCAAGTCCAAATTATACAATAAATGCCTAACGAATTACATGATTTCTAAGCATTCACAACTACAAATAGAACAGTATTAAAATATAACAAGGATTAATGCATATTTTATTTCTCTAGAACGTCGATTACATCTTCGAGAATCAGTAGTGTACCTGGTAAAATTGAGAAGAGAATCGATGAGTTCTTATGAGGTAAAAGGAGAGGAAGATCAGTAATAGGCAGCAATCCAAGTAACAACAGCAGTAAATTCAATATAACACAGCAACAAGCTTGATTTCAGAGTAGTAGACCCAATGAATTCAACAAAATGATGAAGAACAACTATCAGAATAACAAAAACCCAAAATTTCACTCGAACAGAAGCAATGAAACAGTAGCAATATTTTTAGTGTATTTCAGATTTCAAATCTTCTGCCCTTCTTTGATATGGCCTAAAGAGGCCTATTTATATAGTAAAATGGGAGGGAAATTTGAATTAAATTTTCAGATTTCTCACCCCTACTCTTTTTAATTATTTTCAGTTTGGTATGTGTGAATTAAACGTGAATGCACTTGAACCCTGCTAGAAGGTTCTAGTGTATTCTATATTATTATATTTAGGCCTAAATACCTTTATTACCCCCACTTGCTAGTGTTTTCTACCTATTTACCCTTTAGGTATACCTAAAATGTCCTTTAATATTTAACTAATTACATCAAAACCAAGAATATTTGTCTTAAATACCCTTAGTCTTTTCAAATTGTTTCCAGAATACCACTTACCCTTTCCCCTTTTACCCCTTTATTTTATTCTTATTTACCCGACCAACCTTTAGGTCAATTAGACCTTGAGTAGTCAAACTCAGCATTGTATTTAACAAATAGCCCTATTATAGCCAAACTAAAACTAAGTAATTTCTTTTACAGATATAGCCCTAATTACGACTGAGTAGTCAACTAACCCTTTTTAATTAGTCAGAACCTTAAAGGTAAAATTCAGAATTGAATTATACAAATGGCCAATATTAAACAGCCTCACAAATATAATCAATTGAGACTAAGTAGACAATTAAACTTCTTATTTACTATAAGTTGCAGGATAGCCAAAATTAAACATCTTGCAAATATAGCCAAATTAAGACTAATTACCCAATTAACCCTTTTAATTAATCAAAAATTCAAAAGAAACAAAATGTCAAAAATTATATTGCGGGAACAGCCAATATTAAACATCTTATAAATATTGCCACATAATGATTAAACACTCAATTAACAAGATTCAGAGGACAAAATGGATATAAGTTGAACGTCTTAATAGATTTGTTCAATTAGAGTTAGAACTATTCAAGTAAGACACTTAATCGGTTATAAAGCATGCAATTTACGCTTAAATCATGAAAGAAACACATAGTCAGTTATACATAATGGTTTGAACATGTAACAGACTCAGGTTATTCTCAAGAAATTTCAGAAACAAAAGAATAGAAGAAGTTGGGAAACAAAAGCAAAAAATAGAAAGATAGGGTTTTGGGTACTTAGCTTTTGTGTTTTCTTTTCCTTCTTTTCTATTTTTCTACTTTTCTTCGCGTTTCTTTCCTTATTCTCTTCTTTTTCTTGATATTTGAAATTAGAAGGTTCTGAGGCCATTTTCTTGGGATTATGGTCTTTAAATAGACTCCTTGAGTCTTATTTTCTGAAAAAGATCTTGATTAAAGGTTCTAGGGCTAGATGGGGTGGTTTTTGGACAAAGTATATCCGCCGGAGTAGGGTTCCGGCGGAACACTTTTCAAGATTCGAAGAGTTTGCCTTATATTCGAACGAAAATAAATAGATGGGGTGAAAGAAGGGTTCAGGGCGATTCAGGGGTGTTACTGGTGGAAGGTGGTGTAAAGGTTGGTAGTCGCCAGCTAGGGTTCCGGCGAACCATTTTTTGATTTGGGACGATATGGTGGTTTTTTGGTTGGGGTTATGGTGATATGGTGAGAAAAGAGAAGAAAAGGGTCCGGGGGTGTAGAGGTTGGTCGAAGAAGACGACCAGTGCTGAGCCACTGGTAGGGTTCCGACGGCCCAAATTAGAGAGAAGAAGGAGATGAAGTGCGGCTAGGGTTTGGAGAGTTATAAGGTATAATGTATAATCTTAAAATGTAACATTTTGGGTGTCTTAATATATTAAAAGTGTAGTGATGGTTCTTGACCGTTGGATCAAGCTGGACGAAGGGCCAAGATTCATTGACGTCACACAACGTCATTTGATTCAATTCAAGATCTCAATTTCATCCGTTAGATTAGCCAATTGAATGGTCCTGATCATTTTCTTGAACGACGTCATTTTATTTTTAAACCCCTGCTATTCCTGGACAGTTTGAATAAACTTTCCAACGGTCGAGATTAAAACCATTGAGTGATGTCGTTTTGGTGTATGTAGACTGCCCGGTTATTTTTTATTTGGGCCTGGTCTCTTATATGGTATCAATTGGGCCACTGATTTGTTATTTGGCCCAATCCCTTTGTGTATTGTATTTGTACTTTTTATTATAACTTGTATTTCTATATTTTTCGTATTATATATTTTTTTATACATTTTTTTTGTATTTTTGTATTATTCATGTATTTATTATTCCTCATATTTTCTCTATATTTTTCTTAATTTTTCTGATTTTATAAAATTAAAGAGTAATTTTCCTATTTTTGGTATTTATCTTTTAATTTTTTAATTTTCTAGAATTAAAGATAATTTCTTATTATATTTTTGGTATTTTCATATTTAATACGGGAAATGTATTTTGTTTTAATTCTTTTTTTTTTTACCAAATAAACGAATAATGGTATTTCTACACAATTATCAACAAATTGCACACAAAAAATTATTTTTATTATGTTATTTGGAATAGTTTGCTTGGGGCAAAAATCACGTGCTCACAGCTGCCCCTCTTTGCTCGGGAACACGCAGAGTTTCAGTGCAAAGATAAGTGAGCAGTAATGAGGAATTTTTGCCCAGTCGCATATTTCATGTGAAGCATTTTTGAAAGTTTTGACTGCATCCTGCTTCAAGGATTGCCTACATATCCTGGGCTAAACAGGAATCAGGTCAGTGTAGTTCTAGAGGGACTGGTAGTTGAAACTACCAGAGAGCTGTGATTCTGTTGCTGTTACTTGTTATTGCTGCATGCTGATCTCTTTATTACACCAGGGTAAAAATAAAAGAAGCTAGACTAAACTGTGCTCTATGATTTACAAAATCCTAGCTATGTCTTCCAACTGGTTCTTGTGTTGTATTTGTATCTTGCATAAATTTTGATTGTGTCCATTCTTCAAGAGGACTCTTGTTTGCAACTTGCTTTGAATGTATTCCCTTATTCTCCAAGTGGGTGCCTGTTTTCACTTTCTTAAAATATTCCTTTATTCTCCAGGTGGGTGCCTGATTGCGAATCTTGAAAAAGTATTCCCTTGTTCTTCATGTGGGTGCCTGCTTGAAAAACTTGAAAAAGTATTCCCTTGTTCTTCAGGTGCGTGCCTGCTTACTAAACAAAGTATTCCCTTGTTCTTTAGGGGGTCGCCTGCTTACTATTAAAACAAAGAAAAAATTTCTGCCCCAGTATTTAAATGTTAGATTTTTAAAGAAGAAATTCGACTTGAAAAGTATTCCCTTATTATCCAAGTGGGCGCCTGATTGCAAGAATTTGAAAAATATTCTCCTGTTATCCAGGTGGGCGCCTGATTCCAAAAAACTTGAAAAATATTCTCTTGTTATCCAGGTGGGCGCTTGATTGCAAAAAACTTGAAAAATATTCCCTTGTTATCTAGGTTTGCGCCTTGTTGCAAAAACTTGAAAAATATTCCCATGTTATCCAGGTGGGCGCCTGATTGCAAAAACTTGAAAAATATTCCCTTGTTATCTAGGTGGGCGCCTGCTTACTATTAAAACTTGAAAAAATTTACCGTGTCATCCAGGTGGGCTCCTGATTACAAAAAACTTGGAAAATATTTCCTTGTTATCCAGGTGGGCGCCTGATTACAAAAAACTTGAAAAATATTCCTTTGTTATCTAGGTGGGCGCCTGATTACAAAAAACTTGAGAAATATTTCCTTGTTATCCAGGTGGGCGCTTGATTACAAAAACAAACTTGAAAAATATTCCCTTGTTATCCAGGTGGGCGCCTGATTACAAAAAAACTTGAAAAATATTCCCTTGTTATCCAGGTGGGCGCCTAATTGCAAAAAACTTAAAAAATATTCCCTTGTTATCCAGGTGGGCGCCTGATTGCAAGAATTTGAAAAATATTCCCTTGTTATCCAGGTGGGTGCCTGATTGCAAAAAACTAAGAAAAATATTCCTATCCAAGTGGGCGCCTGATTACAAAAAACAAAGAAAAATATTCCCTTGTTATCCAGGTAGACGCCAGATTGCAAAAACTTGAAAAATATTCCCTTGTTATCCAGGTGGGCGACTGATTACAAAAAACTTGAAAAATATTCCATTGTTATCCGGGTGGGCGCCCGATTACAAAAAACTTGAAAAATATTCCCTTATTATCTAGGTGGGCGCCTGAATACAAAAAACTTAAAAATATTCCCTTGTTATCCAGGTGAGCGCCTGATTGCAAAAAAACTTGAAAAATATTCCCTTGTTATCAGGTGGGCGCCTGATTGCATTATTCACTTGCTATCCAGGTGGGCGCCTTCTTACCATTAAAACTTAAAAAATATTCCCTTGCTATCCAGGTGGGCGCATGATTGCAAAAAACTTGAAAAATATTCCCTTGTTATCCAGGTGGGCGCCTGATTGCAAAAAAGTTGAAAAATATTTCCTCATTATCCAGATGGACTCCTCATTGCAAAAACTTGAAAAATATTCCTTTGTTATCCAGGTGGGCGCCTAATTGAATAAAACTTGAAATATATTTCCTTGTTATCCTGGTGGGCTCCTAATTACAAAAAACTTCAAAAATAATCCCTTGTTATCTAAGTGGGCGCCTGATTACAATAACTTGAAAACTATTCCCTTGTTATCCAGGTGGGCGCCTGATTGCAAGAATTTGAAAAATATTCCGTTGTTATCCAGGTTGGCACATGATTGCAAAAACTTGAAAAATATTCTCTTATTATCCATGTGGGTTCCTGCTTACTATTAAAACATGAAAAATATTCTCTTGTCATCCAGGTGGGCGCCTGATTACAATAAAACATAAAAAATATTCACTTGTTATCTAGGTAAGCGCCTGATTATACAAACTTGAAAAATATTCTCTTGTTATCAGGTGGGCGCCTGATTACAAAAAACTTGAAAAATATTCTCTGTTATCCAAGTGGGTGTCTGATTAAAACTTGAAAAATATTCCCTTGTTATCCAGGTGGGCGCATGATTGCAAAAAACTTTAAAAATATTCCCTTGTTATCCAGGTGGGTGCCTGATTGCAAAGAACTTGAAAAATATTCCATTGTTATCCAGGTGGGCGCCTGATTGCAAAACTTGAAAAATATTCCCCTGTTATCTAGGTGGGCGCCTGATTGCAAAAACTTGAAAAATATTCCCCTGTTATCCAGGTGGGCGCCTCGTTGCAAAAAAACTTGAAAAATATTCCCTTGTTATCCAGGTGGGCGCTTGATTACAAAAAACTTGAAAAATATTCCCTTGTTATCCAGGTGGGTGCCTGATTACAAAAACTTGAGAAATATTCCCTTGTTATCTAGGTGGGCGCTTGATTAAAAAAATTAAAAAATATTCCCTTGTTATCCAGGTGGGCGCCTAATTACAAAAAACTTAAAAAATATTTTCTTGTTATCCAGGTGGGCGCCTGATTGCAAAAAACTTGAAAAATATTCCCTTGTTATCTAGGTGGGTGCCTGATTGCAAAAAAATATTCCCTTGTTATCTAGGTGGGTGCCTGATTACAAAAAAACTAAAATGAAGAAAACATTTCTGCCCCAGTTTGATAACTAGGTGTAATAAAAGGTAATACTTCCCTTATTACCCAGGTGGGCGCCTGATTTCCGAGCTTTTGCGCTCCCTGATTTATCCACATTGGTCACATTCACTTTAAAGTGATTAGTAAGAATTTTAATCTTTTCTCCCTGTTCTAATCAATGAACAGCTTGTTAGTGTAAAAATGAAGGTTAGCCGCTCGCATTCTTGTTGGCCTTGCTTCCACTTTTGAATTTGCTTCATCGTGCTTTTGTACTGCCTTGCTGTGACTTCTGGCTGTTTTTCCGATAATTCTCTAAACCCAACTTTTCCTTATGACCCTCTCTTGTTGTTTTTTCCTTTTTTTTTTTATTTACTTTTCTTCTAACTATATGATTGTCTTATTTCATTTTGTTTCTCCTGTCTTTTGAAGGACCCCAATCTTGTTGCCATATAACTGAGAAGCTAGTAATTAGCTTCAAGTGACAATGTCTTATAGACTAATTTCAAGAAAAAATAAAATGCAATGACCCCGAACTTTTTGAGGGTAGGAATATTTTCAAAATAAAAGGACGAGACTTATCTGAGTGGGAAGGCTGATTCCTTTGATCATGCCATGCATTCGGGCTAACCGACCCAGTCTGTCCAATCAATCAACTGTCACTTGCCAACTTTATTTCTCCATTCAAACTTCAACAAACCCAAACTTTACTTGCTTTTCTGCTTTCCTCCCACAAAAATCCTTTCTCACTTTCGCCTTATGGTGCCCATGAGAGTTTTCACCAATAAGACTCTCTCATTTCCTTTATCTCAGCTCGCGTCGCCTTACGGTGTCCGTGAATATTTTCACCAATAGGACTCTCTCATTTTAATTCTCTCCTCACTTCGCCTTACGGTGCCCATGAGGGTTTTCACCAATAAGACTCTTTCATTTTATTTTTATTATTTTCTTCATCTTCCGATATCTGAGTGTTGTCCATAACATGCCTTTCTTCACCTACTTGTACTGCCATTTTCTTGAAATTAATTAGATGGTCTTTCTTTGGACCGTTATGTGGCTTTTGGATGGATTTTAGAAAGAAAGATAGAAAGGCTCAAAATTTTCAACTTGGGTTTCAAAATTACAACTTTCGGAATCGTATTCTCCAAAATGATCATAACCTCTGCCCGAGTTTCAATTTCGGGGAACCTTGGACTTTCTTTATGTTATGACTGAACCTCAGTGAGGCTGCCTACGTACCTTTCGGGATCAAGTCAAAACGTAGTTCGGATCATAAGATCGTTTCATGTTGCGATGTTCACTTCTTCCAATTTTCTTTTTTTTTTCTTTGCATTATTTTTTCTTTCTCTTTTTTTTTCCTGTTTTCTTTTGCCATTTTTTGCATCTCTTTTTTTTTCTTCTTTTGTTTTTTTTCCTTTTTCATCTTTTGTTTTTATTCTTTTCTTTGATATTTCGTCATCCCATTTTTGATTTCTTTGTTGGTTCCGAAATAGGGGTATGAAAGAATAAAACAATAAGGCTCAAAAAGGATAGTAATGGATAAAGTATTTGGATAACGAAATAAAATGCCTTCATCATTTCAAATTAAAAAATATGACAAATACAATTAGATACATGAAAGAAATCATACATAATATCTTTTGACTGCGTCAGAGTTGATGGCCATCTCTACGCATTTTCCTTCTATGTCTGTCAAATATAATGCTCCATTGGACAACACCCGAGATACAACAAATGTCCCTTGCCAATTAGGAGCGGACTTCCCTTTTGTCTTTGCCCAATGAGGTAAGATACGCCTCAATACCAATTATCGGACTTCAAATTTTCGTGGACGTACTTTCTTATTATATTCTCTGGCCATTCTTTGTTGATACAGCTGTCCATAAAATACTGATGCCAGTCTTTTCTCGTTAATTAAACTCAAGTGTTCTAACCGGGCTTTTACCCATTCATCATCATCAATCTCTGCCTCTACAATGATTCGAGGGGAGGGTATTTCAACTTCTACAGGTATCACTGCTTCCGTGCCATACACTAATGAATAAGGGGTTGCACCTATCGAAGTGCAAACGGTAGTGCAATATCCCAACAAAGCAAAGGGGGATTTCTCATGCCATTGTCTCGATCCTTCCACCATTTTATGAAGGATTTTCATGATATTCTTATTTTCTACTTCAACTGCTCCATTCGCCTTGGGCCGATAGGGCGTGGAATTCGATGCATAATTTTAAACCTTTGACATGTCTCCGCCATCAGATGACTGTTAAGGTTGGCTCCATTATCTGTAATAATCACATTCACAATTCCAAAACGGCAAATAATGTTTGCATGTACAAAATCAACCACTGCCTTCTTGGTTACCGCTTTGGATGTCTTTGCCTCTACCTATTTTATAAAATAATCAATGGCAACCAGAATAAACTTGTGCCCATTAGATGTTGCTAGCTCTATTGGACCAATGACATCCATGCCCCAAGCAACAAAAGGCCATGGTGCAGACATCGTATGCAATTCATATGGCGGAGAATGAATCAAATCCCCATGGCCGAAAACGTGCTAACACCATATGCTAGCTTTTTAGCAAAGCCAACTGCTGCCCATGTGCATAGTATATGTCGCAATCGCCCTTGACTTGGTCAATCTGAAGCTTGCTGCCCATTTCGTTCCTTGGCTTTAATCAGGCTTCAATGCCTTGTACTCAACTACATAGTAGCCACAGTTTGCCTAGGCCATTGCCCACGAACATGGACCTTTGTTGCGCCCCAATCCCATGACAAGCTTGTTCTGCGTTCCGTTGCACTTTACCCTGCCTTTGCCACGTAGTTTTTGCCTTGCCTTGGCATCACTGCCTCATGCCTTGATGCATTTTCCATGATCAAGTTTCACCCTCAGCCCACATTTCATTGTCAAGCCCTTGTCAATCTGCCTCGCCCCCATCAAAGTCTTGTCCATCACTTGCCCGTTTTCCTTTTTGTCTTGGTGCTACTCATGCACCATAACTTTGCAACACTCTTGCTATCCTATGACAACTTTCTCATTGACAAGTCGAGCTAAAAGTAGTAGAGGTCTAACAAACCACCCATACCCTTTGAAATTCAACGTCCTCGTCGAGGTTAGCTCAATATAAAAGTCTTAAGGGGTTGACAAGCAACGCCTCTTGGCCTCCCTTCTGTTCAGCCACAATTGCATTCATTCCAGCCAATTGTTTTTCGTTGGCCATTGCCTCCAATACAACCCTCTTGTCCACGATGGTTATAGCTTTTAACTCTACCTTCTTTACGCGGTCCCTTGCTCGATGTGGTCTATCACAAATGAAACAACCACTGAAATTGCCGCATTACTCCTTGTTATTTAAGGTTCCAGCCTCTTGCCTTCCCTTCCCCATATCTTCATTAACATTTTTTTTCCACATTTTTCCATACCTTTGGGTTGTCCTTATTTTCATCGTTGGACTTTGAAGCAGAAGTCTCATCACTCAAGTGAAAATCGCCCAATGCATCAGCTTCAGCCACAACACTTGCGATGTTTTGAATATTCCACCTATGTAACTCCAAATGTGCTCACTGTTCTATCCCGCTCATGAAGTTGTGAAATTTGTCTTCTTCCGACATATTGCTGATGCTCAATATCAAAGAAGTGAATTCTTTGACATATGCTCTAACTGATATGGTTTGCCTAAATTTTTTCAGTTGTCCTTAGCGATACAAGACGTATTGCTAGAAAGGATCTATCCTTCAAATCCTTTTTAAGCCACTCCCATGAATCAATCTTTAGTTTGACCACACTTTCATCTTCAGCCACACGAGTGCGCCACGATGACTTAGCATCTTCACTCAAATACATACTAGTCAAGGTTACTTTCTCCTCCTCGTCTTGCATACAAATATCATGAAAGTACTGCTCCATATCACATAGAAAATTCTCCAATTCACGTGCACTCCTTGTAGCACCAAATGGCTTAGGCTTAGTAATTTTTACCTTGAGATGATCAGCACCATGTTGAGGAGAATCATCACCCACAGCATGTCGCAGGACCAATGTCTCACTTTTCAGATCCGCATTCTATTGATTTAGCCTTGTAATTCTGCCTCAAGGTATGCAAGCCTTGTCATGAGAGTTTGAAATTCGTGACCTTCATGAACATTTCCTACCAATGCCTCCAGTTTCGTTAGCCTTTCCTGCAATTCGTTGTTACCACCGGTCATGTTCTCAAAAAAGACCACAAAATCTTCCAATGTACATCGTGTCTTCATCACGAACCTGCTCCGCTTTGATATCAGTTGTTACATGCGTGTTTTTTGTGCGCCGAAACTAGCCTACGCAGCAGCCAAGTCTCGTACTTGACTTCGGCCTTCTCATAACACTCAGCCAACAACAACTTTGGACTTAGTTTATTTTTAGGTAGCTTCAACATAGTAAGTCTTTGGACTGATTTTAGGTAACGAAATTAAGTAAGGCAACAAAAAATATAGTAGAACACAATGCACAATATACAGAAAATGCATTTTCCAACTAAGAATTTAATTCAAGCATACAAAGAAACTCAACTCAAAGTACAACCATGTACAAAAAAAGATCACTTTTGACCCTGAGTTTTTTCTTACAAGACTATTCTTAGCCTTAGACTTTTTCGCTCTTGAAAATAGACTCAACATGCACTCATACATATTTCTCTCTTGCCCACAAGCATAAGGGTGCTGCACATTTATAACACATGAGACGGCCCCTTTGACTTACACTTGTTGCAACCAGGCTTAGACACTTGTCCCATACTGCCCACTATTTTAGCCCAGTATAGTGAACATCCCCAACTACTAGGATCATGAAAATCATGCCAAACATGGCCAAAAATGTGGAAACACCATCTGCTAGTTTTGTTAGCAAAGTCAATTGCTGCCCATGTGCACAGCATGTGTCGTAACCGCCCTTGACTTGGTCAATCTGAAGCTTGCTACCCATTTTTGTAATGCCATCTCCAACCTTTACCTCAATTTTTGTCCCCAAAATGGGGATTTCCCCATTTTGGGGACAACTTACTCCAACCATTCCCCCATTTTTCTCCCAAACTTTTTAATATTCTTCTCTCTCTTCTATATTATATTATTATCTTTCATTTCAATTTCATTTTTTAATTTCAATTAAACAAATATCTTTTATTTTTATTAATTTATAATTTTCAAAATTAAAATAATTTCATAAAATTTATAATAATATAATTTATATGCAATTATTATAAATTAACTAATAATTCAAATAAAACATTAATATGCATGAAAATTAATTTTACATTGAGCACGAAAATTAATTTTACGAAAATATGCGCGAAAATTAATTTATCAAAATTATACACCAAAGTTAAGATACAATATTAATATTATAAAAATATTACATAAACATAATTAAGTGTATATAAAGAGATAAAATAAAAGATTAAATAATAAAATAATAAAATAATGGTGAATAGTAATGGGGGAGATGAATAGTGCACCCCCATATTTGAGGGAACACTATCATCCCCCATTTTGGGGACAAAAATGGGGGAGGGTTGGAGGACAATTTCCCTCAAAATTGCCCCCATTATGGGGGATGGGGGCAAGGTTGGAGATGCCCTAACTTGGCTTGAATCAGGTGCCAATGCCTTGTACTCAGCTGTATTGTAGCCACATTTTACGTAGGCCATTGCTCATAGACATGGACGTTTGCTGTGCCCCAATTCCATGACATAGCTGTCTCGCACACTGCCTTCTGTTGCACTTTAGCCTTCCTTTGCCACTTTGATTTTGCCTTGTCTTGGCATCACTTCCTCATGCCGTGATGCCTTTGCCATGATCAAGTGTCACCCTTAGCCTGCATTTCATTATCAAGCCCTTGTTATGTTGCCTCGCTTTTGTCAAATTAAAGCCTTGGTCATCACTTGCCCATTTCTCTTTTTGCATTGGTAGCACTCGTGTACCTTAGCTTTGTAACACTCTTGTTATCCCATGACAATGCTTTCATTGACAAGTCAAACTCAAAGTAGGGGAGTTCTAATAGCAAACATAATAGGAAGATCTTAACTTGACTAAATAAGTTCCTATAAGATCATATTTATATCTAATATGGGAATAAAACCCCGTTCTCTACCGACGTGAACAATAGAACATGGGACTATGTTAATTAAAAGGTTCAGTTAGATTAATTCAAACACCATAAATCAAAACATAATTATATCTTGAATGCTAGCTAATGGTAAGCGTTATAATAAAGAAATTTTTGTTTGGCTTCACCTGTTTGTTCGTTCCATGTCATTTGGTTTTATGTTTAGATAATTATTTATTTGATTTATCCCGGATTTACTAACATTGTTTTGTTTTGTTTTGTTTGTTGATTTTCTCTCTTTTTCTGAGCCGAGGGTCGGCCGGAAACAGCCTCTCTACCCTTTCGGGTAGGGGTAAGGCCTGTGTACGTATTACCCTCCCCAAACCCCACTTTGTGAGAACATACTGGATAGTTGTTGTTGTTGTTGTTGTTATTAGCTTTAATATGAGTGGACATAAGTGGAGTTTCAACTAATATTGTACGTATCATTTGGATCGAATGTAGAGTTGAATTTACGGGTTTCATCCTAATCCAATATTTTTGGTTCAAATTTCAAATACTTATGTATTGAAATTTCTTTTATACAAATAATTGATTTCGAATATAATAAATCAAATGAATTGTGGTAAAATTATAAATTCATATTCATAAAATTTAAATTATAGATCTCTCCATGTCAACTACAAAAAAAAAAATGCTTAGTGCATATATATATATATATATATATATATATATATATATATATGAGCCAAATTTAGTGGTGACACTGAGAACAACAAATATTAATATTGTATTGCTCAGTGCTCACCCATTGAACAACACTAATTAATATCCAAGAGTACGATGTTCCTAATTGCTTGCTTTTCAAACAGGACGAGGATGTTCCAATTACTCGTACCTACTTATCTCTATTCTCATCCATTCAACAATAACAAAATACGACAAAAATTCAGTTGTTATTATTGACAAGTACTCAATACCTTTCCTTATGATAATTTGGTGATTTTTAATATGTTAAATGTGTTGTGTTCAAGCTTATAAAAGCTTAAAATAGAGTGAACGGATAATGAGGGAAAAATAATCTTTTTTTGAATTTCTCTCTTGTTACAAAGGGATATTGTCCCATATTGGAAAAGAAAAAGAACTTTGATGGATATATATTCAATTACACTTTTTTAGCTCTTAAAGATCGCTCTGAATTGGCTTGGACAAAAATTATTTGTTAATATTAAGATTAACGTAATATTATTTTAATTCAAATTAGCCTTTGTAACGGTAAATTGATTTTTCTCGGCTTTGATTTTGAGAGAACTTTATTTATAGCCCATCGGGCAAAATAAATATCATCCAGTAGCCCAAAATATTAATATTTATTTTATAGCCCAAAAGTAATTCTCGTGGCTAACCCAAACCGCTTTCTGCTTCTTTCTTCGCTGATGCAGCACCTCTAAACAGTGCTTGGACTTCTCTTATGAGATCTGGTTGTAAGTAAAGAATCGTATTCCTCTACAGTTTGCCAAAGATTATGTTGTAGATGACGTATATGGTGCTGCAGAGTGTCAAAGGAATCAGATTCCTCTGAAAGAAATGCATGGAATGAGCTGCATTCATCTGCAGTCTGCTTTAGAGTTTCACGTAGATGAGATAACTTTGACAGATACTCATCTAAGAACTCAAGGAATGAGCCCCAACGCTCTTCAATCCTGTGCAGTGAGTCAAGGGAACAAGATATATTTTTTTTATATATATAAAATAGTGTTGTATAATGCTAACCCCAGCTAACCCTTTAATAAAATTGGGTTATGGGGTTTGTCCATAGTCTTTTTACTCTTCTTTGAATTGTACATAGCAGTAATTTATATTAGCTAGTAAAAAGAATATTGGCAATTTTGTACTGAATTTTGTCCCTAGAGGTCTCTTGTATACATCCGATAGCTTCAATCAAAGATAATACTCCCTCTGTTTCAATTTATGTAAACCCATTTGACTGAGCACGAAATTAAAGAAAAGAGAGAAGACTTTTGATTTTGTGGTGTAAAATGAGGCACCTTTATTTTGTGTGGCTATAAATCATTGCATAAAGATAAATTGTTTCCAAATAAGAAAAGGGGTCATTCTTTTTTGCACGAACTAAAAAGGAAAGAGGTTCACATAAATTGAAACGGAGGGAGTATCTATTTTGATTATGTTTCTCTGATCTCTCTTTCGGATCCTTCAGCCTCTGTTTCGTTACTTTTCTTCTTATTATTGATTTATTTACTTATTTTATGATAATGGTGTTGAGAGGTAAGGAGTTAAACTTTTTCCTAGTCCACTTGACTTTTTCTGGATATAACCAATGGAGTACATTCAGCATATTGGTCAAGTATTTTATTTGATAAATAAGTAATTTTTTAGTTATTTTCATACATATTAAGAAACACGTCTTTTATTATTAATTAACAATAAAATTAATCATATTAACCTTATTATCTCTTCACATAAACCTTATTCTATTTAATATATAACAATAGACTGTCACTATACAAAAATATACAAAATAGACTGTCACTATACAAAAAATATACAAACAGACTGTCATTATACAAAAAATACACAAATAGACTGTCACTATACAAAAAATATACAAAATAGATGTAACAATATAAAATATATACAGAAAAGACTGTCATTATACAAAAATACATGATACACTTCAAATACACAGTGTGCACACATTACACATACAAAATTGTATATAATTTATATACACTATGTTTACATATTAGAAAATACACATCATATACAATTTTGATATATTGTTCAGCCAGATTTAAACCTACAACTATCAACTTAGGAAACAGGCGCTCTATCCACTGAGCTACAGGCGCTTATGTTGTCATACTCATTCCTTTCGGATACTCTATGGAATACTTTTGGGCCGAAAGACCATTTTTTATAAGTAAGATAAAATATAGGCTATTAAATTTGATGGGCTATATAGGGCAATTTTCTCTTTGATTTTCCCGTTAGAATTTAAATTGAGATTTTTTCCTATCTATACCATATATGAAACTTTATTACCAAAAATATGCATAATATCTAAATTACCCACCCGGTCCACATTTTTCCTACAATTTCTGTACTATTTGTTTAATACACAATTAATTTAGCATAATCTTCCCTAATTAACGCGCTAAAAATAAGGAGAGAATCTTGGGATTAATTGATTCTAAATTAACTCGCTAAAAATAAGGAGATAATCTTGGGATTAATTGATTCTACATTAAAATCAATTTTTAAAAGGGAAAGGAAATTTCAAATCTGCGTATTTCTCTCTAGGACTACAATTTAAATCTCGAAAAAAAAAAACGAACAGCTCATAAGAACAGATTCAACTAATAAGAGTTTCGACAAGCTAAATTCAAATTGTAGAATTTAAATTTTTGATATTATCTACAAATTTACTACATATATCTACAATTTGACTACAATTTCTTTATTTGGTGCAGGAAAAAATATTTTAATATACAGTGTCTCCAGATTGTAGATAAATTGTAGATAAATTGTAGTTTACTTATAGTTTGTAGTTAATTTATAGATATATTGTAGATAAAATGTAGATATATTGTAGATATTGTACGTGATCAAATTTAACAGATTCAAATCTGCGTATTTCTCTCTAAGACTACAATTTAAATCTAAAAAAAAGAACGAACAGCTCCTAAAAATAAGAACAGATTCAACTAATAAGAGTTTCGACAAGCTGAATTCAAATTGTAGAATTCAAATTTTTGTTGGCAGATTTTTGGAATGAGTAAACATCCCACCTGTTGAAGTTCATGCTGGCTGGAGATTCTTCTCCAAATATCACCACAGCACCAAAAAGGAGACCGCCTTTATTGTGCTAGACTGTCAGTCTGAAAGAGAATTGATCGGGTTGCACATCTTTTAGCAAGTAGCAATGTCTAGCTTGGCTTGAGGAAAGAGAAGAGGTTTTGGAATCACAAATAGTCATTCCTTCAGCAAGGCTGCCCTATTGATGCATTGTGTTGGATGAAGATCTAGTCTCGACCAAGATGGGATTCTCTTCAGCAGAATGTGGCAATAATGGTTTCCTTTAATTAAGGAGTAAAAGATGCCCATTAATTATACCATTAATTAAGTATGGTATAGGATTGGTAATTTGGTATACAGGTTTGTAATTAAATCAAACCTTAAACATCAAGTGTATTAAGGTTTCATATATGGTATAGGAAGGTAAAAATTTCATTTAAATTTGATGGTTTGTATAAATGACCATTTTATAAAACAGCCATTTTGAGTTGCAACATTTAAATAAAGAGTTGTAACTCTTCTGTATTACCCAACTTTCTAGCTATAAATACATGATCTTTTTCATAGATTTTTCTTATTAAAATTTTGATTTCTCCTTCTTCCTTCTTGCATTGTCTTTAACAGAAAAAACACAATAGTAAGTGTGATTTCAATCGCTTTTTGAGTTCGTTGGTCACTGAGGTTTGAACTTTGAAGTACCGTTATACCAATGAGGGTAAATTGTAACCTGAGAGGAAATAATCCTATATCTCGTTTACTTGGAAGGAGATTAAATTTCTTAAAGGAGGATAAATTTGCTGCTTCTTTTACATTTCTGATTTTACTTTATTCTATTCTTTTAATATATTTCCGAATACAGATTACTAACAACATATATTTGTACGTAATATTTACTTTTGCCTTTCACTCGTGTAATTGAATTCAACGAAAATTCTGCAATTATCGTTGACAAGTGCTTAACACTTTTCCTTACGATGATTCGGTGATTTTTAATATGTTACACTTGTTTGTTCGTAATTCTTACTTTCGCCTTTCACTCGCTCTATGTAGTTGAATTGACAAGCTATGTGACTTGATCAGACTTTGTAAATTAATTCTAATGAAGTCACATAATATATAGCCAGTGCTTTTGTAATAGGATACCATGAAATTTTTATCAACAATTAGATGCAAACACTTTATGGTTCTTTTCATTATTTCATTTCCTCCATCCAGTATCATACAGGAGTATTAGTTATTTTAATGTCATTAGGAACAAAGTTATTCGGGAAGGTGGTGGTGGCCCGAGTGGATGAGAAGATGCGAGAGGCGAGGCTTCGGTGGTTCGGGTATGTGCGGAGGAGAAGCCCCGATGCCCCGGTGAGGAGTTGTGAGCGGCTATCGGTGGTCGGTGTGAGGCGAGGCAGAGGGAGGCCTAAGAGATACTACGGAGAGGTAATTAAGCAGGACATGGCCAGGATGCGGATTTCCGAGGACATGACCCTTGATAAGAAAGTCTGGAGGTCTAGTATCAGGGTTGTAGGATAGGGGCTTCTAGAGTTTTCGTACTCCTTTCCCGGGGTGGGTGAGGCGCGGTAGGGCCACCCATAGAGGATTAGTTTGCGTTCTCTTATGATAGTTATTTCTGGTAGCTACTGTTTTAATATTATTGCATGCCGATTTATTGATGGTAAATATGTCTCTTATGTTTAGTTAATTATTTATGCGATGTATGCCGGTGTAACTAATGTTGTTTTTATTTTTGTTTTTGTTTGCCTTTCTTTTCCCTGCGCCGAGGGTCGATTGGAAACAGCCTCTCTGCCCTCTTGGGTAGAGGTAAGGCTTGTTTATATATTACCCTCCTCAGACCCCACTTTATGGGAATATACTAGGTTGTTGTTGTTGTTATTTGACGTTTTAGAAAAGTCAAGAAATTATATATTCTTTTTAATATAATCTTATCAATTATATTAGTGAAGTTTTCTTAGGTAAACTGTTTAAGGAAAATACAATAATCTAGACAAATACTTCAATAATTAAGGATATTAAATATGAAAAAAGCATGGACCGAGGAAAGTATTAGGATTTGCCCTGAATTTCTAATTTATTAGGACTCTATTTCTTGAAGGAATGGAAAAAGACTCTCAAAAGGATTAAATCTCCTTAATATGTCTTATCCTATTCTAAGAAGACAAGTTTTAAACATCTATAAATTATGGATCTCAGCTTCTCACAAGAAAAAAAATAAAAAATATCCACAATGTAGTCATTAAAGAGTTTTGTTTAGGGGGAGATTTTTCTCTCGACATTTTTTCTTCTTTTATATTAGTTTTATCATTTGTAGATCAATTGATCAAATCATTATAAATTATTATGCATAGTTTAATATATTTTTCTTTTGTTGTCTGATTTCTCGTCCATCAAACTTTGTATTGCTTGTTTTCGCATGCACCATATTATTTCGATCCCAAAAGAAAGCGAGAAAATTTGCCTTTGTTTAGGTCCCATCCCTACCTTCTTTAGTATCAAAGGAACTGATCTGTTTTACAACTTTTTCTTAATAGGTTAGGTGAGAAGTTGTTTGAAATCTTCAAATGAATGGTTCAAGTGATGGTTACACCTAGGATGACAGCTCGACAGCAGCCTTTACTCTAACCCACACACGGTCATATTCATTTATTTTTCTAGTTGATATTCGGTGCTCATTTTGTGGTTCAATTAAGTAGGATTTAATCCGAAAACTTTACTTTGAAAGGTAAGGTGTTTTATGTTAAAAGACGATTTCATTCCTATAACACAAAGCTAAGTCTCGAACTATACTTCTGATTAAGAATAAAAAAGGAATTTTTACATTATTATGCCATATAAAAAATTATATTGCCCTTTTAGGGTTTGATATAATTATATTTAGCATACTTAATTATTAATGATATATCATAAAATATTTTAACTGTACATTAATTATACCTTAAATCAATCCTTAATTTATAGTGCCGTATATTCCTTATCCCTCCTCCTCCCCCTCCCCCCTCCCCCTCCCCCTCCCCCTCTCCCACACACGTTTCTCTGTTCTAAACCTACACTCTCACCCACGTATCATAACACACCCACGATTCAAACTATTATTCACTCTACTAAAACCAGAAAAACAAAGGTAACCCTCTACCATTAACGTTCAAATCAAGGTTTATCTTGATAAAATAATCGAAATTGAAGTCAAATCTTCAAAGTTCATACACACATTTACCTTCAGCTTCAATTTTTCTCAATGAAGAAGAACAAAGCTTTAGAGCACATCCCTAGAAAAGCTCTAGAAGCGGATATACCTTCTTTCGATTTGGGTGTATTATCACCACATTCACCCAAAAAGCAAGGAACATCTGCACATGCAATTGTAGATATGAAGCACAATGTTTCTCCGCGTCAAATCAGAGATGAAGCTAGAACTAAACAAAAATATGATTTCGATGCTGGAAAATCTTCGAGGCCAATCAAACAAGCGGATAGAAAACATAAAGAGATAGTGTTCGATGATAATTTTGTAGAAGATGGGCCTATCGGCAAACCTGAAAAGAAAGCTAAGGTGGCTCCCAGTTCAAAAACTCCCAAAAAGAAGAAAAATTCGAAGAAAAAAAACACCTGGTGTTAAATTTTTTAAAAATGTTCGAAAGCACTCATTGGTAAAGGTAAGAATTTAGAAATTTCTTCACTACTGTTTCGCCTGTTTTAGTTGTTAAAAACCTACATAATCTGTAGTTAATTTTCTTTGTAGATTTTAGTAGAAATATTGTATATAAACTACAAATGTATCTATATTTTTAATCAATGAATTAATGTGATATTATTTGTCTTAATTTTGAAGATTAATTGTAGATTTGTTTAACATTATTGCTATATTGTATATTTTTTGAAGTTTTTTTGTAGATAAAATAAAATGTATCAGTGCTTTTTATTTACTGTATTAATGTTAGATTTGATTTATTGAATTTTGCAGAATGGATATTTTTTTGCATCCCATAATGTTGATTATGGGATGTTTAGATTTCAGACATTATGTGACCCTAGCATTTCTAGCCAAACTAAAGCGCTTTTATCTCCAAGTGGTTTGAAGTTGTTCAAAAAGACATACTTTGGTTATTTACTGTCATTTTCCAATTTATGCGTGCAGAATCAAGTTATTCATCTTCTTATGAAGTATGAATTGAAATCATTTGATGCTTCCTATTTTTCAGCTAAGTTAAAAGATGAGAGGTTAAATTTTGGATTGAGAGAGTTTGCAGTAACAACTGGTCTTAGATGTCATACTGAGGTGACAGACTTTGGTTACACTCCTAATTATATCAGTAAGATAATGAGCAATAACTTTCCAAACAAAGTAAAAGATGAGAAGACATACCTAAAACATATAGTAACCAATAAAAGTTGAATCAATGATGAGAATGCAATAAAGTTATATGTTCTATATCTCATAGAAGTCATCATTTCTCCCTCAGAGAGAGCATATTGGGTTGGTAGATCATTTTAGATTTTATTTGGTGGAATCCGGTAAGTACGAGTCATTTCCATGGGGTATTCAGTCTTATAGATAGTTGATTGGATCAGCTAGGCACATGCTAAATCCTTTCGTTCATTCTTATCTCATTCGAGGATTCCCCCTAATCATGCAAGTATGGTTGTTTGAGCATTGCTCCTCCGTCAATATTGATATAGCTAGATTTCTAATTCAGTCTCTCGCATACTAAAGTGGTCAGCTACTAAGGGTCAGATTTGGTTAGCTGTAATTGAAGACAAAATAATTGTGACGACCCAAAGGGTCATCACCTATTTTCTCACTCGTTTTGTGCTTCTGAGGCCTTAAAACACTCATTTTTACTTGCCTCAATTTTCATGCACAATTCGAGCGCATAGCCGAAAAACTTTTATATTGAAATATGTAAATTCTGTGAAACATTTGAAGAATTTTGATATTAATATGATAACAGTTAGCTTTGGTCAATATTTTTGGTAAACGGACCCGGACCCGAGATTGGACGATCCCGGAAGGTCCGTAGAAAAATATGGGACTCGGGCATATGCTCGGAGTCGAAATCTGAGGTCTAGGACCGAGTAAAAGAATTTTTATGTTAAATTATTTTTCTGAAATTGTTAAAGAAAATGGAAATGAAAATTAATTAAAGGACTGTGGTATCGGGCTCGTATTTTGATTTTGACGCCAGGTACAAGTCTTATATATTGTTTAAGTGCTTTCTGTGAAGTTTGGTCGAAATCGGACGTCGTTTGACGTGTTTCAGACCTCCTAAGGTTGGAAGTTTATGAAGTTTGAAATGAAAATGATGATTTTGAGGCTTGATTCATTGATTTTGATGTTATTTTGGCAATTTGATCACTCGAGTAAGTTTGTAGGGTGTTAGTGAGTTAGTGTGTGTGATTGGTTAGGAGCCCCGAGGACTCGAGATTGAATTGGAGGTGGTTCAGGGTATTCTTACACTTATGAAAAGGGTCAGATTTGCTGCAATTTTACACAGACATTTTACTCTTCGTGAATGCTGCCCCAAGCTCGCGTTCGCAGTGCCTTGGTGTTTCCCTCTTACGCGTTCGTGCTTCACTTCACGCGTTCGCGTAGTTCCAAATTTCCCTCCTTCGCATTCGCATCATTTCAATCGTGAACGCGTAGCTTTACCAGCTCCTTCAGCGCGTTCGTGTATAACAGTTCCTGGACCCCAGCAATTTCCTTCTACGTGTTCGCGTCTGTCTCCACGCGATCGCGATAGCTTACCCTATTTACCCTTCGCGAACGCGACTCCTCACCTGCGAACGCGAAGGGCAATTTTGCCCAGCGAATTTTTAAGTTAAAAATAGAACAGTAGCTCGGGATTTTAATAAAAATACACGAACCCCTTTCTTCTCCAAGCACATAGGCATCCATTGAAGCTCCCTTTCATCAAAACTTCTTGGGTAAGCATTATTCAACTTTTTTCCTTCATTTTCTTTCATTAATTACTGAAATTCTAGCCCTAAATCATGAAATCAAAGTAGAAATTATGGGTTTTGGATAGAGTTAGGGTTTTGAGAATTTTGGGTGATTCAACCTCAATTTGGGGTCGAATCTTAAAATAAATTATATATTTGGACTCGTGAGGTTATGGGTGATTGGATTTTGGTCCGAGCCTCGAGTTTTCACCATGTGGGCTCGGTGTCTAGTTTTGAGATTTTTGGAATAATGCTAGAAAATTCATATGTAAGCTATGAGACATTTTCAATGAGTCTTTATTGATATTATTAAATTGATTATGCCTAGATATCACTGTATTGGAGGTGGAACCGCGAGGTAAAGAAATATTGAGGATTAAGTGGATTTCAAGGCTTTGAGGTAAGTGTTTGGTCTAACCCTAGCTTGAAGGAATATGAGTTGATTCTTGTTGCTAATTGCTATGTGATCGAGTATAATGTATAGGCATGGTGACAAGTATCTATACATTGTGTGTCTAGCATAACCGTGAGCCCTTATAATGTGATTATCATGACTTGGTTGTGAACTCCGTATTTATTGGAGGATTTTTAAATATTGTGAATAACATGTGAACGGTAAAATGATTAATTGATTCTTGGGAGCATTAGCTCGAATTATGATACGAATATTGAAGGAGCATTGGCTCAAAATAGAGGAGTGAATTATGAGATGAGAAAAAGTAAGAAAGCGTTGTTAATTATTCCCTTGCCGGGACGTTTGGTTGAACTTGTTGGATTCTTTCCCTTGCCAGGATGTTTGTCAAATATTTGCTTTTTTTATTTCTCTTAATTGTGAGTGTTATTTGGGAAATCAATCTGTTAAATGATACTGAGGAGCGGGTTACACGTTGCAACAATGATATTGAGGATCGGGTTGCACGTCGTAACAATAATATATGAGGATCGGGTTGCGCACCGCAAAAATGATTCATGATAAATGATATTGAGGATCGGGTTACACGCCTCGATAGTGATAATTGTGGAGTGGGTTGAACGCCGCAGCCGTTGTTGATATTATTTGTTGATAACGAGGGTTGATACCTTGTTTCGGTGAATCTAACTGCTTTAGTCTATTACTCTTGATTAATGTTAATATTGTGTCTCCTATAGCATGTTTCCCTTCCTATGTTGTTAGTTGTTGGTATTTCATTTTTTTGTATATTTATAACTGCACAGGTTTATGTGGTGTCCACTCTAGCCTCGTCACTACTTTGCCGGGGTTAGGCTAGACACTTACCAGCACATGGGGTCGGTTGTCCTGATGCTACACTTCTGTATATTTTTGCACAGGTCTAGGTTTTGAGCAGCAGCAGCAACAGCAGTAGTACGGGAGCATGCTTTCATATTCCACGAGACTGAGGTAGCCTTGCAGGCGTCCGCAAACCCGGCATCTCTTCTTTATGTTCTCTTTTAGACTGTTGCCTCATTATTTTCGAGACATACAACTTATATATTTCTTTCAGACCATTGTATTTAGTATTTTCTTTAGTAGTTCGTGAGTAATGTGACACCAAATCTTGGGTAGAGGTTATATTTGACTATTCCGCATTTTGATTCGAAATTATCAGACAGACTTCCGCTATTTTTCTTATTAATTTTAATGTTCTATATTGATGCTATAAAAATTTTAAAATAATTGTTTAGAATGGAAAAGGTAATTACGTAGGCTTGTCTAGCTACCACGAGTAGGCGCTATCACGACTCTGATGGTGGGAAATTCGGGTCGTGACAATGATCAAGCCTGAATGGATGAAGGTAAATGGTCTTTATTTACGATAATATAATTTAACTACAAAATATCTACAATTTATATACATACTCTGCCTTAAACAAGTTAATTTATTTTTTTCATCATTCAGTTCACCAACATAAATGAATCGCCTGAATAGCTTTCAATAATATCTTTGCCTGATAAAGTTGAGTAGATAATTGAAGAGGTTGAACATGTTTCTGAGAATCCAAAAGTTGATGCTCCTGTATTGGAACCCAAAGAATCAATTGGAAAAGAGGAAAATGAGTCTATTCTTCGTAAAATAAGAAAGTTAAAAAAGGTGTTGAAAAGGTAACATGTAGTTCTAAAAAGCATTGTGATGTAAATGTAATAGTGTATCTATTTTTAAATGTATTTTAAGACATATTTGTGAAGTTAACTATATATTTTTTTAATTATGTAGGTCGATGAAAAGCTTGAAAAGTTTCGGAAAGATGTATTTGAAGAACTAGGTAGCCTTCGAGACCTAATAAAGGATTCAGTCAAGACAGTTTTGTAGGTGATAAACAGTCCAAATGATCAAGTTGATGCAAAGATAATATTTGAATTTTAATCATATTAAAATCACTATTTATGTCACCTCTAAAATACATATCCTAACTAATATAAAACTTACAGTTTGCTGGGAGTTCAACAAAAAATACTAACCAACCAAAAGACAAGAACAATCAGCAATTTCATTTCAATAGTGGTAAATCAGTGCAGGTCAATCCCAGCAAAACTAGTATCTACAATATATCTCCAGTATATCTACGTTTATCTACAAAATATTTACAAAATAACTACAAATTATATACAAGATAACTACAATTTGTCTATATTATATATAAATAACACATACAATTAAATCCAGCTTATTGGCGCAACTATACGGATTTATGTAGATATTATGACACACCTTCATATCTTCATAAATTGCCAAGCCAATATTATCCAGTATGATTTAACATTTTTAATGAAAATTCTGAACATGTTGAATGTGCACTTGGTGAAGAAAATCATCCAGCACGTATTAATTTATATACATATTTTGAAGGGGCAGTTGATGAAGAGAATGCGGGTATGAAATTATTTTTAGAGATATTTTCCTTTTGTTTCAATATTTTTACAATTTTATTAAGTTATATACATGGTGTTACAGAGAGGGGAGATATGCATGTACAATCTCCAATTTACGGAGTGATAATAGCAGCTCAAAGCGAACAACAGAATCTGAAAGATGACAATGTAGGTGAAGAGGCAGAGTATGTGAATGTAGGTGATTCAGAAGATTATGGATATGAGAATAAGGAGGTTATGCTTGATGATTTCAAGCTGCCTAATAACTTCCCCCAGTTGGTTAAGTTCAGCGAGCCTATAGACGATGAAACAACACCCGTGGATCAAAGTAGAACAAGGCCGATGCGAAAGTATCCCGATCACTATTTCTCCCTTTATATAATTTTGGTGGCAGCACCTCGGTTGGACCTTAAATTTTTCACCTCAAGCACCCATTAACTAGTGTTATTGGTCAAAACGTAGACCCTGAGTTATTAGATCAATTCCACAAGTGGTTATACCACGGTACCGACACATGTTCAAAGAGGTTAGGTTGCACAATTTGACACTTTTATTACAGCATTCATCTTTTACACATCCACTTCATTCAATAATTTTATTTTAATTTCTATTTGCTTATATAGGAGGAAGGCTCTGTATTCTATAAAGGACCACCAAATTAAGTCATGGTTGGATCTTGGAGTTGAAAAAGTTGATAAGAAGGAGTAGTTCTTTTCTTTGGCACACCTAGGACAAGTCCTTAATGACTCGATAAGATTTAATGTATTTGATTTGTGGATGTTTTGTACATAGTTTGTATCCTGAATGATAGATTCTTTGTATTATGTTTGTGTATGAACTGTAGTTATTTTGTAGTTTTGTGTAGAATATTTGAAGATAACTTGTAGAATAAATGCAATCTATTTTTATGCAGCACATGAATGTCATAATGTATTACTTGACAAAAAGAGGAAAGTATGCCCCCCCACAACAAGACCAGGTTTACTACAAAAGATTGTGTATTCAAGATTAGGATTGATCAGATTTATAAAAAATTTAAAATTCTCCTCAAGAAAAGAAGTTTTTTGTTGTCAAACCCCATGACGCTCTAGCAGATATATATTGGGGATGAAGGTGTCTTTATGTGAATAATTCCATGGTCTCTTCACACAATCACTCTATTGTTGAATCTTGTGTTGATAAATTTTCTATTATTACCCCTTTGTATTTGTCATGCACCGAATTTTATAGGAAGCATAAAGACATCAACTTCAATAATACAACATACATTGAGAAACCTATTACCGCGGTGGATCATCGAAGAGATACCACAACAAAAAGAAGGATCACTGTAACAGATTTTTTTTTATATATGCATTGAAATTTTTTTTTCTGATGGTTTGGTAAATCTTGATATTTTTTTATTTTTTGCAACAATTGTGGTGTATTTATTGTTGTCATTGCAGAGTATGTTAGTATTGGAAATTATCAATTTCACCATAAGACCTTTCTGATATTGACCAACATCGTTGATGCTATGGAGCGCTACTTTGGGATTATGTTAGAAAGAAGCAAGAGCATGGGGCAATTAGTGACAGTAAGGTGACAAGCAAATTGGCAAGGCGGGAAAGTCACATCATCTTTGAATGAGAAAACACGAGTCCAAAGGAAGGAGAAGTAGTTGTAATATTTTGTATGAAACATGTAATACAACTGTTTAGTTGATGCTTGTTTATAAGAAAGATGGTAAACAAGTTTTTGAATAATTTATTCTGTTTTAATTGTAGGAGACTTGCGCTACAATTATAATAGCCTTTATTTCTTTTTTCTTATCTAGTATTGTAGTTCAAATGAAAATATTCTGTTGGGTTTATATTCACTTGTTGAATCTTTATAGTACTTGTTCTTCATTATTTTTGGCTTATAAATTATTTCCAACTGAATTTTTATATATTTATTCTGTCAACAAAAAAAATATGTAGTTATTTTATTTGTTTTTTGTAGATAATGTGAAAAATCAGTAACTAAATATTTTATTGCTTTTAAATTTAATTTATTGAATGTATAAAGTAGCTCATCTAAATTATTTTTACCATATAGGTTGTTTCTACCTGAATTTTAATCTAGCTATTATGTCAGCTACATGTATTGTAGATTTTTTATCGTTATATTTGTATATAATTTGTAGATTATATTTAATAGTGTATTTTATTTCTTTTATATTTATTTTTTGAATGTAAACAATACTTTATCTATAATATTTTAAGTTTTTAATTACTTTCCTACTGATTTATAATGTATATACTTTGTAAATTTCAGATAATGTATCTTTTTGGTAGTTTTATTGCAGATAAACTACAAAAATACATTAACAACTACGTGAAGGATTGCATGATAATAAAAAGGTTCTAAATTATATATATATACACCATTTATAAACAAATCAGTCTATGAAAGTATTGTCTCAATACAGAAAAATCCTAACTAACTACATTATGATCTTAAAAATACCAACAATTACACATCAAAATCTGTTATCCAGAACTAACCAACAAATTTTATGAAATATTCTGTTAACTACATAAATTTTTATTTCTTTTTGGGTGTATTCTTGCAAGATATTTGGTTATGCTCTTCTCCTCCGCAGTTGTCGCATGAAACCTTGTACTTCTTAATATTTATTTCATCATATGTTTTGTATCTTTCTTTTTGAGGTCTTTCTGGCTGCCTTTTCCCTCGTTTAGGTGGATTTACTACCTTTTCAGTTATATATTGTGGCACATTCTATTTGCTTTCATCAAGCAGGGGATTAACTGGTATTTCAGAAGTACGCAAGAGGTTCGCCCTTGTGTAATAAGGAGAACAATATTGTTCAAAAGACTCATATCCATGTGTCTTAAATCAACCAAAGCATGTGGACAAGGTAGTTCATCAAGCTGGAATTGCCCACAACTATATTTATTGATTTCAAGATAAACAATATAGGGACCCACGCCATCTATTACTATATGGATGTAGTCTATTGAATAACTTACTTACAAGTACATTACAAACAAAAAACACTTCATATACGGTTAAAATCAAACTATATATAAAATATCTACATAATCTGATCTTACTCTAAGCTTGTGCGATAATGTTCTATTATTATCCAACTCTTTATTGAATTTGTATCCAAGGTATGTGAATGTACCTTTTGCTTTCAATAACTTTTCTTTCGTCCAACGTTCAAGAAGAGTCCTCATATACTCTAATAGTTCTACTATCGGCAGCTCTTTTGCATATTTTGTTATAGCATTCAATGACTCTGCAATATTTGATGTCATAGTCCAAGTTCTGTTCACTGTAGCATGTACTCGAGACCATCTATGATAGCCAATATTGTATAAGTATGTTTTAACACGGGGGTCAATCTCCTCAATATTTGCCATCCTTTCATTAAATTCATCAAGTGTGTATGACCGTGCCGTGGCATAGTAAAATACACCTAACTCGATATGTCCCTTCTTGAACTTTAACCGTATATTTATCCAAATATGCCATATCCAAGAATAATGTGGCATGCTAGGATAAAAAATTGATGTTGCCTTCAAGATACTCTCATTCCGATCTGAAACAATACACTTATTTGGTCTTTTACCATACGCGAGTTTGAATTGCTCAAAAACCCACTTCCATGATGCATCATTCTCTGAATCAACAATATCATATGCTAATGGTAATATGGTACCTACATTATGTAGCAAGAAGTAATTAATTGGCTGCAGTAAAAATGCAGAAGAAGACATATATATACAAACTACAACTATTCTATAATATATCTACAATTAATCTGCAAGTACTACAAAAAAATACAAGCTACAATATTTCTACAATAAAACTTCAGTACATGCTGCATCCATTGTAATGGCTGTTAGCATTATTTCCCTGTATGCTGACTTTGAAAATGTCTCATTAACTACTAAAACTGGCCTATAATATTCTCAATCACTTGTTGACGTACAAATCGTAACAAATACATACAAGAAGTAGTCATCGTCTATCTTCTTCAATTTAACTACAGACCCTTAATAAGTCTTCTCTAGAATATACAAATAACTAGGCAATTTGTTGTAGGAGTCAGCAGGATGACCTCTCAAAAACGGTAAAGCCTTTTCCTTTGCTCTCCAGACTTGCGTGTAGGTTAGATTCACGTCGTGTTCAGACAACATGTCAAATTGAATGTCTTTTGGGATCTAAATTGTCTTAAAATCAGAATATTATGGAGTAACCATGCTTCCAACTATACATGGCAGTAGGTTTATATTGTATGAATGTATTGTCCATTAAAGATCATGTGCGCTGGCTGTCGAACTTTCTGACTTTGAACATTGCAGAATCATTTATGCTAGTTGCCTTGAAGTGCCATGTATAGTTTTCACTAACACATATCAGCCAGTAGCTACAAAATAAATATATTTTACACAATGGGTTAAAATTTAGATTAAAAAAATTTGTTTTAGCTTAAACGATCACATTATACAATCCATATACAACATAACTACAATTTAACTACAATTCTGTTAAACATTATCACAAGGAAAAATTGAAGAAGCAAAAAATTACAAATAAACCACAAAATTTAAAAACAATAATAATCTTTGACTATTCATATGTTTATGCTTTCTAGCACTAGATCTTTTAATCCTGAATTGAAACTTGTGCATGACAGAATCATGCTTCATTGCAGTTGCAATTGTTTCCTTATCTTGGTATACTTGTCCCACTTCAATAGAACTTTGTGTACTATATGTTATTATTATACTTTCATATTCCTCTATAACAGGAGATGTTGGCATATCAAGTAACTTTAGTATTCCTATGTTTGACCTTCTTATTTGCACGATTTAGTGCCTTGAAAACGTTATCAGGATCTGATAATGCTTCGAACAACTCACCAGTTCTTGAGGAGTTTCTAGGCATGCACATGTAGCACCCAAGACTACACACGTTAGAATTTTAGTGTATTTAGTTTAAATTAAAGAAAATTGACTATACTAATAGTTTTATTACTTCTTTTAGCTACAATTAATAACACTGTTAATTTTCCGGCAACGACCTCAAAATTTGATCACGCCCAACTATGCCTTATAAAAAGGACTAAGTGGTCATTGTAAATATGTTCCGGTTAATAAGTCCGGAGTTGAATCCCACAAGGAACTAACCTATTAAATACAACTACTAGACTCCACACATTCATGTAATCAATCTTCATAAATATTTAACTAACAAATTGGATGTTTAATCACTAAATATTACGTAATGAAAATGCAATAAATAATAACTAATTATGAACGGGTTGTGGACAAGAATTGGAATGATCTACATTTCCTCTAATGTTGGAATTCTTTCTGCTACGTTTTTTATATATTTGCCTAAGTATTTTCTACCAATCATGAGCACTCTGACTGTCGTAACTCTCCCCCGAGTAATTACCATAAAATACTAGACATATTCTTCCAAATTACACTAGTCAACCTTAAGTACAACTCACTGAGATCGCACTAGGGTTTCGTTATACCAGATCCCACCTTTAAGCACTTCATATCGATCCATCATATACTTTAAAAGTGATATTGTTCAACAACTATTTAAATATGCACTCTCTCCCGAGTAGTACATACTAAATAGGCACAGTTAATTGAGGTCCCATCAATCAACAACAATAACAATATAGTTGAACAAATAGAGAAAATACAACGACAAATCTATATTGACGTAACAGAAAAATTACCCTCCAATAGGTTCCATCAAAACCCTAGATTAAGAGTTTAGCTACTCAGACTCACAGTAACAATATACAAAGTATTTTTCATAATTGAATTACAAAGGATAAAGAGATGTAGAAATCGATGATTCTAACTCCCAACAATTGTTCCACGAGCTATCATTGCCTCCGGTTGCAAAAAGAAGTCCTTCAAAGTGATGTTTTGTCACGACCCGGATTTTCCCCCGATATCGGGATCGTGATGGCGCCTACTCATGGTAGCTAGGCAAGCCAATGTGAGCACATGATTTTTGCACTAAGCCTTTAAATTCCAAAATTAAAATAAATATGTTTTTGAGTGCAATTATTTGCTTTGTTTGAAATTGGTTATATTTTGGTATGTTTGAATAAGTAAGAAATTAGAAAAAATCAAAAATAGTAGTAATTAGTTTGTTAGTTTAGTTAATTAGAAAAATTAGCAAAATAGCTTAAATAAGAGAAAATAAAGAAAAATAGCAGAAAAATTGTAGAAAAATATTAGAAAATTAGAGTAATTAGTAGATTAGGATTTATAATTTTTCATAAAAAATAAAAAATAAAAAAAAGTATAAAAGAAAATACATAAAAATAATTAAAACCAGAAAAAATACAAAAAAATACATAGGTATAATGAATTGGGCTAAGTGAAAACCCAATTGAGATGGCCCAGCATTTTTGGCCCAGAGAGAACCGGTCAATAAGCCTGTGAATCAGTCGATCTTGGCCGTTCATTTTGGTGTATCTAACGGCCGAGAATATTAGGGGAGTTATTTGGTTTAATTAATGCTGAGATTTAATCTCAGCCGTTCGATCTATTTGATCCAAGGGTGTGAGACCTTAGTCTCATTAGAAGCAAAACGGCGGCGTTTAAGTAACGCCCATTCAAAGCCGTCGATCTTGATCAAATGGACGGTCCAGATTTCATGGGATGCTCCGCCTATATAAGGCTCTTGTCCGAAAGGGGTGGCCATTTTTGCCAAATTCACAACCCTAATATCCGCCGCCTCCCCTTGCTCCTCTCATTACCATCTTCTTCCTCAAGAAAACCCTAGCCGGCCAATGGCGGCCACCACCTTCCACGGTGGTCGCCGGTCTCTCTTACCACTCCCTTCACCTTCATCTTCTTCTTCTCCGTCTTCTACACCCAAAAACCCCAGAAAATACCCTGCTCTTCATAAGTCCCGGTCACCGGAGTTACACCGGTGACCACCAAAGTATGAGAACCCACTTGAAACCAATGCCAATCGACGCCTCTCCACTAGATCTATCCACTCATACCAATGGCTACCCTCGAATCTTCCCGGAACGATTCGAATATCCAAATTAAGGTCGTCGGAACCTTAACTCCGGCGACCCCAAATCCAACCTCAATCAAGACCTCACCTTTACCACCTTCAAAACACCCCTCTGTAATCAAAAATCAAAAAAGGCTCCCCCTTTCGAGCCTAAAGGAAAAATCAGAGGAAAATCGAAGAAAAAAGATCTGGAAATGAATAAAGAGAAAAAAGAAAACAAGAAGAAGGCCTGAAGGTCTGGGAGGGTCTGGGATTAAAGAAAAGAAAAGAAAAGGGGATAGGAAGCTCGGGGGACCGGCCCCGCAAGCTAAGTCCCCAACCCTATGTGCTTTCTCTGTGTTTATTTACCTTCTTTGCTTCTTTGTATTTTCTTTTGCTTGTTTGATTCATGAATTTGATTTCTTTGCCCTTCTGTTCATGTTCTCTTGTCTTTCATCTTACGTTTCTATGTGTTCTTTTCTATTCTGTAGATTCTCTAAATCTATTGTTTCATCTGTTAGTTTAAGTTTTGTCTTAACTTGTTCATCTTCCGTATCTTGTTCTTGTTTGGCTGTTCATCCTCTCTTGTTCCATATCTTTCATCTTGTGTATTCTTGCATGTCTTTCTGTTCTTTCAGGATCTTGTTTAGTATTAGGGCTAATAATCATCTTTCTATTATCCAGTGTTTGATTGTTTATCACTAGAATTCTATGTATATTCTGCTTCTTCTGAGTTTAAGAATCTATATTGTCTTCTTCATCTTCTTGGTATTGGGGTTTATTGATCTGTTAGTGTTCAACAAGCATGATTGCTTTTCTCTTCATGATGCCTGGCATGTTCTGATTGATTTGCATTTCACATGTTAGTTGTAAGGCTATTCTTGGCTCTCTTTTTGTGACTCTTCTCTTATCTCAAATTTGAGCTTCGCATGCTAGTATAGGATCCTGTATACCCTCATCTGTCAACCTGTTCCTTTCTTTAAATTCTGGAATAGTTCTTTTGAACATGTTGGTCATAGGGCTTATGTTGGTGTTATGAGTTTCATTTCTGTCCTGTGCTTCTCATGTTAGTCTAGGACCCTTCTGCTCATCTTCTCATGCTGTGAGTCTTTGTCTTTTCTCTGTGACCACACTGATTTCCCAACTGGTTCATCTCCTATGTGTCCCTGTGTTCTTTTGGACCTGTTAGTGATAAGACTCTATCTGTTATATGCCTAGTTTGGTCACATGGCTTTTTGTTCTAAGATTGAGAAGTCCATCCTTTTGTGTCACTTTAACTGTTGAGTACTGATTCATGGCAAGAGCATGACATTTGATCTTTGTCTTATGTTTGAAATCAGGCTTAAGTTATTATGACCACCTCATGTCCTTAACTTGTTCTTTCAAGATCATGTTTAGTACTAGGGTTCTATTTCCTCTTCATCCTCATATGTGTGTTCTGTTTCTGCTGAATACACTGGTTCTTGATTGTTGGCTTGCAATATCATGACTATCTGTCTTCTCTGTTTCTTTTGGCATAATTAGTTCAATTGTTCTGTGGCTGGTAGTTTTATGTTGATGTCCCAGTGTCTCTTTGTCTACTATAGTATTGAGGTCCCTCACATTGTAGTTTTCAGTAGTTCTTATATCATCATGCATGTTTTGATTCTGGTATTATGTTTAATTGCTTGTCTTTCATTGTCACTTGGTTTTGTATTAGATTACCTTTTGTTAGCTAGCAATGTTTCAACTGCTTCTCTTTCTGTGCCTTCATATGTTTAGTCTTAGTAGAAGCTTGGTTATCTTTACTCATCTCTTATGTCAAGAACAACCTAAGTATGATTTGGGGTTTTCAGTGGCTCATTTAGCATAAAGAGGTTTTAACTAAACTTGTTTGATGATTAATTGACACTGTGCTGTGATATGTGAGTTTGTAAGTCTATTGATTGGGATTCAACAATATTCAAACCTTTTCCTTGAATTTTGATTAATTGATAAACAACTCTGATTTCATTGGCCATGTGTGCAAATATTTGTGAAACTGGTTATGTTTGTAATAGCTTTGTGTTAATGAGAGCATTGTTAATATCTATCATGCCTAGGGGATTTGGTTATAGCTGTTAGTGTTAGGTTCCTTGGAAGTGGTTAGTTCTTAAATAGGATAAAACACTAAAAATGATCAAGATAGGCTACAAGTTTAATAATTGGCCTAAGAATGGTCAACCTTGCAAAGGGTTGACCAATTCTGTGAGCCCTAACACACAGCCACCTTAAAACAGTGGCTGGTTGTGCAAAGGGCTATGTCTGCAAATGCAGACTAGCCCAGGCTCTATATTGAGCCCTGAACAGCAAAGTGGCCAAACCTGTAAAGGTTTTGGGCCCAGCTGTTCAGTATATGGCTTTGATAGCCCAAGCTAAGTCTCAACTTGAGACTGGCTAACTTTTAAATAGGTTAAACATAATAACAAAACAGGCTATGCCTGCAATTAGCTTTAATTAAGAATAAATTGGTCTTAATTGACTGAAATTAGTTTAAAAGTGGTTAAAATTGAAATAGTTTTTAGAAATAAATCTGGCCAGCCCTTAAATACTAATGCCAGGGCTGGCCATTAGTTAAATAGGTGCAAAATTAGTTGAAGTCTGCCCTAGGCAAAGCTAGTAAATCAGCAGTGCCCTTAGGGGCACAATTGGGAATTGAAAAGGTAAAATAGTAACTAGTAAGAACTTAGGAGGGTAATAGGGACATTTATGCTCCTGATTTCTGCTATTTTGCAGAGATTTAGGGGTATAATGGTCTCCTAAAAATGGGAAATCTGTAAAAATCTCAAACCCCTAAGGTTATACTAGTAAAAGGCCCTAAAAGGAATCTTTTGGAACCTTCCAGCACATGCTGGAAGGGTTTTAGTAACTGAAAATGGGACTAAAGTGTAGAATAGGTAATTTTAGGAGGGGGAAGTGGGATTAATCCCATTACTTCCTCCCCAAGTATTCAGCCCTAAAAGGTTAGCTATAAATATCTCAAAAGAGGGGCTGAAAAAAGGGGATTCCACAGTAGAACAATCTGAAATTCATACTTGAGCTGATTGTTGAGAAGGAATACTAGGAAAACATAGCAATTTAGCAGTCATTAGTTCTGGAAATTCCGAGTGTGAGAGCTTTGGGTTTAATCTATTCTTGCTGGGTTTCTTAGCTCGTTTTTGCTGGGTTATTCTTCTATTGTTGCTGTGTTGCTGTTGCTGTGTCTTCTCACTGTTGCATTGCTTTGCTTGAATCCATTGCTGCTATTTGCTCATTACTTGCCTCCCCTAGAACTCATTGGTCTTCTTCTCCTTGATCCAGGTATACTCTTGTCCAGAAAATCAAGCTGTAAAGATTGGTTCAAGTGAAATGAAGATTTAAGTTATTCATTTGCCTATTTGTAATTCATTTTTTAATTGTAGTGTAGCGTAACCGAGATCAAGGAAAAACAGATACAATGTAATAGTTAGTAGTATAATGGTAGTGTAGCGTAGATAGCTTAAACACTTAGTTTAATTAGGAAAATGCACTAAAACATAAGTTAATTAGTAATATCTGCAACATTAATAATCTGATAATGGACTTCATGAAGAAATCAGTAGGGTAATAGTAGTATGGCGTAGATCATTCATCACTTAGTTAATGCCCTAAAAATGGAATAAGAATGATAATGATTCACGAATATCTGAGTTCATAATTTGCCGATAAGCTAAGTTTAAATAATTTATCAATAGTTCATTCATAACAAGTTCTGGAAATTTAAATTCCTTCAATGAGTGTTTAAACTGGTGTTTAGTTCATTTATAAACATAGGCTTAAATCTGATTAAGTAGTAAAAGATATTGAAACAATTGGGATTAGAAAGAATTGAGGATATAGTATTAAGTATAAGATCCAATCGAAATTGGTATTGCAATTACACGCGTGTAGTTAATTAGCTCATATTTTTAGTGTATTAGTTTAATCGTTTCTAAATCCTCTTATGTAATCACACAGACCTCTTAGAATTGGTATTAGTTTTAAACCAGTAGTTAATGATATGGTCTTTAGCTGTAAAAATGATAGTAATTTATAGTTTCATCAAGCCTTGTACAGAAAAGCTACTGATTTAGAATTGTTATTTTATGTACATCTGATATGAATAAAAATGCTTGTAAATTTCTTATTGATCAAAGCGTGTATCTTCGTTTTTCTATTTCCAATACAATTTCATTCTATGTCTGGGCTTGATTTTGGGCGCAAGCCCGAACTGATAAGTAGCCAATTGACAAAAGACCATAAATTCATGTAAATATCTAGCCTTTCAAGGGCCTGGACTGATGTAATGTGAGTGTAAAATGAGAACCAGGCCCAACAACAATGAAATTCGAATAGGCCTGGATTATTATAGTAATAGCATACGATTAAGGAAAAAAAAACAAATATAGAAAACTTAGCCAAATGTTAGTCTCCTTTAATAAATAATTTGGGACGAGCCTCGCCCGGATAACACCGGGGCCCCCATTTAATAATAATGTAACACAAATAGACCCGGGAAAGCTAATAGCTAATTCCATAGCTTCTCCCAAAATATTTAAAAGCCGATAGACATTATTTTAGGGCACGGTTTTAATATATCTTCCTATGAATGAGTGTGCACTTGGTGCGACTCAAATCCAAATCTCGGTAAAGCTGAAATACACCGAAAGTCATAGGCGTACTGGTTGCGGTATGACTCGAGGCGTGTTTTCGCGATACCGCAAATTCCTATAAAATAATATTTATGTAAAAAGCACATTATGTTGTTAAAACCTATAATTAAGTCAAACAAAAGTCAAGAACGACAATGGAGCGACCGTGCTGAAACCACGGAATCCGGGAGTGCCTAACACCTTCTCCCGGGTTAACAGAGTTCCTTATCCGGATCTCTGCTTCGCAGACATTTCAAAGAGTCAAAATTCCTCGGATTCGGGATTAACCGGTGACTTGGGACACCATTGTCATTCCCAAGTGGCGACTCTGAATAATCTCTAAATATATCCCGAACCGATTGTCCTTAAATTGGAAAAACTCCTTCCCTTACATTATTTTATCCGTCTCGGGTAATTGAGCGTCGGGGTATACCCTACAAGTGTATTTATACACCTTACGCATGATTGGGGTAGTAAATAGGGAGGTGTGACAGCTCTGGCGACTCTGCTGGGGATCCAACCCTGAATTTCGATTTCAGGGTTTAAGAACTCGAGCTCCTTAGAACTGCCGTTTGCGTTTTTGTTTGACTTCATTATATGATTTGAATAACATGCTATGTGCTTTATCGCTTTGATATTATGTGGATTGTATATAAAATTGTGCCGAAAACCCTTCTCTCTTCTCCCCCGGGGATGTGCTTACTGGTTGAGACTCCCCTTTCTGTTAAAGTCACCTTAAATTAAGAAAACAGAGGCCGGATAAGTTACAAAGCCGATTGACTCCGCGGGTCACCGGTACGTAGCCCCCTCCTCGATTCGAGTTGTCCGCTCGGGTACACGGTCTAGCAATCCATGAAACTGTAAGATTTTGAACATAGGTCTAGGACGATTATTTGCATCATATTTGACTTAGGGGACTCAACACAGGGGTTGGGTCCGTCTAGGACAGGTGACCCGGTATTGAAAAGACCGAGCATGCTATGTGTTGCATTTTATTGTCCTTGATCGTTATGCGGACCGGTAAAAATCCCGAGATTTGAAAATTGTTGGAAAAGGAAAAAGAGAGAGAGGAAAATAATGATCCGGAAAATTTGAAAATTTGCAAAAATAGGTGGAACATTTTTAATTGGTCAAATAATCTGACCGAACTACGCAGGTTTGATTCTCGCCATTAGGTGGGATACGTAGGCAACCCTTAAACGGGTCCAACCACACTTTTTAGAAAAAGACCAAAAAGATTTTCTTTTCAAATAATCGAGGTGATTGCTATTTTTGGAAATGGCCGAATGTTCCGAAAGGACGACGGAAGGTTGTTTTTGCAAAAATGGCCACTTCGAAAATTATTTTCCTTTTCTTTCATTCAAAAATTGAAAACTTGCATTGAGAAAGATTTTTCCTTTTCTAATAAAATCACCTTAATAAATGTGCAGGACGAGCACGATGATGAATGAACAATTTTCCCTAAATAAAATCCCTTTGGAGCCGAGGTTATGGTGGCAGGACATGGGATCCGATGGTCAAGACTGGGTCAAAAGGTACTTGAAAGGCCTTACGGGGTTACTCGAAATAGTTCCTCGAGGTGATGTAATTAGAGCGTTGGTCTCGTTTTGGGATTCGGCACACAACGTATTTCATTTCCCAGATTTTGAGCTTACCCCTACTTTGGAGGAGATTGCCTTTTACATTGGGAAGACCGAGGTTCCGCTGAAAGGAAAATACCCGGTATCTCCGAGGATTGTGACAGTACATCGCTTCCTCGACTCTTTGAAAATTGCCCGGAATGTTCATAATGAAGATCTGGCCGACGGGTTTTGTTCTTTAAGCTTTATCTACAATAGGTTTGGACACGTTGGGGGTTTCAACGACCCAACCAACAAATTGTGCTGTAAGTCCAACCGGGCGAAATGGGAAGAACACCGGAGGTTCGCATTTTTGGTGGCATTTCTTGGAGTTGTTGTATTCCCGAGGAAAGATGGACATATCAATATAAAAGTTGCCGGGGTAGCTACCACACTGATAGTACAAGAAAACTGTACTTTGGCCCCGATGATTGTTGCGGATATCTATCGTGCTCTGATTGCGTGCAAAGCGGGGGCTACTTTCTTCGAAGGGTGTAACTTGATCTTGCAAATCTGGCTATTTGAGCATCTGTGCCACCACCCTTCATTCTCGAGCTATGGTTCGGCCGATCGGACATGTTTGGAAGAGTTCAATGCGAGGATAAAGGAAGTAAAGTTGCCAGAAGGGAGTCCAAGGCTGGATTGTGTATTTTCGATCACTAACCGACGGTCAAATTGATTGGACGTATGACTGGTTACCTCTTGACGAGGTAATATACATGCCAACGGAGGGATCGCCGTTTTTGATCATGGGTTTGAAGAGTATACAACCTTATGCTCCATACAGAGCCTTGCGACAGTTGGGTCGGTGTCAGATTATTCCAAGGGATGGAGACCTCAGTGTGCAGGCCGTGGAGATTGGTCCAGACGGGCAATTCCCGGAAGCAAAAATCCGGCAAATCTGGAACGAATGCCAAAATCTGAAGATTGATACTTGTGTGCCGAATAGAGCAAGAGGGGAGATATCACTTGGATACTCCACCTGGTACCGACGAGGGGTTGAACACGAACGTCTTTCAAAGAGACCTCACTTGCAAGACCTGATAGAGCAATCCGAGGAAAATCTGAAATGGGCGGCCAAGGAAAAGGAATATAAGGCAAAAATCGGTCTGTTGGAAGATAAACTGAGAAATCTTCATTTCGAAAGCGGCTTACAAGCAGCATCCGATGAAGGGGAAAAGAAACAGCTGAAAAAAGAAAATGATATGTTGAAGGCTCAAATGAAAATTGCATCCGAGACCCCAGTTCGTTCAGCCCGGGATGAAAAGTTAATTGAGATTCTCCGGCGGAAAGTGAATGACTACAGCTTTGATTTGGACGTAGCTGAAAAAGAGTTAGCCAAGGCTCGGAAGCAAATGGACAAAGACGCCGAGGAAAGAGCCAAGTGGGTCCGGCAGCTACAAGGCAAGCATGATGTTGAAATAGCTCAACTTAGAAAGAAAATGATCTCAGCCACGGCCAAGAGCAACAAGATTATCAAAGATCTTGAGGAAGAAAGAGAATATTGCTACACGACCATGGCTAGATTAAAATTGGAGCTACAACAGGTGCAAAAGGACAACCAACATGTCTTGGACGCTCGCAATCAACAAATAAGCCGTCTATTGCAAGAAAAAGGGGTCATCAGAGAAAAGATTGTTCGCATCGCCCAGTATATCACCCGAAAGACTCAGCTTTGTGAAGATATGACTCGGAGGACTTTTGTTTCTGCAGTGAAGTTTTTTGTACAACAAGTCATGGCCGACCTGGATAGGCTTCAAAGGGGTTTAGCATATAGGCCCGCGGCAAGGCCGAACGATGCCTCGCGGGCACTAGGTGCATTAATGTACTCTTAGGTCATGCATCGTCTTTTATTTTATTTTTCTTTTTGTTAAACATCACTTTGTAATCAAGGTTTTGAATTATCAATGAGAAAACAAAGTGTTGTTACCAATTCTTTTACTTTATGTCATTTCCTTCATATCCGCTAGGCAAATAAATAGGAGCGTGATTATGAAAACGGCAAAGAAAAAGCAATAAAAGAAGGAAAAGCAAGAAAAGCAAAAAAAAAAAAAAAAAAAAAAAAAAAAAAAAAAGAGCAAGAAAAGAGAAAAATCAAAAAAGAAAAGAAAAGAAGAAAAGAAAGAAAGAAAACAAAAAGAGCGGGAAAAGAAAGAAGATGATTTAAGTGAGCAGCGGCCGGGATGATGCATAACGATTCGAGGAAATGTATTTGCTTTTAAAGTCGTTGCATCTTATTAAGCGCTAACAACTAACGAGTGTTGATGTTTGTGAGTCCGGATTTTCTAGGCAACTGGCATACTGGCTACCCACCCATACAACACCAGGTACAAAAAGATGACAAAGGCTGTGTCCCAGGAGATCGAGGCAACCATTGTAGACCCTGCTCACGAAGAAGAGATCGTGGATGTGGCGGGGATGAAAGAAGAAATGTACAAGTTAAGACAACAGATGGCTGAAATGTACCAGGCTTGGTCGAGAGGTCAACCACTACCAGCCTATCCTGCTAACCCTGCATATGTCCCTCCCAGCCAATCCTAACCCTGAGCCACCAACACTGAACTCATCATCCACCTACCCCGACTACCCTCACTACTATGCCTCCACCTCCCAAATGCCACCACCTCCAACCAAGCAAGCACCACCTCCTGTACCACAAGTTGCTCCTGTATACGTGGCACCTCCGCCCGCTGTTATCCACAAGTCTTCTAGTGAACCGATGTTCCATATCCAGGATTCTCACTATTACCCTCCGGAGCCGACTTTCAGACAACACGAGTCTCACGCTCCTATGATAGAAGCAAGTGCCGGGCAGGAGGAGATGGCTCGAAAGGTGAAGAGTCTTGAGAACGCTTTCCGCAATATGCAAGGGCCGGGAGGGCAAGTAAGTGTAGCCTACAAAGACCTGTGTTTGTTCCCTGAGGTGCAGCTTCCTGCAGGATTTAAGTTGCCCAAGTTCGACATGTACAATGGACACGGGGATCCGGTAGCTCATCTAAGAGGATATTGTAGTAAGATGAGAGGCGCGGGAGGTAGAGATGAATTGTTGATGGCGTACTTTAGCCAAAGTTTGAGTGGATCGGCTCTGGAATGGTATACTCGACAGGACCATACAAGATGGTTCGTTTGGGATGACTTAGCGCAAGCTTTCGCTAGTCACTTTCAGTACAATTTGGAGATCATACCCGACAGGTTATCCCTTACCAAGCTGGAGAAAAAGCCAGGAGAGAGCTTTAGAGAATACGGTTTTAGATGGAGGGAACAGGCCGCTAGAGTGGATCCACCGATGAAAGAAGGAGAGATGGTGGATTGTTTTCTGCAAGCTTTGGATCCAACATACTACGGCCATCTAGTGTCAGCAATTGGAAAGAGTTTCAACGAAGTTGTGAAAATGGGAAGTTTTGTAGAAGAGGGTTTGAAGACAAACAAGATTATGAGTTTTTCGGCTATCAAAGCCACCAATCAAGCCATACAGAATGGAAGTGGAGGAGTGATGGGAAAGAAGAAGAAAGAAGAAGTATCAACCATTGAAAGCAGGTCCTGGAGTCGCAACCCACATTATAACCCACCCAGACCTTACCGCCAACACCCACCAAGCCCGCCAACTCCATATAATCCACCACCACCATCCTACCCGCCAAATCCCTACCATGCACCAAGCCCATATAACCCACCACCACCACCATACCCACCGACTGTACCACATTACCATCACCCTCAAACCCAAGCTTATCCACCACCACCACCCCACGCGTGGAGAGCTCAAGCTCCACACAATGTGTACCATACCCAAAACACATACCCAACCCCTAAACCTTACCGAAACCAGAATAGACCCAGGCCGGACGCTGATTGGAGAAACAAAGCAAGAAGAACATTCACTCCTCTCGGAGAGTCATATACCAGTCTTTTCCACAGGTTGAAAGAATTGGGGATGGTGAGACCAATCGCACCAAAAAACCCGAACCCACCCCCGAAAAATCTTGATTCTTCTGTCAAATGTGAATATTGTTCAGGAACGTTGGGCCACGATACTGAGAAGTGTTGGCAATTAAAGAATGCCATTCAAGATCTTATCGATGAGAGGAGAATTGAAGTGCAGGCTCCCGAGGCCCCAAACATTACCCAGAATCCATTGCCGAATCACCACGAAACGAATATGATAGAACTGGTGCAGGATGATGGCAATCAAAAACCATCTCGAGCCGTCATGATGATAAAGTCGAGTGACAAGCTAGAAAAGGAAGTTGTGAAGGAGAAAGCGATTGTTGAGAAACCAAAGCCAGTAGTGATGGGAAGTCTGAAAGTGGTAGTGCCAGGTGCAAAGACAACTGTGACTGTGAAGGGTGCAAGTGCAGAGCCAGTGATCATAAAACCAGTAGTGCAAATGCCAGTGGTGAATACAAAGATTGTGCCTTGGAACTATAACAAGGTAACAGTAGTTTACAAGGGAAAGGAGATTTCTGGAGAGATTAATGAAACGCATGGACTTACTCGATCTGGAAGGTGTTTTGCTCCAGAGGAACTGAGAAAGATGAAAACGGTAAAAGAAAGTCAATTGAAAAAGCCAGTGTCGGAGGAGGAAGCAGAGGAATTTCTTAAGAAAATGAAGTCGCAAGAGTACTCAGTGGTGGAGCAGTTAAGAAAGACCCCGGCCCAGATCTCTTTGTTGATACATTCAGAGGAGCACCGAAAGGCTCTTATGAAGATTCTAAATGAAGCTCATGTTCCGGAGAAGATTTCAGTGTGTCACTTGGAAAAGATCACTAGCAAAATTTTCGAGTCTAACAGGATCACCTTTTCTGATAGGGAGCTGCCGGTGGAAGGAACTGAACACAATAAAGCATTGTACCTCACAGTAAAGAGTGAAGAATCAGTCGTGACCAGGGTACTGATTGACAATGGATCGAGTGCCAATATTTGCCCGTTGTCAACCTTAGGAAAGTTGAACATTAGCCCGGATAGAATCCGGAGAAACAGTGTCAATGTGAGAGGGTTTGACGGCGGAGGTAAGAACACGTTGGGGGATATTATTTTGGAAGTGACCATCGGTCCCGTTGATTTTACGATGGAGTTCATGGTGCTTGATATTGCCGTATCATATAACCTGCTGTTAGGTCGACCCTGGATTCATGCGGCCAAAGCGGTACCATCTTCTCTACACCAGATGGTCAAGTTTGAATGGGAGCAGCAAGAGATTGTTGTACATGGAGAGGAAAATGCTTGTAATGTGGTAGCACCTTTTGACGGTACTGATGGGGATCGGGGTCCTTGGGTCTACCAAGTGACGGATGCTGTAGAAGTGAACAAGGTTGCTGAAGGAGAAAAGTTACCAACCCCGATGATGGCACCAACTGCTATAATGGTGGCCAGAGAAATGCTGAAAAACGGATTTGCACTGGGGAGGGGATTAGGTAAAACCCTGCAGGGAGTCACTCAACCAGTTCAACTTCCGGAGAATAAAGGTACATTCGGCTTAGGGTTCAAACCCACCTTTGCCGATATCCAAAGAGCCTCTAAAGCCAAGAGAAACTGGACCTTGCCCAAACCCATACCCAAAATATCCGACATCTTTATCAGGCCTGGTACGAAACATCAACCATCTGCTGCAGCAAAGTGCATTGAGACCCAACTTGATGAAGAAATGCTTGGTTTTAAGAAGTTGTTCTGGGAGGTGAATACGATTGAAGCAGGGGAAGGCACGAGCAACATGGACGTGCAATTTGTGGGGCCCAGAGTCACATTGAACAATTGGGAAGCTACTCCTTTCCTTATCCGGAAGGAGTCTTGGTAGTTAGCTCAAAATTTCATCATTGTTTCCCCGAAAGTTGTTATTTTATAATTTCCCCATTCCCCTCATGAAAAAAAAATCATCACCATGTATCCCGAACATTGTTCGTTTCTTTTATCAATGAAATGTAGTTTTTCCTTTTTTCACTTTTGCCTTATTTTTCTTTATTTTTCCTTTGTACAGTTTTGCATATGTTGATTCCAATGCCATGTCATGCGTGAAGGATTCTAGACCCAGTTCTGACAATCACGCTACTATACAAGAAATTGAGGAAGAGAGTGAAATAGAATGTGAGGATGAGGAAGCCCTGGAGGAAATAAGTAAGGACATGAAACAATACGAGGAAAAACCCAAACCGAATCTAAGTGATACGGAATCTGTAAATTTGGGGAGCGAAGATGATGTCCGAGAAACAAAGATTAGTGTGCATTTGGAGGCACCCCTCAGGGATGAATTGATAAGGTTGTTACATGAATTTAAGGACATTTTTGCCTGGTCCTATGATGACATGCCCGGGCTTAGCACAGATCTAGTGGTACACAAGTTGCCGATTTACTCTGAATGCCGGCCGGTGAAACAAAAGCTGAGAAAATTCAAAACGGACATTAGCGTGAAGATAAAAGAAGAGGTGAATAAGCAGTTTGAGGCAAAGGTCATAAGAGTGACCAAATACCCCACCTGGTTGGCAAACGTTGTGCCGGTCCCAAAGAAAGATGGCAAAACCAGAGTGTGTGTAGACTATAGAGACCTCAACAAAGCCAGGTCCGAAGGATGACTTCCCATTGCCAAACATTCACATATTGATCGATAATTGCGCCAAGCATGAGATCGGTTCGTTTGTGGATTGTTATGCAGGTTATCACCAGATCTTGATGGACGAAGAAGATGCTGAGAAAACTGCCTTCATTACACCTTGGGGAACGTACTGTTATAGGGGTAATGCCGTTTGGATTGAAGAATGCCGGGGCAACTTACATGAGGGCAATGACCACTATGTTTCATGATATGATGCATAGAGAAATTAAGGTATATGTGGACGATGTCATCATAAAGTCCAGAAAACAACCTGATCACGTGAAAGATTTGAGGAAGTTTTTCCAAAGACTCCGGAGATACAATCTGAAGCTCAATCCGGCGAAGTGTGCTTTTGGAGTACCTTCAGGGAAACTACTGGGATTTATTGTGAGCCGGCGAGGTATTGAACTGGATCCATCAAAGATCAAAGCTATTCAAAGTCTACCTCCGCCGAAGAACAAGAAGGGGGTCATGAGCTTATTAGGAAGGTTGAATTACATTAGTCGGTTTATCGCTCAATTGACATCAACATGCGAGCCAATTTTCAAGTTATTGAAGAAAGACGCAGCAGTGAAATGGACCGACGAGTGTCAGGAAGCCTTCGACAAGATCAAAGAATATTTGGCCAATCCTCCGGTGTTAGTTCCTCCGGAACCAGGGCGTCCTCTGATTTTGTATTTGACGGTGCTAGATAACTCTTTCGGTTGTGTACTGGGTCAACATGATGAGACAGGCAAGAAAGAACAAGCCATCTACTACCTCGGCAAAAAGTTTACATCTTACGAGGTGAAGTATACCCAACTGGAGAGAACTTGTTGTGCATTGATTTGGGTGGCCCAGAAGCTAAAGCATTATTTGTCAGCATACACTACGTACTTGATATCACGATTGGATCCTCTCAAGTATATATTTCAGAAGCCTATGCCTACGGGAAGACTGGCCAAATGGCAGATTCTGCTCACGGAATTCGACATTGTCTATGTAACTCGTACGGCAATGAAGGCACAAGCTATTGCGGACCACTTAGCCGAGAATCCGGTGGATGATGAATATGAACCATTGAAAACATACTTTCCGGATGAAGAGGCAATGCTTGTCGAGGAGATGGAGCAAGAGGAAAGGCCAGGATGGAAAATGTACTTTGATGGAGCCGTCAACAGTAGGGGCGTTGGTATCGGAGCGGTACTCATTTCAAGTACGGGACAACATTATCCCGTCACAGCTCAGCTTCGATTTTTCTGTACCAACAATATGGCGGAATATGAGGCATGCATCTTGGGATTAAGGATGGCGATTGACATGGGTATTCAAGAGATTTTGGTCATGGGTGACTCGGATCTCTTGGTACACCAAATTCAAGGGGAATGGGAGACACGAGATTTGAAATTGATACCATATCGGTATTGTTTGCACGAGTTGTCTCAAAGATTCCGGTCTATAGAATTCAAGCACATCCCGAGAATGCACAATGAGATTGCAGATGCTTTGGCCACATTGTCCTCTATGTTACATCATCCGGACAAGACATACATAGATCCGCTCCAGATCCAAGTCCGAGATCAGAATGCTTATTGCTTCATTGTGGAAGAAGAGTCGGATGGAGAGCCGTGGTATCATGATATTAGAGAATACTTGAAAGTTGGCAAATACCCGGAGCAAGCCACAGGAGACCAAAAGAGAGCCATCAGGCGTCTAGCCAATGGATTTTTCTTCAGTGGAGGAGTGGTATACAAAAGGACACCAGATCTGGGTTTATTGAGATGTGTGGATGCACAACAAGCAGATGAAATCATGATTGAAGTACATACTGGAGTATGCGGACCCCACATGAGCGGATATGTTTTAGCAAAGAAGATTCTGAGAGCTGGGTACTACTGGCTCACGATGGAGCGTGATTGTATCAGGTATGTAAAGAAATGCCATCGATGCCAGGTACATGGGGATCTGATCCACTCTCCGCCTTATGAGTTGCACACAATGTCAGCACCCTGGCCCTTTGTTGCTTGGGGCATGGATGTCATCGGCCCAATAGATCCGGCCGCTTCTAATGGGCACAGGTTTGTCCTGGTTGCAATTGATTATTTTACCAAGTGGGTCGAAGCTAAGACATTCAAGGCGGTGACGAAGAAAGCGGTGGTGGATTTTGTGCACGAGAATATCATATGCCGATTTGGAATCCCCAAAGTGATTATCACAGACAATGGAGCCAATTTAAACAATCATCTCATGGCAGAAGTTTGTGAAAGGTTTAAGATCACGCACCGTAATTCCACACCTTACATGCCGAAGGCAAATGGTGCAGTAGAAGCGGCAAATAAAAACATCAAAAAGATTCTCCGAAAATGGTGGAGGGATCCAGGCAGTGGCATGAAAAGTTACCCTTTGCTCTCATGGGTTACCGCACGACGGTACGTACTTCTATCGGAACCACGCCTTATACCCTGGTGTATGGAACAGAGGCCGTTATACCCGCAGAAATAGAAATACCGTCATTGCGAATTATAGCCGAATCTGAGATAGATGACGATGAATGGGTAAAGGCCCGGTTAGAACAGTTGAATTTGATTGATGAGAAGAGATTGGCCGCGGTCTGCCATGGACAGTTGTATCAGCGGAGAATGGCCAGAGCATATAATAAGAAGGTACGACCTCGGAAGTTTGAAGTCGGACAATTGGTATTGAGGCGTATCTTACCGCATTGGGCAGAAGCAAAAGGCAAGTTTGCACCAAATTGGCAGGGACCGTTCGTGGTATCACGGGTATTGTCCAATGGAGCATTATACTTAACTGATGTTGAAGGTAAGTGCGTAGAGACTGCTATCAATTCAGATGCAGTCAAAAGATACTATGTATGATTCCTTTTCAATTATGTGTTTTGTATTTTGTTATGATTTTGGAATTGAAATGACGAAGGCATTTTATTCTCTATCCAAACACTTTATCCATTGTTAACCCCTTTGAGCCTTAATGAATGAATTCTTTCATATCCCTCTCTCGGAATCGCACTGGTGCAATAAAATCGAAATTGCCAGAATAAAAATGAAATGATGGAAAAATGAAAAGAAAAAAAAAATGAAAAAAAAAATGAAAAAAAAAAGATGAAAAAATGAAAAAAAAGAGAAAAAGACAAAAATCGGGAAAAAGTCAAAAAGAAATCCATCTAACTTATAAAGTTGGATGAACTACGTCTGACTTGATCCCGAAAGGGTACGTAGGCAGCCTCTCTGAGGTTCAGTCACAATAAAGGAAAAATCCAAAAATTCCCCACATATTGAAACTGGGGCAGAAGTTATGTTTTAATAATTCCGAGAGTTGTAAATATTTTAACCCTCGTTGAAATTTTGAGCCTTTATATCTTTCTTTCTTAACCCGTCCAAAAGCCACGTTATAGTCCAAAGAAAGACCTTCTGATCAACTTTGAAATGATAACAAATACAGCGAAGGAGGAGTGAAACATCGGACAATACCCGTGGTAAGAAAACAAAATACAAAAGGGAAAAATGAGAAAAATAAAAAAAATGAGAGAGTCTCATCGGTGAAAACCGTAACCGGCACCGTGAGGCGATTGTGAGATTGAGAGAAATAAAATGAGAGAGTCTCATCAGTGAAAACCTTAGCCGGCACTGTGAGATGATCGTGAGGTTGAGAGAATAAATGAGAGAGTCTTATTGGTGAAAACCTTTCGAGGCACCGTAGGGCGATCATCAGAAAGGAGAAAAGCAACGAAAAAGAGCATCGGTTTGGGTCAAAGGCAATTCGGAGTCAGAATAATGATTGGAACGAACTGGGTCAGAGTTTAAATACATGGCATGGTCAGCGGAATCAGCCAGCAAATACCCAGATAAGTTCTGTCATCTCTCCAAAATACCCTTACCTTTCTTTCATTTTTTCTGCATTTCATTATTTACCTTTTTGAGAGCTAACTACCAGCTCCTGACAATGGGAGTTGAGACAACATTGGATCAGAAAAGATAGGAGATTGGGGAGGAGAATAAAGAAGTTTGGCAAACATGGCCAAAGAAAAAGGAAAACAAAACAAAAAGGAAAAAATGAGAAAATACAAAAAGAGTTTGCATGGGACAAGCAGTTAGAAGTCATGCAACACCAGAAAAGCAAAAACAAAGGAAGCAATAAGAAGCGGGGACGGCAGATGCCAGTTGCCAGCAGTTTATATCTAATAAATTTTGTTTCATGCAGGAACAAATTGTCACTAATCACTTTAAAGTGAATGTGACCAATGTGGAAAATTTAAAATACCAAAAAGAGAAAGTCTGTCGAATAAGTGGAGAAATTCACAGGCAAGAGATCAGTTGGTAAAAAGAAAATACCAAAAAGAGGAGGTAACATCTTTTAAAAATCCATTCCCCAGTCCTCAGGCTGAGGGGATACTGTTTTTCATCTGCTTTGCACGTTTAAATTTACGTTAGGCGCCCACGCTTCAAATTCGGGAATATTTTCGCATTCGCATTGCACGTTTAAATTTACGTTAGGCGCCCACCTTCAAATTCGGGAATATTTTCGCATCGCATTGCACGTTTAAATTTACGTTAGGCGCCCACCTTCAAATTCGGGAATACTTTCGCATTCGCATTGCACGTTTAAATTTCCGTTAGGCGCCCACCTTCAAATTCGGGAATATTTTCTGCATTTTTGCATTGCACGTTTAAATTTCCGTTAGGCGCCCACCTTCAAATTCGGGAATATTTTCTGCATCGCATTACACGTTTAAATTTCTGTTAGGCGCCCACCTTCAAATTCGGGAATACTTTACGCATTCGCATTGCACGTTTAAATTTACGTTAGGCGCCCACCTTCAAATTCGGGAATATTTTCCGCATCGCATTGCACGTTTAAATTTCGTTAGGCGCCCACCTTCAAATTCGGGAATACTTTTTCGCATCGCATTGCACGTTTAAATTCTCCGTTAGGCGCCCACCTTCAAATTCGGGAATATTTTCTCCATCGCATTGCACGTTTAAATTTCCGTTAGGCGCCCACCTTCAAATTCGGGAATATTTTCTGCATTTTTGCATTGCACGTTTAAATTTCCGTTAGGCGCCCACCTTCAAATTCGGGAATATTTTTCGCATCGCATTGCACGTTTAAATTTCTGTTAGGCGCCCACCTTCAAATTCGGGAATACTTTCTGCATTCGCATTGCACGTTTAAATTTCTGTTAGGCGCCCACCTTCAAATTCGGGAATACTTTTCTGCATCGCATTGCACGTTTAAATTTCTGTTAGGCGCCCACCTTCAAATTCGGGAATATTTTCTGCATTCGCATTGCACGTTTAAATTTCTGTTAGGCGCCCACCTTCAAATTCGGGAATATTTTCTGCATCGCATTGCACGTTTAAATTTCTGTTAGGCGCCCACCTTCAAATTCGGGAATACTTTTCTGCATTCGCATTGCACGTTTAAATTTCTGTTAGGCGCCCACCTTCAAATTCGGGAATATTTTCTGCATTCGCATTGCACGTTTAAATTTCTGTTAGGCGCCCACCTTCAAATTCGGGAATATTTTCTGCATTCGCATTGCACGTTTAAATTTCTGTTAGGCGCCCACCTTCAAATACGGGAATATTTTCTGCATTCGCATTGCACGTTTAAATTTCTGTTAGGCGCCCACCTTCAAATTCGGGAATATTTTCTGCATCGCATTGCACGTTTAAATTTCTGTTAGGCGCCCACCTTCAAATTCGGGAATACTTTCCGCATCGCATTGCACGTTTAAATTTCTGTTAGGCGCCCACCTTCAAATTCGGGAATATTTTCTCCATCGCATTGCACGTTTAAATTTCTGTTAGGCGCCCACCTTCAAATTCGGGAATACTTTCGCATTCGCATTGCACGTTTAAATTTCCGTTAGGCGCCCACCTTCAAATTCGGGAATATTTTCGCATCGCATTGCACGTTTAAATTTCCGTTAGGCGCCCACCTTCAAATTCGGAATACTTTCTGCATTCGCATTGCACGTTTAAATTTCGTTAGGCGCCCACCTTCAAATTCGGGAATATTTTCTGCATCGCATTGCACGTTTAAATTTCGTTAGGCGCCCACCTTCAAATTCGGGAATACTTTCCGCATCGCATTGTACGTTTAAATTTCCGTTAGGCGCCCACCTTCAAATTCGGGAATATTTTCCGCATCGCATTGCACGTTTAAATTTCCGTTAGGCGCCCACCTTCAAATTCGGGAATACTTTCTGCATCGCATTGCACGTTTAAATTTCTGTTAGGCGCCCACCTTCAAATTCGGGAATATTTTCTGCATCGCATTGCACGTTTAAATTTCTGTTAGGCGCCCACCTTCAAATTCGGGAATACTTTCCGCATCGCATTGCACGTTTAAATTTCTGTTAGGCGCCCACCTTCAAATTCGGGAATATTTTCTGCGTCGCATTGCACGTTTAAATTTCGTTAGGCGCCCACCTTCAAATTCGGGAATACTTTCTGCATTCGCATTGCACGTTTAAATTTCGTTAGGCGCCCACCTTCAAATTCGGGAATATTTTCTTCATCGCATCGCACGTTTAAATTTCGTTAGGCGCCCACCTTCAAATTCGGAATACTTTCCGCATCGCATTGCACGTTTAAATTTACGGTAGGCGCCCACCTTCAAATTCGGGAATACTTTCGCATTCGCATTGCACGTTTAAATTTACGTTAGGCGCCCACCTTCAAATTCGGGAATATTTTCCGCATCGCATTGCACGTTTAAATTTCTGTTAGGCGCCCACCTTCAAATTCGGGAATACTTTCTGCATTCGCATTGCACGATTAAATTTCTGTTAGGCGCCCACCTTCAAATACGGGAATATTTTCTGCATCGCATTGCACGTTTAAATTTCGTTAGGCGCCCACCTTCAAATACGGGAATATTTTCTGCATCGCATTGCACGTTTCAATTTCTGTTAGGCGCCCACCTTCAAATTCGGGAATACTTTTCCGCATCGCATTGCACGTTTAAATTTCTGTTAGGCGCCCACCTTCAAATACGGGAATATTTTTCTGCATCGCATTGCACGTTTAAATTTCTGTTAGGCGCCCACCTTCAAATTCGGGAATATTTTCTGCATTCGCATTGCACGTTTAAATTTCCGTTAGGCGCCCACCTTCAAATTCGGGAATATTTTCTGCATTCGCATTGCATTGCACGTTTAAATTTCCGTTAGGCGCCCACCTTCAAATTCGGGAATATTTTCTGCATTCGCATTGCACGTTTAAATTTCTGTTAGGCGCCCACCTTCAAATTCGGGAATACTTTCCGCATTCGCATTGCACGTTTAAATTTCTGTTAGGCGCCCACCTTCAAATTCGGGAATATTTTCTGCATTTTTGCATTGCACGTTTAAATTTCGTTAGGCGCCCACCTTCAAATTCGGGAATATTTTCTGCATCGCATTGCACGTTTAAATTTCCGTTAGGCGCCCACCTTCAAATTCGGGAATACTTTCGCATTCGCATTGCACGTTTAAATTTCCGTTAGGCGCCCACCTTCAAATTCGGGAATATTTTCTGCATTTTTGCATTGCACGTTTAAATTTCGTTAGGCGCCCACCTTCAAATTCGGGAATATTTTCTGCATCGCATTGCACGTTTAAATTTCGTTAGGCGCCCACCTTCAAATTCGGGAATACTTTCTGCATTCGCATTGCACGTTTAAATTTCGTTAGGCGCCCACCTTCAAATTCGGGAATATTTTCTCCATCGCATTGCACGTTTAAATTTCCTGTTAGGCGCCCACCTTCAAATTCGGGAATACTTTCCGCATCGCATTGCACGTTTAAATTTCCGTTAGGCGCCCACCTTCAAATTCGGGAATATTTTCTGCATCGCATTGCACGTTTAAATTTCCGTTAGGCGCCCACCTTCAAATTCGGGAATACTTTCTGCATCGCATTGCACGTTTAAATTTCTGTTAGGCGCCCACCTTCAAATTCGGGAATATTTTCTGCCATCGCATTGCACGTTTAAATTTCTGTTAGGCGCCCACCTTCAAATTCGGGAATACTTTCTGCATTCGCATTGCACGTTTAAATTTCTGTTAGGCGCCCACCTTCAAATTCGGGAATATTTTCTCGCATCGCATTGCACGTTTAAATTTCGTTAGGCGCCCACCTTCAAATTCGGGAATACTTTCCGCATCGCATTGCACGTTTAAATTTCGTTAGGCGCCCACCTTCAAATTCGGGAATATTTTCCGCATCGCATTGCACGTTTAAATTTCCGTTAGGCGCCCACCTTCAAATTCGGGAATACTTTCTGCATTCGCATTGCACGTTTAAATTTCCGTTAGGCGCCCACCTTCAAATTCGGGAATATTTTCTGCATTCGCATTGCACGTTTAAATTTCTGTTAGGCGCCCACCTTCAAATTCAGGAATACTTTTCTGCATTTGCATTACACGTTTAAATTTCTGTTAGGCGCCCACCTTCAAATTCGGGAATATTTTCTGCATCGCATTGCACGTTTAAATTTCCGTTAGGCGCCCACCTTCAAATTCGGGAATACTTTTCTGCATTCGCATTGCACGTTTAAATTTCTGTTAGGCGCCCACCTTCAAATTCGGGAATATTTTCTGCATCGCATTGCACGTTTAAATTTCCGTTAGGCGCCCACCTTCAAATTCGGGAATACTTTCTGCATCGCATTGCACGTTTAAATTTCTGTTAGGCGCCCACCTTCAAATTCGGGAATATTTTCTGCATTCGCATTGCACGTTTAAATTTCTGTTAGGCGCCCACCTTCAAATTCGGGAATACTTTCCGCATCGCATTGCACGTTTAAATTTCTGTTAGGCGCCCACCTTCAAATTCGGGAATATTTTCTGCATCGCATTGCACGTTTAAATTTCTGTTAGGCGCCCACCTTCAAATTCGGGAATACTTTCTGCATCGCATTGCACGTTTAAATTTCTGTTAGGCGCCCACCTTCAAATTCGGGAATATTTTCTGCATTCGCATTGCACGTTTAAATTTCTGTTAGGCGCCCACCTTCAAATTCGGGAATACTTTCTGCATCGCATTGCACGTTTAAATTTCTGTTAGGCGCCCACCTTCAAATTCGGGAATATTTTCTGCATTCGCATTGCACGTTTAAATTTCTGTTAGGCGCCCACCTTCAAATTCGGGAATATTTTCTGCATCATCATGGTTTATGTATTAAAGAGCCCACACTGGGGCAGAAAAAGAAAAAAAGGTAGTTTGTTGTTTTGTTTTGAGCAGGTTCAGCTCGGGATCAAGAAAACAAGAAAATCAACAAAAAAGAGAGTCATCAAGGAAACAAGAAAATCAACAAAAAAGGAAGATTCTGCATCACCGGAAAGGGAAGAAGAGCAAAAGCTAGATTAGGAACAATTGTAATTGTAGGATCTTAGCTTAGAATAGCTTCTTCATTTTACATTTTTCCCCGGTGTAATAAGGAGTAAGTCAGCAGGTCTCAACAGTGTCAATGCAACAGTGAGTCCGGTAGTTTTTAAAACTGCCAGACCTTCCCGAACTACACTGACCTGATTCCTGTTTAGCCCAGGATATGTAGGCAACCTCTAAAGCAGGGTGCGGTCAAAAGGTTTTCAAAAATGCTTTCACGGAATATGCCGATGTGCAAAAATCTCTCATTACTGCTCACTTATCTTTGCACTGAAACTCTTCGTGTTCCCGAGCAAAGAGGGGCAGCTGTGAGCACATGATTTTTGCACTAAGCCTTTAAATTCCAAAATTAAAATAAATATGTTTTTGAGTGCAATTATTTGCTTTGTTTGAAATTGGTTATATTTTGGTATGTTTGAATAAGTAAGAAATTAGAAAAAATCAAAAATAGTAGTAATTAGTTTGTTAGTTTAGTTAATTAGAAAAATTAGCAAAATAGCTTAAATAAGAGAAAATAAAGAAAAATAGCAGAAAAATTGTAGAAAAATATTAGAAAATTAGAGTAATTAGTAGATTAGGATTTATAATTTTTCATAAAAAAAAAAGAAAAAAAAAGTATAAAAGAAAATACATAAAAATAATTAAAACCAGAAAAAATACAAAAAAATACATAGGTATAATGAATTGGGCTAAGTGAAAACCCAATTGAGATGGCCCAGCATTTTTGGCCCAGAGAGAACCGGTCAATAAGCCCGTGAATCAGTCGATCTTGGCCGTTCATTTTGGTGTATCTAACGGCCGAGAATATTAGGGGAGTTATTTGGTTTAATTAATGCTGAGATTTAATCTCAGCCGTTCGATCTATTTGATCCAAGGGTGTGAGACCTTAGTCTCATTAGAAGCAAAACGGCGGCGTTTAAGTAACGCCCATTCAAAGCCGTCGATCTTGATCAAATGGACGGTCCAGATTTCATGGGATGCTCCGCCTATATAAGGCTCTTGTCCGAAAGGGGTGGCCATTTTTGCCAAATTCACAACCCTAATATCCGCCGCCTCCCCTTGCTCCTCTCATTACCATCTTCTTCCTCAAGAAAACCCTAGCCGGCCAATGGCGGCCACCACCTTCCACGGTGGTCGCCGGTCTCTCTTACCACTCCCTTCACCTTCATCTTCTTCTTCTCCGTCTTCTACACCCAAAAAACCCCAGAAAATACCCTGCTCTTCATAAGTCCCGGTCACCGGAGTTACACCGGTGACCACCAAAGTATGAGAACCCACTTGAAACCAATGCCAATCGACGCCTCTCCACTAGATCTATCCACTCATACCAATGGCTACCCTCGAATCTTCCCGGAACGATTCGAATATCCAAATTAAGGTCGTCGGAACCTTAACTCCGGCGACCCCAAATCCAACCTCAATCAAGACCTCACCTTTACCACCTTCAAAACACCCCTCTGTAATCAAAAATCAAAAAAGGCTCCCCCTTTCGAGCCTAAAGGAAAAATCAGAGGAAAATCGAAGAAAAAAGATCTGGAAATGAATAAAGAGAAAAAAGAAAACAAGAAGAAGGCCTGAAGGTCTGGGAGGGTCTGGGATTAAAGAAAAGAAAAGAAAAGGGGATAGGAAGCTCGGGGGACCGGCCCCGTAAGCTAAGTCCCCAACCCTATGTGCTTTCTCTGTGTTTATTTACCTTCTTTGCTTCTTTGTATTTTCTTTTGCTTGTTTGATTCATGAATTTGATTTCTTTGCCCTTCTGTTCATGTTCTCTTGTCTTTCATCTTACGTTTCTATGTGTTCTTTTCTATTCTGTAGATTCTCTAAATCTATTGTTTCATCTGTTAGTTTAAGTTTTGTCTTAACTTGTTCATCTTCCGTATCTTGTTCCTGTTTGGCTGTTCATCCTCTCTTGTTCCATATCTTTCATCTTGTGTATTCTTGCATGTCTTTCTGTTCTTTCAGGATCTTGTTTAGTATTAGGGCTAATAATCATCTTTCTATTATCCAGTGTTTGACTGTTTATCACTAGAATTCTATGTATATTCTGCTTCTTCTGAGTTTAAGAATCTATATTGTCTTCTTCATCTTCTTGGTATTGGGGTTTATTGATCTGTTAGTGTTCAACAAGCATGATTGCTTTTCTCTTCATGATGCCTGGCATGTTCTGATTGATTTGCATTTCACATGTTAGTTGTAAGGCTATTCTTGGCTCTCTTTTTGTGACTCTTCTCTTATCTCAAATTTGAGCTTCGCATGCTAGTATAGGATCCTGTATACCCTCATCTGTCAACCTGTTCCTTTCTTTAAATTCTGGAATAGTTCTTTTGAACATGTTGGTCATAGGGCTTATGTTGGTGTTATGAGTTTCATTTCTGTCCTGTGCTTCTCATGTTAGTCTAGGACCCTTCTGCTCATCTTCTCATGCTGGGAGTCTTTGTCTTTTCTCTGTGACCACACTGATTTCCCAACTGGTTCATCTCCTATGTGTCCCTGTGTTCTTTTGGACCTGTTAGTGATAAGACTCTATCTGTTATATGCCTAGTTTGGTCACATGGCTTTTTGTTCTAAGATTGAGAAGTCCATCCTTTTGTGTCACTTTAACTGTTGAGTACTGATTCATGGCAAGAGCATGACATTTGATCTTTGTCTTATGTTTGAAATCAGGCTTAAGTTATTATGACCACCTCATGTCCTTAACTTGTTCTTTCAAGATCATGTTTAGTACTAGGGTTCTATTTCCTCTTCATCCTCATATGTGTGTTCTGTTTCTGCTGAATACACTGGTTCTTGATTGTTGGCTTGCAATATCATGACTATCTGTCTTCTCTGTTTCTTTTGGCATAATTAGTTCAATTGTTCTGTGGCTGGTAGTTTTATGTTGATGTCCCAGTGTCTCTTTGTCTACTATAGTATTGAGGTCCCTCACATTGTAGTTTTCAGTAGTTCTTATATCATCATGCATGTTTTGATTCTGGTATTATGTTTAATTGCTTGTCTTTCATTGTCACTTGGTTTTGTATTAGATTACCTTTTGTTAGCTAGCAATGTTTCAACTGCTTCTCTTTCTGTGCCTTCATATGTTTAGTCTTAGTAGAAGCTTGGTTATCTTTACTCATCTCTTATGTCAAGAACAACCTAAGTATGATTTGGGGTTTTCAGTGGCTCATTTAGCATAAAGAGGTTTTAACTAAACTTGTTTGATGATTAATTGACACTGTGCTGTGATATGTGAGTTTGTAAGTCTATTGATTGGGATTCAACAATATTCAAACCTTTTCCTTGAATTTTGATTAATTGATAAACAACTCTGATTTCATTGGCCATGTGTGCAAATATTTGTGAAACTGGTTATGTTTGTAATAGCTTTGTGTTAATGAGAGCACTGTTAATATCTATCATGCCTAGGGGATTTGGTTATAGCTGTTAGTGTTAGGTTCCTTGGAAGTGGTTAGTTCTTAAATAGGATAAAACACTAAAAATGATCAAGATAGGCTACAAGTTTAATAATTGGCCTAAGAATGGTCAACCTTGCAAAGGGTTGACCAATTCCGTGAGCCCTAACACACAGCTCACTGTTTAACAGTGGCTGGTTGTGCAAAGGGCTATGTCTGCAAATGCAGACTAGCCCAGGCTCTATATTGAGCCCCGAACAGCAAAGTGGCCAAACCTGTAAAGGTTTTGGGCCTAGCTGTTCAGTATATGGCTTTAATAGCCCAAGCTAAGTCTCAACTTGAGACTGGCTAACTTTTAATAGTTTAAACATAATAACAAAACAGGCTATGCCTGCAATTAGCTTTAATTAAGAATAAATTGGTCTTAATTGACTGAAATTAGTTTAAAAGTGGTTAAAATTGAAATAGTTTTTAGAAATAAATCTGGCCAGCCCTTAAATACTAATGCCAGGGCTGGCCATTAGTTAAATAGGTGCAAAATTAGTTGAAGTCTGCCCTAGGCAAAGCTAGTAAATCAGCAGTGCCCTTAGGGGCATAATTGAGTATTGAAAAGGTAAAATAGTAACTAGTAAGAACTTAGGAGGGTAATAGGGACATTTATGCTCCTGATTTCTGCAATTTTGCAGAGATTTAGGGGTATAATGGTCTCCTAAAAATGGGAAATCTGTAAAAATCTCAAACCCCTAAGGTTATACTAGTAAAAGGCCATAAAAGAGAATCTTTAGAACCTTCCAGCACATGCTGGAAGGGTTTTAGTAACTGAAAATGGGACTAAAGTGTAGAATAGGTAATTTTAGGAGGGGGAAGTGGGATTAATCCCATTACTTCCTCCCCAAGTATTCAGCCCTAAAAGGTTAGCTATAAATATCTCAAAAGAGGGGCTGAAAAAAGGGGATTCCACAGTAGAACAATCTGAAATTCATACGTGAGCTGATTGTTGAGAAGGAATACTAGGAAAACATAGCAATTTAGCAGTCATTAGTTCTGGAAATTCCGAGTGTGAGAGCTTTGGGTTTAATCTATTCTTGCTGGGTTTCTTAGCTCGTTTTTGCTGGGTTATTCTTCTATTGTTGCTGTGTTGCTGTTGCTGTGTCTTCTCACTGTTGCATTGCTTTGCTTGAATCCATTGCTGCTATTTGCTCATTACTTGCCTCCCCTAGAACTCATTGGTCTTCTTCTCCTTGATCCAGGTATACTCTTGTCCAGAAAATCAAGCTGTAAAGATTGGTTCAAGTGAAATGAAGATTTAAGTTATTCATTTGCCTATTTGTAATTCATTTTTTAATTGTAGTGTAGCGTAACCGAGATCAAGGAAAAACAGATACAATGTAATAGTTAGTAGTATAATGGTAGTGTAGCGTAGATAGCTTAAACACTTAGTTTAATTAGGAAAATGCACTAAAACATAAGTTAATTAGTAATATCTGCAACATTAATAATCTGATAATGGACTTCATGAAGAAATCAGTAGGGTAATAGTAGTATGGCGTAGATCATTCATCACTTAGTTAATGCCCTAAAAATGGAATAAGAATGATAATGATTCACGAATATCTGAGTTCATAATTTGCCGATAAGCTAAGTTTAAATAATTTATCAATAGTTCATTCATAACAAGTTCTGGAAATTTAAATTCCTTCAATGAGTGTTTAAACTGGTGTTTAGTTCATTTATAAACATAGGCTTAAATCTGATTAAGTAGTAAAAGATATTGAAACAATTGGGATTAGAAAGAATTGAGGATATAGTATTAAGTATAAGATCCAATCGAAATTGGTATTGCAATTACACGCGTGTAGTTAATTAGCTCATATTTTTAGTGTATTAGTTTAATCGTTTCTAAATCCTCTTATGTAATCACACAGACCTCTTAGAATTGGTATTAGTTTTAAACCAGTAGTTAATGATATGGTCTTTAGCTGTAAAAATGATAGTAATTTATAGTTTCATCAAGCCTTGTACAGAAAAGCTACTGATTTAGAATTGTTATTTTATGTACATCTGATATGAATAAAAATGCTTGTAAATTTCTTGTTGATCAAAGCGTGTATCTTCGTTTTTCTATTTCCAATACAATTTCATTCTATGTCTGGGCTTGATTTTGGGCGCAAGCCCGAACTGATAAGTAGCCAATTGACAAAAGACCATAAATTCATGTAAATATCTAGCCTTTCAAGGGCCTGGACTGATGTAATGTGAGTGTAAAATGAGAACCAGGCCCAACAGCAATGAAATTCGAATAGGCCTGGATTATTATAGTAATAGCATACGATTAAGAAAAAAAAAACAAATATAGAAAACTTAGCCAAATGTTAGTCTCCTTTAATAAATAATTTGGGACGAGCCTCGCCCGGATAACACCGGGGCCCCCATTTAATAATAATGTAACACAAATAGACCCGGGAAAGCTAATAGCTAATTCCATAGCTTCTCCCAAAATATTTAAAAGCCGATAGACATTATTTTAGGGCACGGTTTTAATATATCTTCCTATGAATGAGTGTGCACTTGGTGCGACTCAAATCCAAATCTCGGTAAAGCTGAAATACACCGAAAGTCATAGGCGTACTGGTTGCGGTATGACTCGAGGCGTGTTTTCGCGATACCGCAAATTCCTAAAAAATGATATTAAACGTAAAAGCACATTATGTTGTTAAAATCTATAACTGAGTTAAACAAAAATCAAAAACGACAGTGGAGCGACCGTGCTGAAACCACGGAATCCGGGAGTGCCTAACACCTTCTCCCGGGTTAACAGAGTTCCTTATCCGGACCTCTGCTTCGCAGACATTTCAAAGAGTCGAAATTCCTCGGATTCGGGATTAACCGGTGACTTGGGACACCATTGTCATTCCCAAGTGGCGACTCGAATAATCTCTAAATATATCCCGAACCGATTGTCCTTAAATTGGAAAAACTCCTTCCCTTACGTTATTTTATCCGTCTCGGGTAATTGAGCATCGGGGTATACCCTACAAGTGTATTTATACACCTTACGCATGATTGGGGTAGTAAATAGGGAGGTGTGATAGCCAATACATTCAACATTATCATGTTCGTATTATTATTTTTATACTCATACTTACCAACAAGAGAAATAAATATTCAATTTAAGAAATGTGAAAGACTTTCTAAATAGAGATAAATAATGCCAAGGCAAAACACTGATGAAATATTCTACCCAAGATGTGGAGTCACCAACTCACGAACTACTAATGAATACTATACATAATGGTCTAAAAGAAAATGATAAATAACTGTCTGTCTCGGAACAATGAGACCACATCAAATAGTATAAGTAAATAGAAGAGACGTCGGGCCTGCGGACGCCTGCAAGCTACCTCAGTCTCGGAATGCTCAACTCCCACGAATATACTCTACTACTGCTGCTGCTGCTCCTGCTCAAAACCTGGACCTGTGCAAAAACGCACAGAAATGCAGTATCAGCACAATCTGACCCCATGTGCTGGTAAGTGTCTGGCCTATCCCGGCGAAGTAGTGACAAGTCTAGGACCAGACACTCACGTAAACCTGTGCAGTTCTATATATATGTACACCACAAGATAACAAGGAATATCAAGTAACAAATTCAATGAGAAGTATCACAAAAGGGGAAACACAATAGTTAGCAACAACTATTAAATCAATAATGGAAATCAGAGTAAAATGGAAATAGTTAACATCAAAACAAGGAATAGCAAATAGTTGCACGGCATCACCCTTCGTGCTTTTACTCTCATCCTCACATCCATGGCACAGCATGATCCTTCGTGCATGGTTCAAATAACAACGGTACGGAATGTTCCTTCGTGCATAATCAACATCACAAGGAACGGCATGATCCTTCGTGCATAATCAATAACAAGGCACGGCATTACCCTTCGTGCATAATCAACAATATAAGGCACGTCATTAACCTTCGTGCAAAATCAGTAAACAAGGCACGACATCACCCTTCGTGCATTATCACTCTTCCTCACCCAAATAACAATCACAGATAAGGGCAAAAGAATGAAAATAATAACCACGAACCGCCCCGGCAAGGGACACAACAATCATCACAACAAGGTCCCGGCAAGGGAAAACAATAATCCACTTTACAACAAGTCCCGGCAAGGGAAAACAGTGATCAATTTCACAACCCGGCAAGCGTTCAAGATTTCATCTTAAAAACATCCCACAATAGATATTAACAATGACTCACGGTCATGCTAGATGCCAGTGTATGGATGCTTGTCACCACAGCCCATACACCGCACTCAATCACATAGCAAATAGCACATAAATCCTATTCTCTCAAGCTAGGATAGATCAAACACTTACCTCTAGTCTTGAAGTCCAATTTATCCTTCAACTATAGCTTTACCTCGAATTTCAGCTTTCAACTTGCTCGAATCTAATCACAATTGATTCAATTACATTAATAAATACTATATAACTCAGTTTGGATGCTTAAAAATGGTTTTCTTAAAGTTTATCCCAAAATTTCCCAAAACGTCCCTAGCCCCACCTGGTCGGAACTTGGGGTTCGGACCAAAATCCGGTTACCCTCCCTCACGAGTTCAAATATATGATTTGTTCCAAAATCGGACCTCAATTCGAGGTCCAATTCCCCAATTCATGAAAAACTTAGGTTCTACCCAAAAATAAGAATTTCTACCATGAAAACCTTTGATCTCTCTTGGAAAACATGTTTAATGATGTTAGGAATTGAAAGAATTAAGTAAAAAGTGACTTACAAGTGTTTTGGAGTGATTTTGCTCTTGGGGAATCGTGTGTGGTGTGTTGGGTTTTGAAAGAATGAAGAAAAGAGGTCAAAAATTCGTATCTTAGGCTCTAGGCCTTAGAATTCGACTCCGGACACATGCCCGAGTCCTATATTTTCCTACGGACCTTCCGGGACCGTCCAATGGGTCCGGGTCCGTTTACCAAAAATATTGACCGAAGTCAACTATATCTATATTTATATCACTTTTCTTCAAATGTTTCATAGAATTCACATATTCTATCACAAAATCTTTCCGACTACATGTCCGAATTATGCACGTAAATTGAGGCAATATAAAATAAGGTTTTCAAGGCCTCGGAAGTGCGGAACAAGTGAGAAAAATAAGTGATGACCCTTTGGGTCATCACACGTTTTTAGGTCTGTTTATATGTGCAGGACAAGACCTAATCGTGTAGGTCAAATCCTAGTCAAACCGGGAGGCGAACAAAGTCTTCAACACTCGAAATGGACCTCTCCTTGGACCTGGCGTCGCCAGGCATAACGCATGGTGGACCTCGCCCCAGGCCTGGCGTTGCGAGGCATAATGCCTGGTTAAGCTTGGCCTCTTGCCTTGCCTTGGCTCGCTAAGGATATAGCCAGTTTCAAGCCTGGCGTCGTCAGGTTCTCTTATTCAACTTATCCTGCGCACGCTTTCGACTTGAAAGTATCTTTTTTTCTCTACTTTCATCACCAATTCACCTACACATAAAATAGACCGTATTACGCGCAAATAAAATATAATTTATCATTAAAGCAAATACAAGGTGAATAATGTGCTAAACCATAAATTATAGTCACATATCGATACTGTAAATAATAAATAATCTAACAATAATACATACCGAAATCGGTAGGTAATATATATATATATATATATATATATATATATATATATATGGGAAAACCAATTGACCCTAAGCAGAAAAAAATAGATTCAAAATTTCGATCGATTTTGATCGGTATACTTGAATTTTTTTAATTAAAACTTATTTTAGTAAATAATATGTAATTATGACCAGGTCTTGGTCAAAGATTGTAATTTCCGACCGACATAAGTCAAAATTATTGTATGTGTCAGACATCTTTGTTGTGGGATCACTATTTCTGGCTGATGTGGTCGGTATCTTTTTGTGAAATTTTATCTTTGACTTTTGCGACCAATTAACCTATGTTTCGACCGATTTCGGCCGATTTTTTTTTCAACCAAATTCAATCGGTATTCTGTGAACGATTTTTGACAGTTTTCTAATAGTGTAATATAATGTTAAACGGCAAGATAGATTTTATAAAAAAATGTCTCCCGCCTATTGGAGAAGGAAGTCTATCTACATTTTGATGGAATGTATCTTGCTTGTGATAACAAAACACTTAAAATCAAACAATTTTTTTTTTTCTTTCTGAAATATGACATGATACACCGAACACACCCTAGTACAAAGATGAGGCGACAAGAATTAATCAGTAAAAAAATCAAAGAAATGCCACTGGAAAATTCTACTGAAATATAATTGTACAAATTAAAGGACCACGTATTGTTTTGATTAAGACCTATATAACGTAATATTCACAACGTAATTAAATAGCCTAACACATCACGCAGTGTTTAAGAACGTGTCCAATCTGTTTACAGTTGGGGAAATTCAAGGATAATACAACAAACCAAAACCAGACATTTCATAATTGCAATGTCGACAGCATTTGTGACATTTACCAGAAATTCAGCTATAGCAAAATAGCTGAAAACAAGAAAGCCCGCCTCAGCCAAAGAACTCTTTTAATTATTTTTAAAAAAAAAGTTAGTTATGTTTTTTGTCTCACTGAATTTACCCTTATTGTATTAGTTAATTAATAGAGTCTTAATTAAATTAATATTTTTAAAAAGTGATAATTAAGGTAATCAAAATATCAGAATATCTTTCTTAGAAACTACATAAAGATTTTAATAGACATATAATATGGCATACATATAATATTTAAATCATTGAAATGCAGTTCTTGTTAAATTGACTGTTATTGTTCAACACATATACTAGTTTGTTGTTTATTAGAATGCATAGCCGATCTCTTAAATTTGTCACGAATTTTCACATAGATATTTGAACTAAGTAAAATATCTATTGAATGCCTGAACTCAAATCAAATTATACATATTAAACACTTACTTGATAATTTCTCACAAAAATAAAATATATAACTCTCAACAAAGACGGATTCGGGATTTAAAGTATACGGATTCCGGTCATATTCTCAAATTAATATACAATAATAACTGAGTTTATAATTAAATATTTATAAATATTTAGTAAATTTTTAATAGAAAAATAGGTTCTACACAAAATCTATTGGGTTCCCGGAAACCCGGCAACTGCACTCTAGATCCGCCAAGGACTCTCAAGTGCGAAGACATGACAAAAAATAAATCAATATTCGAAACACCATTAATATTCGAATTATAAATTAAAATACCATTCTATGTAAATTATGACCTTTTGTTCTAAAAGGTGTTCGTTAGAACACACCTTAGAAAATTGTAAACGTAACAATAAATATTCCTCTATCAAACCTAAAAAAAGAAAAAGAAAAATAAAAAAGAAGGAAAGGACACCATGAAAAGAAGAGTGAGGTGTTATATATTAACACCAAACGCCATTTCCAACACAACTATCCAAGGACCAATGTTGGAGGCAGTGCTAAATTTTAATATATTATTAAAAAAACTCTATTTTCCATAAAAGATCCCTGCAGTTTTCAAGGCTGAATAATTTACTCCGTTTATAGGTAGTTTTTATACTATCCATTCTATTTTAACTACTCCCTCCAATTGGATATAAGTAATTTTTTTTGGGTGTTTTTATACAAATTAAAAAATTTACTTTTTAATATTAATTAGTAATAAAATTGATCATATTAATTTTTACTATCTCACATAAATACTCCTAACACATATTCCAACACTACTTACTTCATAGACAATTAGGGAAAAAATAATTGATTCATTCTTCAAATCTAGAAAAATTACTTATTTTGGACCACAAGAAACAAACCAAAAAAAATCACTTATTTTGAACCGAAGGGAGTATCGCTTTAATTCTTTTTATAGTCATTAAAAAACAATAAATATATAAGAATTGAGCAGTGCTCCCTTCAACTCATTTTAATTGATTTTTTGGTATTCTCATACTATTAAAGAATCAACCTTTTAGTATCATGTAATTAACAATAAAATTGAACATATTAACCTTAATTTATTTATCAAAAATATAGCAAATGCTCCTATGCTCTTTATTCCAAGAAAAACTCTAAAAAAAGAAGTGGACTACATTGGCATCAGTTCTCTCCCGTTAGGTAATTACCGAGGCGAACGCAATTCTTTCAGAAGTCAGTTTCCTCGCTACCTTAGTGGGACTAGTCTAAAAGATATTCACTTACTTGCTTCTTGTTACAGGAAGGTCCTTCTAGAATTATGTTTAACGTTCCTTTATGGCTTTCACGGTCTGCGCCTCAGGTCGGTAGCTGGACTTCAAGGTATTACTACCAGTTTGGATGAGCATCAGCAAGTTCAAGATTTACTATCGCTTTTCGCTTGGAGCGGCTCACCCCTTGTCACTTAATATCTGAAAAAATCAAATATTATGAACCACAAAAATCAACTAAAAAGAGTCGGGCAGGGGGGGTGTATTAGAAGGTACAATAATTTCTTTATCATTAACAAATTTAGTCTTGAATTTTTAAAGTGACAATTAATTTGAAACAATTTTCTAAAGCTAAAACGATAATTAATATGGGACAGTAGAAATATTAATAACGACAAATATCCTGCCTTATCAAAAATATTTTAAAAAAAAGTCTTACAGTCACGACCCTAAAATCCGGTCGTGATGGCGCCCAACACATTGCTAGGCCAGCCCGACCAAATACATTCTCATCCCGAGCTTAGAGCTCAAAATTACTTATTTTAAGTCATTATCAGACAAAGAAGCCAAATTAGAGTGATAGATATAATAATATCCCAAAACCTTCTAAAAACAACGTAACTTCCCAAAGATCTGGGGTCACGAGCCAAGAGCCTCTATCAGAACATCAGTCAATACTGTAATTAACTCTACAAGTCTAAGAGTACGCAGAATAAACAATAACCGAGTAGTAAGGGGAAAATGTCGAGTCTTGCAGACGCCAAGCAGCTACCTCGACGATCCCAACTGGGTCTAAACCAGCACCAAGCTCAACTGAGCCTCCAGGTACCTGAATCTGCACACACGGTGCAGGGAGTCGACTGAGTACTTCCAACTCAGCGGTAATAAAAGTAAATAATGCTGAGGAAAAGAAAACCAAACAAAGCACTATCTCATGCTATAAACATACCGAATTATCCATTAATTTGAAGCACACTTCAGGGTAATCCTTTATAGCATATATGAGAAGATTATTCAGAAATCTCTTTTTAACTTCTCTTTCTTTCATTATAACATATCAATACCTGGGTACAACCTCAAACAGTGCAAGTGTGCACTCAAATCAGCCCCTTGGGCTCAGCACTCCTTAATAATTTTCACCAGGGGATCTTATCAATAAGGCAGATAATGCATGTATGCTAGTAATGTATGAGTGCTAAATGTTATGCCACTTAGTACAAGTAAACCAATGTATGTATGTCATGCAATGCATATGATGTTGTGTTGTACAACCCGATCCATGCAAATGCACATGCGCTCACTGTCGGGATTCAGACTCCAGAGGGGCTCCTACAGCCCAAGCGCAATATCAGTATCACTCCTGCTGCGGCGTGCAGCCCGATCCATGCATAGTCATGAATGCATATAAGCCCCTTAGGCAACAACATCATATCAGCTCACAGCTAAAATGTCACCAAAACCTTGTTCAAGTTTTTCAAATCTTATGAAAATGTTGAGTAGCAAAATACCATTTTAAAATCTTAGATTGAGATGAAAATATACACAATATTATCAAACAGTGATACCAATCCCTGAAGGATTCAGATAATCGGCACGAAGCCCAAAACATGATATTCAGTCCAATTCCTCATAATTAATATCTTTATTAGGATGTCAATTCAATTTCAAGTAATTAGGTATTATTATTTATTAAGCGGGGCGGACCAAGTCACAATTCCCAACGGTGCTCCACCCCACGCGCATTATCCGGCATGCAAGTCATCTCAATACAACACTAGGATGTGCAAGTTTGGGGTTTACTAACCCTCAGGACATCATTTACAAGTATTACCCACCTCGATCCGGCGAAAACTCAAGCCTGCGATGCCTTAGCTCCTCGAATCGGCCTCCACGCACGTCAAAACTAGCCAAAATCAGTACAAATATATGAAAATAGGCTAATGGAACGACACCCAATCGAAAATAATCAAAATACATGAAAAATCTCGAAACTAGTAAAACTCGAGCCCCGGACCCGCTTCTCAAAAAATTACGAAAGTCACATTTTCATAACCCTTATCTCGCCCCGAGTCCATACATATAAAGTTTATCAAAATTGGACTCTGTTTGCCCACTCAAATCGTCAATTTTCTATTTCTCAGGCTTAGAGCAAAATCCCCCATTTTTACACCTTAATTCCTCCATTTTCGGAGATTAAATCCACGGTTTAAGAGTATATTGACATAAATTGAGTCCATGAGTGCTTACCTGATGATACCCCTCGATTTCCTCCTCAAATCGCCAAAATTGCCTCTAAGTTCGAAGCCCCAAATGTGTTTATGATTCTGAAATTCGATCATCACTACTATATTAAACCCTAGTCATTATTCGCTTCTGCGGTCAATGTGCTGCATCCGCGTGACCGCTGTGGGTTTTGAGTCATTTCTGCGATATTTCATTAAATCCACTTACCGCTTCTGCGGTTAAATTCTCTCTTCTGCGAGACCACTTAAGCGGAACTTCCTCCGCTTCCGCGAGATTCCCCATTCCACAACTTTCCGCTTCTGCGGACCATGGCCCGCTTCTGCTTTAAACACCTGTTTAGAATCTTCACTGACCACCACAAACTCGCATCTGCGATGAAAAATCCACTCCTGCAGAGCTGCTTCTGCGGTCACCCTTCCACATAAGCGGAAGTCACTGCTGCACAAAACATACCAGCAGCTACAAACCTCCAAATTCTTCCGTTTCACCTTCTGAAAATATCCCGAGGCCCCCGGGACCTCAACCAAAAATACAAACCCACTCTAAATCATCACATGAACTTGTTCCAATCGTAAAAACATACCCTTAAACACACCCTTAAACACACGAATTATCAAATTAAGGCGGATTCAAGCCTAAGTTTCAACCAAATCTTCCGAAACCTACATACTATCAAAAACCCGACCAAACGATGTCCGAATGGCCTAAATATTTGCAGACATATCCAAAATAACCTAATGAAGCTAGTACAACTGTCAGAATTCCATTCCGACTCCCGGATCAAAATCTCACCTATCGACCGGATTTCGCCAAAATTTCAACTTAGCGAATTCAAACCTATTTCTGCACCGGACCTCCAAATTTAATTTCGATCGCTCTCCTAAGTCACAAATCACCTCCCGAAGCTAACCGAATCACCGTAATTCGATTCCGAGCTCTCTAACCACATAGTCAACTTCAAGTTGACTTTTCAAGAAACAAGTTTCACTCTAAAAGGCTATATGCCTTATTTCCAAGCAGAATTAATCTGAATTCACCCGATAGACTCTAAAACAGGTATAGCAACATGAAATAACATATAACGAGGAAAATGGGGCAGTAACTCTCATCACATTCTCCCCAACTTAAACAAACGCTCGTCCTCGAGCGTACCATAGTTGTACTAGAAGCAACCCAATAGTTGAATGATCTTACTAAGCATATACTCGGGGTGATACCATGTCACCCTATCTAATATAAGTCCAATAACACAATATAGCTGGAATCTCACAGCCCATCCAAACCATAAACGCATTGCACTTCTTTAAATCACACACACCATATCAGAACCCCACGTCTGTACTCAGAACAAACCAGAACCGACTGCAATAATCCATACTTGCCATTCTAGGTGGGATCATATGATATACTACACAACCCAAACACTCGAGACGATGGTATCCATTCACAGCAATTGGCCACAATAACCAAATACTAACAGAAAACCTCTCTCATTAGCTAAAGCCTTATTCCAACACCTTCATATACTGCCCACGACAACCAAACACGCGATATATCGAATCCATCTTTCAGGTCAACCATTCATGAATCCATTTCCCTTTTAACTGATACCATAACAGATTTTAGAGCCAAATCTCGATATTACCTTTCTAACCAGCTGAAATTACATATGCTCGCACTCATTAATGACTCCAATGATCATTTCGATTATAACACACCGCATTGGTGATATGACACCTCAACACCGGCCTAATCCGCGATTAGCATAACACATGTTCCAATAAGAAATGTCTGAACATACTCAAATCATGACAACTAACTCAAACAAAAGAGCTGTAATTCAATTCCTCCGTACCATCATAACATAGAACTGAGATCCCGTCTCACATCATAGAGTACCCGAATCCTTCTCGAAAGGTCCTAACATCACGTGGCCTTGCCACGACTCATGATTCTATCCAAACACTATTACTCATGAAGCACCTCAAGTCACCATGCTCAGAACGTTCAGCCACGCACAGATCTAGGTCTGAACCCAAACGACCAATCTCACCCAAGGTGAAACAATTAATATGTGCTATCAAATCCCGAAAGGACATAACCGATGTGCTATTCGCCGAGCGATACCCAATACGGACTTTTCCTCAGAAGCCAGGAAGTATTGTATACAAGGTAACATACATAAATCTATTCTCTACATCATACTGTTGCGGCGTGCAACCCGCTCCAATGACATACCTGTGGCGGCGTGCCACCCGATCCAGATACCATACCTTTGGCGGCGTGCCACCCGATCCAAATAACCCGTGGCGGCGTGCCACCCAATCCACACAAAACTCTCACAAAAAGAAATGCACAATGAGTCAAGTTGCTCATTACAATAAACATATATAGCCTCAGCTCGGCCACAAGAAACGCATCCAACAAGGTTCCTCAATATCGAGAATGAATCAATGGTAAAAACCTCTACACTGACATCCGCCACGAAGGCCCAACTGACAGAGATACCTACCAGCCGTCCGCTGGTCCTGAGGTACAACTACCCCGCTGTAACATAATCTGATGCACTCTGCTACGTAATTTGTGGCATTTTTCGACATAGTCCATATCACATTAGTCCAGACAACCAGTCTGCAATCAAATATCATGACCCAAATTCATCATATCAAGCAAAGTGAGAGCCACTAGTTCTTCCAATTTCCAACAACCGTTAAACAGTGCTGATACACATGATATACAACCACTACGTAGGCGGATTACGAGAACTTCTTGTCTCCAACACATATATAACACATGAGTCATTATACCCGATTCCACACTCCACCATACGAGTACATAACATACATCAAGCATCCATACATACCACGAAAGCCATTTAGAAATTTTACTATGCCATCAACGACTCAATTATTACAGTCGATCCAACAAGAGAATACCGCAATATCACCGGATATTATCAACTTACATTACCTTGCCCTTTTTGAACATATACACTGCCAAATCACTAGAATAGATGAACCATTATATTATGAACTGAACCCAAACCTTGAACATGCCATTATCAACTTTTCATAGCACATCGCATATACCATACCACACTATGATAACATGGAAATTTCTATTCCTCTCCTACGCCGCAGACATTGACGTACTTAACTAGTCAAGGACTTTCATGATCCCATATAGAAGAAAAATCATTACACATTCCAAGTTTCGTATACCAACAGAAGATATACTTATGTTCAGACCACGGTAAAACACATCACGAACTCTTTCTCCCAATTCCATTGCACAAACTAAACTGTCAGGACTGAGTTCTTCTACCCATATCGAGCTACGCAATTGCCAGCACTCAAGAGCTTTGTTGCACAATACCTGCAAGACTCATTACTTCAAACACATACCAGGAATTAATCGTATACTTATCATACCATTTAGGTTTATTGACAAGTTATTCCATTTACCCAATTTCCTTTCTGATTCTTCTTTAATTTATTATTAGCCCCTTACTGTAACGCCAAAATACCTCAACTCGGGTTACCACACAAGACTCATACATAAGACCACACGGTCTAGGACCCATAGGCTACTGAATACTTGCTCAGATGATTCCCAAAAGTACCACATTCTACAATACTTTATTTTGAAGAACTTCCCGCGATTCAAAATTCGTTATCATTACTTTCCAATACGGATACATAGAATCCCATAATTAACATAACATACCATACATAGAATCCCATAATTAACATAACACCACAAGTCTCGATTTCTTCTAACGAAGCCACGGTCTTTAGCCACATACACAATCTTAAGACACCTGACTGTTACAAGCAAAATCTTGAACACCACAAAACTATTCTCGGGCGTCATTCACCCTTATTCAGCTGTAATTCAACCATCTTATTAAACAAAACCACTCGTGCTTTGTTAGAACTCTGACACCGCAGAACATGATCACATACAAATACAAATAGCTATCTTTCTTTTCTATACACCGAGCATTCTTTATCAGCAGCAGTTCAAAACATCCTAGTATTTCTTCCTAACAACGAAGCACTATATACCCTTCATCAAACTTTCCCAACATACCTAAAGACAGAACCAACATAGCATACAACAGTGCAATTAGTTAATTAATAGCAATCTCCCCAACTTGGCTCGATGCCATATATCAAAGCACCTTTAACCACTCATAGCATTCTTACTCAAATGATGCCGCAATATTATAATGAGATTAAACTTGAGTCATTGACAAGCTTTGATAGAGACTCGAATCATCAGAAACCTTAACTTTTCTGTAATTCTTGCATTTATACACACACAACCGTTAAGCTCACTCTTTAGGTGACAAAACCTTTTTTAAGTCCAAACTTTTCCAAAAATTTTGACAGAGTTTCCTTTGTAATTTGGCCTATCCACCTGCCAGAGAATCACCAAAACCATCCTAACAATACATCGGCAACTTGACAAGACATCACAATGTATATCAACAATATTAACCTCAATATTACACAAATTACCTCATCAAAATTGATACATAGGCATGCGATGCACCTGCTCGAATCATAACATATATCAATTACATTTCACCACAATACCCATAGCACAACACATTCGGTCTTCCTGAGTCTGAACTCATACTAACACACGTAGTGCACTTTACCTTTCCACTAAGAGACATAAACATATTCACCACGCCCATAGCTAGAGGGCTACACCACGGATCACAATAAGAGTCTAACACCTAACAACTTATCCATTATCAAGCTGCCATTTCCACAATTTGGGATAATACTGATCATATAAATTTCATAATACCAGCTAGCAAAATCAGCACCTTGGTGCTCAAGCCATAGACAAAGATTTGGCCTCAAGTCCTTTCGACTAGCCCAACATGAACTCACAGAGATCATATATCGCCCCTCGATCGGGGAGTCAAAAGCCATCAAGGCAATTATATTACTAAGCGCTCGAGTGCGCATACAGACGTGTGGAAGGAATTTCAAGAATGAATCAAGTACGCACGATAAGAATTCCAAGATTGTGAAGTATTTCCTAAAAGGTCTGCAGCCTCCCGAGGATAAGTACAGGCGTCCCCGTACCGATCCAAGATATTCTACCTACCGACTCATGAGGCCTAGTAACCTAGGCTCTAATACCAACTTGTCACGACCCCAAAACTCGGTCGTGATGACGCCCAATACATTGCTAGCCAGCCCGACCAAATACACTCTCATCCCGAGCTTAGAGCTCAAAATAACTTATTTTAAGTCATTATCAGAAAAAGAAGCCAAATTAGAGTGATAGATATAATAATATCCCAAAACCTTCTAAAAACAACGTAACTTCCCAAAGATCTAGGGTCACGAGCCAAGAGCCTCTATCAGAATATCAGTCAATACTGTAAATAACTCTACAAGTCTATGAGTACGAAGAATAAATAATAATCGAGTAGTAACGGGAAAATGTCGGGTCCTGCGGACGCCAAGCAGCTACCTTAACGATCCCAACTGGGTCTAAACCAGCACCAAGCTCAACTGAGCCTCCAGGTACCTGAATCTGCACACATGGTGCAGGGAGTCGAGTGAGTGCTTCCAACTCAACGATAATAAAAGTAAATAATGTTGAGGAAAAGAAAACCACACAAAGCACTATCTCATGCTATAAACATACCGAATTATCCATTAATTTGAAGCACACTTCAAGGTAATCCTTTATAACATATATGAGAAGATTATTTAGAAATCTCTTTTTAACTTCTCTTTCTTTCATTATAACATATCAATGCCTGGGTGCAACCTCAAAAAGTGCAAGTCTGCACTCAAATCAGCCCCTTGGGCTCAGCACTCCTTAACAATTTCCACTAAGGGATCTGATCAATAAGACAGATAATACATGTATTCTAGTAATGTATGAGTGCTAAATGTTATGTCACGTAGTACAAGTAGACCAATGTATGTATGTCATGCAATGCATATGACGCTGCGGCGTACAACCCGATCCATGTAAAGGCGCCCGTGCTCACTGTGGGGGTTCAGACCCTGGAGGGGCTCCTACAGCCAAAGCGCAATATCAATATCACTCTCGTTGCAGTGTGCAACCCGATCCATGCATAGTCATGAATGCATATAAGCCCCTTGGGTAACAACATCATATCAGCTCACAGCTAAAATGTCATCAAAACCTTGTCCAAAATTTTCAAATCTTATGAAAATGCTGAGTAGCAAAATACCATTTTAAAACCTTAGATTGAGATGAAAATATGCACAATATTATCAAACAGTGATACCAATCCCTGAAGGATTCAGATAATTGGCACGAAGCCCAAAACATGATATTCAGTCCAATTCCTCATAATTAATATCTTTATTAGGGTGTCAATTCAATTTCAAGCAATTAGGTGTTATTATTTATTAAGCGGGGCGGACCAAGTCCTAATCCCCAACGGTGCTCTACCCCACACCCGTTATCCGGCATGCAAGTCACCTCAATACAGCACTAGGATGTGCAAGTCTGGTGTTTACTAACCCTCACGACACTATTTACAAGTATTACCCATCTCGATCCGGCGAAAACCCAAGCCCACGACGCCTTAGCTCCTCGAACTGGCCTCCACGTACGTCAAAACTAGCCAAAATCAGTACAAATATATCAAAATAGGCTAATAGAACAACACCCAATCGAAAACAATCAAAATACATGAAAAATCTTGAAACTAGCAAAACCTGAGTCCCGGGCCCGCTTGTCGAAAAATTATGAAAGTCACATTTTCAGAACCTTTATCTCGCCCCGAGTCTATACATATAAAGTTTATCAAAATCGGACTCCGTTTTCCCACTCAAATCGTCAATTTTCTATTTTCTAGGCTTAGACCAAAATACCCCATTTTTACACCTTAATTCCTCCATTTTCGGAGATTAAATTCATGGTTTTTCAGTATATTAACATAAATTGAGTCCAGGAGTGCTTACCTGATGATACCCCTCGATTTCCTCCTCAAAATCGCCAAAATCGCCTCTAAGTTTGAAGCCCCAAATGTGTTTATGATTCTGAAATTCGACCATCACTGCTGCATTAAACCCCAGTCATTATTCGCTTCTGCAGTCAATGTGCCACATCTGCGTGACCGCTTCTGCGGGTTTTGAGTCGCTTCTGCGACATTTCATTAAATCCACTTATCGCTTCTGCGGTTAAATTCTCGCTTCTGCGAGACCGCTTAAGCGGAACTTCCTCCGCTTCCGCGAGATTCCCCATTCCACAACTTTCCGCTTCTGCGGGCCTGCCTCTGCGTTAAAACACCCGCTTCTGCGGAATCTTCACTGACCACCACAAACTCGCATCTGCGATAAAAAATCCGCTCCTGCGGAGCCGCTTCTGCGGTCACCCTTCCGCAGAAGCGGAAGTCATCGCTGCATAAAACATACCAGCAGCTACAAACCACCAAATTCTTTCGTTTCACCTTCCGAAAATATCCCGAGGCCCCCGGGACCTCAACAAAAAATACAAACCACTCTAAATCATCACACGAACTTGTTCCAATCATAAAAACATACCCTTAAAAACACGAATTATCAAATTACGGCGGATTCAAGCCTAAGTTTCAACCAAATCTTCCGAAACCTATATTCTATCAAAAACCCGACCAAACGATGTCCGAATGACCTAAAAATTTGCAGACATATCCAAAATCACCTAACGAAGCTACTGCAAGTGTTGGAATTCCATTCCGACTCCCGGATCAAAATCTCACCTATCGACCAGATTTCGCCAAAATTCCAACTTAGCCAATTCAAGCCTATTTCTACACTGGACCTCCAAATTCAATTCCGATCGCTCCCCTAAGTCACAAATCACCTTCCGAAGCTAACCGAATCACCGAAATTCGATTCCGAGCCCTCTAATCACATAGTCAACTCAGGATGACTTTTCAGAAACAAGCTTTACTCTAAAAGGCTATATGCCTTATTTCCAACGAGAATTAATCCGAATTCACCCGATAGACTCTAACACAAGTATAGCAGCATGAAACAACATTTAACGGACCGGGTCGTCACATTTACCTATGAATCTACCGGGAATATCCATTTCCAAAAAAAAAAAAAAAAGAAACTGCATAAATCCAAAATGACCGATAAAATTAACAACAAATATTTCAAACTCGCCTGAGTCGATGTGTATAATTTGCTTAAATACGATTACTTGAAAAATAATTTATTTTAGTAAAAAAAGAATCATAACTTAGACCTCAGCTATTCGATTTTATATACTTTGGCCCCTTTAGTTTTCAACTGAGCACATAAAAATCTCTATTATTTTTTTTAATGTGAAATCATTTGGTTCGATTAAATTGAGGTTTTTAAATTATTTCATCATATTCCTTATCAGTTTATTTTTTCTTTAACCATCAAGTATAAAAAAATGTATATTTAGAGCACATTAAAGAATGATGCCAACGAAAGGATATATGCGTCATTTACTATCTGTTGATGGTCAGATTGATTGGCAATGGCATGGCAGACAGCAGAACGACTGATTTGGATTTTGGAGTTTGGGCCCATTTTACAAAAGAATAAATGAATGAAAATATTGAATCACACGCCCCCTCCTACACAACAACCCAAATAATATTTTTTTCTTTTATATGAAAAATAATAAAACTATATCAGAAATTTTACAATTTTATCATATATTAGAATTTTGATTAAATATTATAGTCAGCAGAATGTGTTTTTTCCCTTGACCCTAATGAAACTTGAATTCGAGGGTAATTTTAAATCATAATTAAAAATTAATATAAATTTAAACCTTAATTTTTATATAATTTGAATCACAATCTTATATTGGAGTTCTATTAATAATAGAAGCAAATATGAGGAGATCTAAGATATCAATAGATGAAAAGTGGCGTTAAAGGCTGTGACCTAGTAATTAGTACAAATGAATTGAGAACTATAAGATTTTACTTTCAAATATAACAAAGATAAAATACTAAATGATTATTAGTCGTGATGTACACAAGCTGATTTCTAACATATTTTATTGATATTACTTGTCTCTACTATTTTTTTTCTCTTTCTTGAGCCAATTATTTTTTTAAAAATATAACTTTTATACCTTTCTTGGATAGGAACATTGCCTGGATATATACTCCTCTCTTGGATAGGAACATTGCCTAGATATAACTGTAAAAGAAATCCGAAACTAGATTATTATATAAAAGAATAGACCAAAAGTGAAATGGAGGAAATGATTAATTATATTATACTGTAGTATGTAAATAAATTTAGACCTTTTAAATTAAATAAGTCCCTTCTTCAAAGAAAAAAGTGTTTTTTCCTTTAGCATTTGTTTGACCCCTCTTCCTCATTTTCTCCTAATAGTCCAAAGCATCTCTCTCTCTCTCTCAGCTGCTGCTACAGTCCTAAACTGGAGGAAGCTACAAAGACCATTCTTTCCTCTACACTCTATTATTCTTTCACAGTTAAAGCTAAGTCTTCAACTTGGGTTTAATGGGTGTATTGTAATTATTCAGGTACTTATCTTGTTGTTGCAATTTACACATTTCACATGTCAAGATTCAGTTTTTATCACCTGGGTTTTTGTTGTTGTTAAGGATCTGATTTGGGGTTTTACTGAAAGTTTTAATCTTGATCAAGATCTGATTCTTATTTAATTTTCCCTTAATCAAGTTCACAGATTTGTTAAATTATGATGAATCCACCGTCTTCTGCTAAATTATGAGTTGTTGGCTTGATACTTTTTATGTGGCAAATTATGGTGATATCTGTTTTTTGTTGGATTTTCTGTATCTTGTAGCATTCCTTTTATATCCTCTAAATAGTCTAATGTTCTGCATGCAAATGTGCTTGAGAGATCTTTAGTTGATTCCGTGACTTGGAGCTGATCTAGTACTTAGTGATCAGTTCTGTCCAACAAATTCTATTGGCTCAAATCCGAGACCTCTGGTTACACATGAAGGGATACTTCACCACCCCAAAAAAACATAATTTGTTGGAAAAGACTGTAAACCCTTCAAAATGGGACTTTTCGGTGCAAATCCAAATTATTCGAGCCCCAAATTCCTTTCGGACACAGGGTGGGAAACAAAAGAAAACCACTATTTCTTCCCTTTTGATAGATACAAATGCATTTTGTGCTGAAAGTAACACGTTGGTTCTCAATGAAGAGACTTAATCTTGACCAATTTTTAGACTCTGTAGTCTCTTTGTAATGGTAAATTTTTGGTCTTGTTTGCAGGAAAAGGGCGATTGGAATGGCTGACAGAGGACGGTGTCGTAGTTTGTAACTTATTCTCCTGTATCGTTGTGTCACTGATGGCTTCAAATTTTGGTGCTAGACCTCACCTTGAACCAAAACAGAAAGCTGTTTTGGCTGGACAAACAGCAGAAAAAGTTGATTCTAACTCATTTCTTACACAGTTGTCAAAAATGAATGAACTTAGCCTTGCTCTTTCTGATAAATTGCCGGAATCTGGTAAAATTACAACACATGTTGTGGACCCGGCTCTGAATGATAAAAAGTCAGCTAACAATCAAAAGGTGTCCAGTGATCTGTCAATTGATAAATCTAATGCTCCCACTGATATTCAGAATGTGTTGACACCTGCTCGACATGAAGCAAATGGAACTAGAAGCTCACTCGAGTCTTCTACTGATCAAGAAAAGAAAACATCGGAGCGAACTAGTGGAAAGAACAGTTCAGTTTCTGCTAAAGTCAGCGATGGTACTAGTAGTCTAGCCAAAACTAGTGATCGTGTTGATTTTGTTGAGAGTGGAAAGAGCAGCATGTGTAGAGGAAGCACCAGCACTGATGTGAGTGACGAAAGCAGCTTTAGCAGTTTTAGCAGCAGTGTAAACAAACCCCACAAAACAAATGACGTGAGATGGGAAGCTATCCAAGCTGTCCGATCTAAAGATGGTAGTTTAGGTTTGAGCCATTTCAGACTTCTGAAAAGGTTGGGTTGTGGTGATATCGGCAGTGTCTACTTGGCTGAACTGAGTGGAACCAAGTGTTACTTTGCTATGAAAGTCATGGATAAAGCATCTCTAGCCGGCCGCAAGAAGCTTCTTCGTGCTCAGACAGAAAGAGAAATTTTACAATCCCTCGACCATCCTTTTCTTCCATCTCTCTACAGCCACTTTGAGACTGACAAATTTTCATGCTTGGTCATGGAATTCTGTCCCGGAGGGGATCTACATAGTCTTAGGCAGAGACAGCCAGGGAAACATTTTTCTGAACAAGCAGTGAAGTATGACCTCTTTTCAGTTTTTTGGTGATACGATTTTTCCTACTGCTACTTTCTGAAATCCATATTGTTTTACTACTTTTTTCAAGTAACAGGATCATTATTCTAGAACATCCAGTCATAGATCCATCATTGAAGAACGCTGTTTCAACACAGTAGTCTAGTTGTTACTCTTATATGAAAGTTCCTGCAATTTTGTTGTCCAGGTCCACAGTTTTGCAGTTCTTTTACATTGCCCTGAAGTTAAGGCAATAAGTTATCAGTTTCTTCTTTCAGTTCCTAGGATATACTCTACTGGTGTTTGGAGCAGGCATATTTATGTAGTCAACTGCAGTTTGAACCTTATGCTGCTGTACGACTGCATAATGCACAAGTGCCTTTAAATTTTGTTGGAAGCTTAGTGGAAATAACTACCCGCTTTCCCTTACCAAGGTTCTAGGAGCATCTTTTGCAGTTTTGAGAAAGTCATGGTTCTCAATTTTCTTTGTTGAGTAATAAGTCTATTGCATGTGATGCCATTTGTTTTTCAATATTCAGACTTTTCAATTGTTTTTTGTCTCGCCACCAAGTTACCAAATTTCCTCTCCTCCCTTTTCATTAGGGAGTTTGGATTCTTGCTTATATTCCAAGGATTCATTTTAGAGATTAGAAATGAAATTTTAATTTTCTCTCCAGCAAACAAAATTGTCCTTTGGTTCCAACTAGAATAATAGTTTAGCTAAGAAATACGGTCTACTGCTTCCCGTTTGAAGAGAATACTCTTTGCTATATCAATCTTTTATTGACATGGTCTATGTTACTGAATGTTAACTTCCTCCATTTTCAGATTTTATGTTGCTGAGGTCCTTCTAGCTCTAGAGTATCTCCATATGCTTGGGATTATCTACCGTGACCTTAAGCCAGAAAACGTCCTTGTTAGAGAAGATGGACATATAATGCTTTCGGACTTTGACCTATCGCTTTGTTGTGCTTTTAGCCCAACGCTGGTAAAGACATCATCCCTGGAGTCGGAGCCTCTGAGGAAGAATTCTGGTTACTGTGTCCAGCCGGCGTGCATTGAACCTTCGTGCATTCAACCATCATGTGTTGTTCCTACAACATGCTTCTCTCGTCGCCTCTTTTCCAGTAAGTCCAAGAAGGATCGGAAACCCAAAAATGATATCGGCAACCAAGTTAGGCCATTACCAGAGCTTATGGCAGAACCTACTGCTGCTCGCTCTATGTCATTTGTGGGAACCCATGAATACTTGGCACCAGAGATTATCAAAGGTGAAGGTCATGGAAGTGCAGTGGATTGGTGGACTTTTGGGATCTTTCTCTATGAGCTCTTGTTTGGTAAAACTCCATTTAAAGGATCTGGTAACCGAGCTACATTATTCAATGTAGTGGGGCAACCTCTTAGATTTCCAGAATCACCGGTTGTTAGTTTTGCAGCAAGAGATCTGATTAGGGGTTTACTCATAAAAGAACCACAGAACAGATTAGCATACAAAAGAGGGGCAACTGAGATAAAACAACACCCTTTCTTTGAAGGGGTTAATTGGGCACTAATACGCTGTGCTACCCCTCCCGATATCCCTAAACCTGTTGAATTTGAGAGACTACCAATTCCAGCAGCATCTACAAATCAAAAGACTGCTCTTGCCGCAGTGCCTCCCAGCCAAAAGGGTTCTGATAACTACCTCGAATTTGATTTCTTCTAGTAAATATTAACCTGACTGGTAATTTTTCTGAATTGGTGGAGAACAAATCCTGAATTCAGGGATTGCTAGTGATCAGGATGGCAGGTTCTTCTTATCAAAATGGTATATGAACAGGGTCCCGTCGTCACTATCCATAACGGTGTCTGACCTTATTATCTGTGAACCATGCTTCAAGCTAGAGCTGCCAACCATTTTTCAGAGTGTATACCAGTATAAGGAGTTTTAGAGGTATTTCCAGTATAAGGAGTATGCAATTGGATTACTCAAATTCAGCGCGTGGCTTTAGGTGATATGGCATGCTATGAACAAGAAACTGTTTTTTGCCACATGATCAGCGCCTGGCAAGACGATTGTATATTGCTTTTGGATACTAGCTAGAATTTGTATTCCAACCCAAACGTACAGTATAGTGTGAGATAGTTTAGATTCAATCTCAAGTTATGCGACAACCATGCTTTTGGATGTTGGTGTATTTCCAGACATTAGACCACAGTGAATTTACTACCTTTTACTTTCTTCTATGTACTATTTGCTTTTTGGCTCATTCAGAAGAAAAGGAGGGAGTTCTCTTTTTTGCTTTTCCTTGTCATTCCTTAAATATCAGGCAATAATATCAGTATATCTTTAGCCACATATTATTCCCTACCCATGGGATTAGGAAACGAAGGGAAGCTTGACGTGACGTAATTGGTAAAATTGTTGCCATGTGACCAGGAGGTCAAGGTCACGGGTTCGAGCCGTGGAAATAACCTTTTGCAGAAATGCAGGGTAAAGCTGCCTAGAATAGACCTTTGTGATCTAGCCCTTCTCCGGACCCTGCGCATAGCGGGAGCTGTGTGCACCGGGCTTCCCTTTTCATGGGGTTAGGAAATCAGCCACTTTTGCAATGTCTACAAAAGTGGCCATTGTTTATTAGGATATTAGATCTACTTCTTTGTTAATGGTGCATTGGTGTATTACTTCTTGAATGTACAGTTACTGTTAATAGTAACATGTAATTTATGGTATGATAAGGAAGGGAGATGCTTGTGAAAACCAGTTGTTTGGTGATAGATATTTACATATTTCAAGTCTTTGGTAGGATACTATGAACTATAAATCTAAGACATGACCTTGGCTCCAAAACATCCTCCACATCCAATGGCTTCATTCTGGACTTCTTGATTCTGATTCTGGATGTGGTCTTCCATGGACTTAGGGCTGCCATTGGAGTTCCGGAGAGAAGGAAATTCAAACATCTGTAGCTCTACAATTTCCTTGCCTTCACATATGATCTTAACCTCACAGAACTCTGGTGCATTTTGTAGTATCTGATCAGCCGTTCCGTTACCTCTTCTTGATCTCATTTTCCTATCAGATGAATGCATGCACATTATATGGAAAGCAGCTTAAAACTGATGGAGAAGTGTAGCAGCAGTTAAGTGATTTTTGTTCATACTTGAGATTGGCTTTAGAAGTACCAAGAATCAACTTTCTTATGTTGCAGATGGGAATAAGGTCCAGTATAGCTTTGGCTTCCATGTCACTCTCAATTAGTATAGTGTCCACTTTAACCTGTTGAAAGTGGCATACATATCATAAAGTAATATACATGGTATAATTTTTCCGGCAAAGGGTGTTCTGTTGACCACCATTGAGCTATGCGGCGCCTCTCTGCTGTTTCTGCAAGTTCCTAACATGCTATTGGGAAATATATGAAATTATGTGTAGTTTATTTGTGCACCTTGGAAGCAGAGCAGATGTCAACAAACTTTTGCATAAACTGCTTTCTCTTGCTTCTTCCTTGAGCCATATAGTTTTCTTTCTGCACTTCATTCACTTGGTCTATTGGAATCATTCCCACTGTTGGATCATCATCATTAAACATTTATCAAATTTGGACAGTTATACAGCACAATAAACCAAATTAGATCGAAATTCAAATAATTTTTTTTATCTTAAAAAGGGAAATATAAAATACTCTTCTGTTAAATGAAATATTTTAATTTTATCCTCTATATAATTTGAGGTCATTTATACTCTTGTACTTAGCAAATTGTCTCGTATTTACCCTTTAACCCGATGAAGCTCTATCTCAAGTATAATACAATGTCACTTCAAAACATTTAAAAAAAAAGGGCAGCGCGATACACTACGCTTTCGCTATGCGCGGGGTCCGACCTTTTGGTCGGACCACAAGGGTTTATTGTACGCAGCCTTACCCTGCATTTCTTCAAAATACTATATCCACGGCTCGAACCCGTACCCCCCTGGTTACATGACAACAACTTTACTGTAAAGTCAAAAACATTTACGAGATTATTTCTTGTGCATCTGTGTAAGTGTGTGTGTGAGAGAGGGAGAGCGCGCTTACAAGGAGTAGGGATGAACTTGGTTTGAGGAAAGATATGAATGAGGAAAACAATGGCAGATATTGGATTGATTACACCATGTTTCAGAGTCCAAAACAATGCATCAATACTTGACTCCACGCTAATCTTGTTTGTATTAGCACCATTATTATTCCCAACAACAACATAAGCAATATCATGATCTCCTTTATTATTAAAGTCAAAGGAAAATAAACTCCCTTCCACTTCACCTCCATGATCTATTTCAAATAATTCACTTGTTGAATAATAGTATTTCTCCTCTTCTAATTCTTCAATTTCATTGACCAAATTGTTGCCATTTTTTCCATTCATTGTTTTTATCGACTACAAATTAATGAAATCAAAATGATGATCCCACTTTGTCTTGTCCTTTGTTATTTGCTTCCAAAAAATTCTGTTTGAGAAAACTCAGACAGACAAGTGTAGGAAAAGGTTGCTACCAAATGAGACATTTTTATAAAGATAAATTAATGATGTAAGTGAACAATTTTGGTTTCCCCAAAGGTCATTTGTTTTTTAAAAAAAATGAAACAACGTGGGATATGACACTTCAGCAAAAAAAATATTTATGTCCATCTGAAGTTTACTATTTTGTTTTCGAATAAAGTCATACATTAATAGATGAAAAAATTGGGAAGCTACACATAACGTGTAAGAATCTCTTAATGGTGTGAAATATTTCGAGAAAAATCGTATGAGCTTTGCCAAACAACGTATAGTTGTGTGACCAATTATAGCGACTTTGATGTAAAAAAAGAAAGAAAGTATAATTAGATGATCATTTGTGAATTTACCTTAAAATTGAACCCCTCATTTACTTACCACTTTCGGATTTATAAGTCCCACATAAGATAATCTATTTCATGCGCTGGCTGTTCATGTGATGTCATTATTTTTCATGTTAAAGTACAATAATTTCTCAACCACAAAAAAAAAAAGTTATGAAAAAAGTGTTTTATTTTTATTTATAAAAAATATATACATAACCTCTTATTTATTTTTTAAAAATATACTATAGTTAAACAGAAACATTATTATAAAGGAAGACCATTCGGGATACAGTAATGTCTGAATGGTCCTTAGTGAAAGAATATAAATGATCTCAGCTGGAATAGGAGGGTAAGAATAGCTCAACAGTAGCATAAAAATTGTGTATATTATAATAAATCCTCTAAAATGGATAAACATCAACTACTTTGGATTAAGGTGTTATACATGTACTTTAACGTAATCCCCTTTAAAGAAAAAAGAAAAGGTAAATACTTACTTAGTTCAAAACATCTAATAATTGGTTGTTGAACCTTTTAATAAATGTTGAAAAAAAATCTTTTATTAAATGTCAGGACGTTATCGTAATAGAGACTTCCAAAAGAATATGCGAATAGCTAACAGCATCTTGGCGCCTCAAATAACAAGAAATTGTCCAAGGTCAATGCATTTTGCTTATGATATAATTTGTCTCGATTATTTAATAAGTCAGACTAGTTGAAACTTGGGTGAGAATCGCAATGAATATGCTATATTGACTGGAATATGTTAATTGCCGGAACTGATAAAAAACGCTTCCACAATAAATCTAATGAATACTTGTACCGAAATGATTTCAACACTAGTTTTCGGTAATACTCATGGTGGTGGGCCAGATGTACCAAATAAGATTTAACTGAATTCTCTTTGCTGGAATTGTCACGATTCTAATTTTCAACTGTGAACATATTATGACGGCACCTGATCTCTACGACCAGGTAAGCTTAATATTACAGAAATATAAAAATTGCGGAAAAATAGAGAAAAATCAAATTAAATATCTAAAGGAAACTGTACTAGATGCCGCTCGACATGTACAACTCAATATGACAAATCCTAAACAATCCCCCGGAAACTCACGGGCAACACACGCTACAGAAATGTATAGTATGACTCCAAAACTCCAGAATATCTAACACCGGAAGAAAGAAAACTAAGTACTATAGATAGAGTAAGAGGGAGACTCGTCGGTCTGCGGACGCAGCAGATCTACCTCGAAGTCTCCGTAGTCCTCCTGCCTTACTGATAGTGCGCCTGAGTAGAGGTACCTGGATGATCTGCACATGAAAAACATGCGCATGAAGGGCTTGAGTACACCACAGCGGTACTTAGTAAGTGCCAAGCCTAACTTCGGTTGGGTAGTGACGAGGAAGGTCAGGGCCCTACTGAGGCAAAATATAACAATAACAATAATTAACAGCATAATAATCTGACAGAAATAATAAATACAACAGTGAAATAAGGTAGGTCAACGAGACAATAACAACTACAAATATAGAGTAAAACACGGAGAAAAAAAATACAGCTCAATGTCAAGATACTAATGAGGATCTCCCAGGATACCGTCCTGTAGCCCTTCCCTCAACTGTCCAGCGGATCTCCCGGGATACCGTCCCGTAGTCCAACTCATGTACCAAAAGTGAAGGATCTGCCGGGATACCGTCCCGTAGTCCAACCATCAACGAACATGGGGATCTCCCGTGATACCGTCCCGTAGTCTCAAAGTAAAAGTGTAGGGGGATCTCCCGAGAATCGAACCCGTAGTCCCAAAGTAAACAGACATGGGGGGGGGGGGGATCCATAGTCCCAATGTAAATGTGCAACCACAGCCAGAAACAACCCAATAATAAAGTACGAAAAACAATAACAAATAGAACTAGTCTAGCATATTTCATGTAGTGCAGTAAAAAAAACTTGAGCAATTAGTCAGTCAAATTAGCTAAGCATGATTTTCCTAATCTAGCACGAGTCATAACTTCAAATAGAATAAAGCAAATAAGAATAAGAACTAAATTTCCATAGCTTAAGTAAAAATCGGGATTTCATCAATCGGCTCAAGTACATGCTCGTCATCTAACGCACAAGGCACTCAAATACCAAGTAAAATTCTAAGGGTAAAGGTCCTCAACACAAGGTTAGACAAGCCACTAACCTCGAACCGACTCAATATCACTAGAAACCGCGCCTTTGCCATGAGTATCCGACTCCAAATGATCCAAATCTATTCAATTAAATTACACATCGTAAATAATATTGCAAACAACTGATTCCACTATTGAATTTTAAGTTAGGGAGCGAAAATAGGTAAAATAATCAAAATGCCCCTCCAGCCAACGTCTCGGAATCGAATAATTTTCAAATTTTCAGAACCCTCGTACTTTCACGAGTCTAACCATATAAAAATCTCTCAAATTGGAGGTCAAATTCCCCCTCAAAACCCAATAGTTTGGTCTATAAACTTTTGCAAATTTTCATTCAAAAATTCGAGATTTGAAGATGAATTCGTGATTAGATTAATGAGTATTAAGCATAAGAGAGTAGAAAATCGTTACCCAATCGTTGCTCTTGAACTCGAAATTGCTCTCAAATTCGAGCTCTCTAGCTTGAGTTTTGTTAAAAATGACAAAATCCTAATTTTGAAATGTTTATATCTGCCCAGGGATTTTGTTCAATGCGATCGGATGGGCATTGATGCGATCGCGTAGAGTAAAAATTTAAAGTCCCCGAATTTGGCCTATGCGAACGCAGCAAGGGGGCCTGCGATCGTAGAAGAGGAAAATATTAAACCATGCGATCGCGTACTGGGCTATGCGATCGCATATAATGATTTGGCTATGGGGTCCAGCTCCTAAGTTTTACTATGCGACGCGGAGAACCAATGTGAACACACAGAAAGGGGAGGCAATGTTATGCGATCGCGGGCAATGCTGTAGCTTCTACCCATTTGGACATGTAATATACAACAACAAGTATGTACTTATTTCCAAAGGAGCTGACGAAGGGGGACATGAAGTCAATCCCCCAGACATCGAACACTTCGACCTTTTGAATTGGGTTTAGGGGCATCTCAGAGCGACGGGAAATGTTCACGGTTTGCTAACATTCATTACAGTGCTTCACCCATTGATATGCATCCTTAAACACTGTTGGCTAGAAAAATCTGGCCTTTAGTACTTTCGCGGTTGTCCTAACTCCTCCAAAATGCCCTCCATACGCCAATTTATGACATGCCTGCAAAATAGAAGATTGTTCTATCTCGGGGACACACCTCCAGATCATATTGTCAACACATATTTGAAACAGATAAGGTTCATCCCAATAATACATGCGGTAGTCACGATAAAACTTTTTCTTTTGTACAGAGAAAAGGTCATAGGGAACTATACCGCACGCTAGGTAATTTGCAAAGTCTGCATACCGTGGCACTTCCTCAAGACTTGTAGGGAGCGGTTGCTTGTCTGTAAAGGTTTCCAGAATATCCTCAACCTCAACTAAGTTTTTTTGCTCTGTCAAGTCATGATAAATGATCAGCGACTTCGTTTTCTGTGCCCTTACAGTCATAAATTTTGAGATCGAACTCTTTCAGTAATAGCATCCAACAAATCAAGCACGGTTTAGACTTCTTCTTCACAATAAAGTACTTGAGAGCTGCATAATCAGTGTACACAATTACCTTAGAGCCAATTAGGTATGACCTGAACTTGTCGAAAGCAAACACCACTACTAATATCTCTTTCTCAGTCACAATGTAGTTCAGTTGGGATCCACTCAACGATCTACTGCATAGTAAATTGGATGCATTAGCTTGTCTTTCCGTTGTCCTAGCACATCCCATACTGAGTAGTCACTGACATCGCACATGAATTCGAATGGTGTCTCCCAGTCGGGGAAAACAATGATGGGTGCTATAACCAGCCTTTTTTTCAACTCCTCGAGTGCTACCCTGCAATCATCAGAAAACAAGAAGGGGTGATCTTTTTCTAACAACTTACAAAGAAGGTTGGCAATTTTTGAAAAGTCTCATATAAATCTTTGGTAAAAACCAGCATGCCCGAAGAAGCTCTTGATTACCTTGACTGAAGTTGGAGGTGGCAGCTTTGCTATTACATCAACTTTAGCGCGATCCACCTCGAGTCCTTTGCTTGATACTCGGTGACGTAAGACAATGTCCTCTTGTACCATGAAATGGAACTTCTCCCAATTAAGAACCAGGTCAGTCTCAATACACCATTTCAGCACGCGAGTCAGATTCATAAGGCACTCATCGAATGAGTTAACCACTACTGAGAAATCATTCATGAATACCTCCATTATGTTCTCTACCATGTCAGTAAATCTGACCATCATGCACCTTTGGAATGTGGCGGGTGTATTTTATAGGCCAAATGGCATCCTCCAAAACGCATAAATGCCATATGGGCAAGTGAAGAAGGTATTTTCTTTGTCCTCAGGTGCAATTAAGATCTGATTGTACCTTGAGTACCCATCCAGAGAAACAGAAGTGAGACATCCCTACCAATCTGTCTAGCACCTGATCAATGAAGGAAAGTGGGAAGTGGTCTTTTCAGGTGGCTAGATTTAACTTTCTGTAGTCCATGCAAATTCTCCAACTCGTGACGGTTCTCGTAAATATTACTTTATTGTTATCATTTCAACCACCGTCATGCCACCCTTCTTAGGAACACATTGCCGGGCTAACCCAACAGCTATCAGAGACTGGGAAAATGATTCCCGTATCCAACCACTTTATCACTTCTTTCTTCACCACTTCCTTCATGTTGGGGTTCAACCTTCTTTGGTGTTCCCTGGAAGGTTTGTATCCCGCTTCCAACAAATTCTTATGCATACAATAGACGAGACTGATCCCCTTATTGTCTTCCATGGTCCACCCAGTGGCAGTCTTACACTCCTTGAGTACCTGCAAAAGTTGTGCCTGCGCATCTAACAAACTAGATGAGATAATAGCAGGTAATGTGGAGTTAGGTCCAAGGAACTCATACCTGATATAGGTGAGCAGTGGATTTAATTCCAGCTTTGATGGCTTCTTCAATGGATGTCTTGGCTGGAGGGGTTTCTCCGTTTTCTAAATGTAGGGGCTTAAATTCAAGGGTTCTATCCTAGAACCCTATGCTCTCTAATGCCAATACCCGTTCCACCAGTTCTTCCCCATTCACCTCATCTAAATTTACTAGACATACAACAAGAGGGTCCTCAATAGTTAGTATCTTATCATCAACTTCTACGATTACATCCATGGCATCAATAAGAGAGCAATTGGAAAATTCATTTGGCCGCCCCATAGATTTCTGCATATTGAATGTTATCTCTTCATCATTCAACCACATCTTGAGCTCCCCAATATCACAATCAATAAGGGCTCTCCCAGTGGCCAAGAACGATTATCCCAAAATTATGGGAATCTTTTCATCCACCTTGAAATCTAGAATCACAAAATCTGTAGGGAACACATATTTCCCTACATGAATCAACACATTATCCAAGATACCAGAAGGTCTTTTCACAGTCCTGTCAGCCAGTCGCAACAACATAGAAGCGGGTCTAGCTCTTCTGATCCCTAACCTCTTATAGATCGCCAATGTCATAAGATTTATGCTAGCCCCCAAATCATATAGTGCTTTGACGAAAGCAAAATTGCAAATGGTACATGGAATTGTGAATCTCCCTGGTTCGGACAGCTTCTCATCAATTGATCTTGTTACCACCGCACTGTAGGTCTGAGTCAGCATCACCGTGGCCAAGTCTTGGAAATCGAACTTTTGGGACATCAAGTCCTTCATCATTTTTGCATAACCAGGCATGTCCTTCAAAGAATCTATCAATGGAATATTTACTGGATTTGTTTCGGCATCTCTAAGAATTTCTTATATTGTTCCTCTTTTTTTTACGTTGCTAGCCTCTATAGGGATAATGCATAAGGTCTCTTCTTATGAATGATTTGGGTATTCTCTTTGCCAGCTACCACCTCAACCACCGATTTTGGGGCTATCTCAGCTTCTCTCTCAGCCTTGATTTGTGAGTTCTATTCTTCCTAGACAGGCTGTACTGTCACCTCAATCAGTTTTGTTGACTTATCTAGCTCAATGGGCACTGATACAAGTGTCTCAGCCTGTCTGCTTTATCGATCCCTCTCTTGCTCCAAGTCTAAGTCTCTGCCATTACGTAGACTTACTTCCATCAGATGCTTCAGGCCTTGATCTTTTGGATTTTTTGAGTGTCTGCAGGTAATTTACCATGAGGACGATTGTCTAGAGACATCAAAATCTGGCCCATCTACACTTTAATATTCTTGATAGATGAATCATGTGCATCTACTCTTTCACTGATTTTTGCATTTTAGCCAATAACTTGTTACATCATTACATCGAGTCTAGCAAACCCATCTTTCTGCCGTCCACCATGCTGCTATTGAGGAGGATGATACCCCTACTAATGAATTTTATTATTGTATCCATGTGGCCTTTGATAAGGAGCCATATTATTGGGAGGTCTTATACCTCCCATGTTTCTATTGTTGAATTGTGGCCGGACTGGCCTATACGACTGATTTGGTTGGCCCTAATTTTGACCACCCTGTCTACGGCCTCCATAATTAGACATATAATTCATGTCCTCAGGATAGTGATGATGATCATTTTCTGCATTAACTGGTTACCAATTGGCTGACTAATGCTAGATGTGAACAAGCCCCCATTGGTAGCGTCAATAATGTTTACCTGCTACTTCTGCCCCGACTCTTCCACCTTTTTAGCGAGTATACTCATCTGTGTCATTAACGTGGCCATGTTTTCAACAAGAGTGTTGGATGGATCCAGGGGCACTGAATGAACCATTGCTTGATTAACTCCTCCCAAGTTGCTATAAAATTTATGGGGAGTGAGTTTAGCGAAGTCTGGGCAGCTCCTGTCACTGAGAAAGGAAACAACAACAACTTGATTGCTTCTTGAGTTACATTGGGCTGCCTTTGAGTTTTGCAAATTGACAGGAAATTCTTCAAATGCTATTGAGGATATTCGATTTGTGACCCCAAAAATAGTCCATTGTTCTGCAATACGTGCAGCATATTGTTCGTGATCTGAAACGATTCAGCCTGTATCTGCGGGACTAAAATTGTGGTGGCCAAGTTCTCTGCTGTGGGTTGTGCCCAATCATATAGTGCAACCTTGGCACAAGAGGTTCCACTGGCTCTACTAGCGCTGCTAGGTTTACTATGTTATCCCCCATGTCTGATTCGAATTGTTCAGTTGTTTGTTATTGTTTGTTTTTCTGGTTGGCCCGATTTAAGGCCTTATGATTCAAATACTTCACAAGTTCTCGACGAATTTCTAGGCATGCACCTGTACAACCAAGTCAACAAACGTTAAAATTTCAGTGTATATATTAGGTATAGAGAAACTTGAATACACCATGAATTTTTGGATTTCTTTCAATTGTAATTGATAACATCGTTAATTCCTCGGCAGTGGTTCCAAAATTTAATTGCACCCAACTATACCTTGTAAAAAAGTCTAAGTGGACGTTGTAAATATAATCAGAATATTTAGCCCAGAGTCGAACCCACAAGGAATTAACCTATCAATTACTCTCGTTAGACTTACGAAATTCTACGTAATCAACTTCCTAAGCATTTTGAATAACAATTGATGATGTTTCTACTAACTAAGACTGGATGTAACTACTCAAATAAAAACTAACTATGATTTGGGTGTAAATAGCTAAGAGAAGGATCTAAGGTTATGATTTATTCCTTCCGGTTATGTTTCACCTAGAATTGCCTAATCGTCTATATTAATTATGAGCACTCTTATTTGTGAGCAGGTGATTTTTTGCCTCACACGAACTACTCCCAAAGAAATCAAAATCAAAGTTATTTTATTTTATTATGTACATATTCGTGAGTTTTCTCATGATATTTTGTGAGTGTTTACATCCGTGTGTGCGTGTTTTTATTGTTTAAATTAATAAAAAAATAAAAAATTATATATATATATATATATATGTTGCATTTGAATTTAGAATTTAGTTTGTTTTATAAAGATTTAAAATCAAAAGGTATGTTTTACATTTTAATATTTTAGTCAAAATTGTGTAATTTATAATTTTTATTGATATTTAATGTGTGAATTGTTATTAGAAGTTATTTAACATTTTTACAAGTCAATTTGATTTTGTAATATAAATTAAAATTTTGTCTTTAATAAATTAGGAAATTAAATTAAAAGAGAGAAGAGAAAAAGAATTAGAAATGAAGAGAAAATGGGAGTGGGCCGTCCAGAATTTGGCCAAGTCCAGGCCCAAAACAGGGATTAAACCCAGTCCAAATAGCCTTGTCTCTGAGACTATTGAAACGGCGTAGTATAGCAATGAAACTACGTCATTTTAACGCCAATAGATCTCGACCGTAAATCCTTTCCTGATCCAACGGCTGAATTCCCATCGCCCTTACCCGTTTTTAATAACCCGATCCATACCCAGCCAACTGAGCCCCCCACTTAAACCATACGACGTCGTATGCTTGGTAAAGAGGAGATCTAAACCGTTAAATCTATTTGATCCCACGGTCACGATTAAACCTCCTCTTCCGTATATAAGCTTGATCCCTACCTAGCCCCCCAAGCCATTACCCCACCTTTCTTCTCTAACCCTAGAGACCCAATTCCCATTAACCTCCGCCGCCCACCACCACCGAAAATCGCCTCACAGCGGTTACGATGGTCCAAATACCTCTATTTTTACACCACTCGACCACCACGATCTCCCCATTCCAAACATACCATCGGATCTCTTCGAATCCCTCTCCAGATCTTCAAATTTTAAATCAAAGAACGGACCCTAACCCTAGGTCGTCTGTAACTCGAAGACTTAACACAATGGAAAAGATTTGGACCAAGTTGGACCTTAGACTTGTGTTTTCAATTCGAGAACACATGATTAAGGTCCACCTCGGCCAAAGAAGGAGAAGGACTTTGCTGGATTTTTTGTTCAAAAAACGACTTAAGTCCGGTATTTTTCTTATTCCATTTCTCTGTTTCAATTTTGATTTTTTTCCTTTCTTTGTTCGAAATCTTTGCTGATTTATGTTCCATCTCTATCTGTTCAGTGCTAAGTTAGGTCTTAGATTAATGGTGTTGATAATTCTTGCTATTCGAAATAAGAAATTTTCCAAGTTTTTGTTTATAATAGTTAGAATCAATAACAAAGTTCAAATTCGTGATAATTTTGATTATGACCATACATGTCTGTTAATTCTAAAACACCAGTGTGTGTGATTGGTTTGTGCCTCGTCAAAATTGGTTAGTGTTCACCGTGTTCACTGTTAAACCTTATTGTTCTAGCTATTCTATTTTTTATTTCATTTTTGACTCCCTGTTAATTTTGGTCATTTGGTATGATTGTGTTTCTTACACATATAAAACCAAATATGCATTTGTCGTATCAATTTTGTTGCTATTGTTTGGTTTCATATAACCAAGATTTTGTCCCAAACCTGATTGCCTCAAACCCATTGTCTGTAAGAGTTTGGGACTCTGTTTTCTTTAAGCCCTGTTTGTTTGATAACTTGAATTAGTCATAATTGCTCTAATTAGAGATCGGCTAAGAATTAATGTGGGGCTGTCCTTTGTGAAAATTACAGCCTGTTTTAGACAGTAAGGTGTAGGGATTAAAAAAGTCAAAAAAGAGGCAATTAGTGACCTTTGAGGCATAAAAATAGTAGAAAACATGGGCTGCTCTTAACAATAAGATAAAATAATGAGCAAATGAGGTAATAGAGTAGGATGGTGATAGGAGGAAATGTTTTCTTTATGTTTAAGTGCTCTTAAGAGCTGGAAAGGCAGATATGGATACATTTTAAGGGGTTGGTTTTTGTCTATAAAACACACACAAAGAATAGACTGAAGATAGAGATAAAAAACTGAAAAAAGAACACGGGGAGATTCAAATATTAGAGAGAGCTTTAGATATTCTGAGAGAACAGATAAAACATTACTGGTTGCATTGAAATCTTTTGTCTACTAGATATTGATTTCATTTCTCTAATCTTTCAAATTTCGAATTCATTGGGGTAATCTTGGATTCATTGAATATCTAAAGGGTTTGATTTTGGTTAGAAGAAAAGTTAGTTGGTTTCTTGTCAATCAGTGTATTATTTTTAGCAAATACTTCTGGTTGGGTTTCACTACTCTATGGCTGGTTGGTTTGAAGCCTGATTTAATTGCTATTGCCTGCTGCTGTTGCTGTTGGTTCTATTACTGCTACTGATCTCTCCCTTTTCTCTCCTTCTATTTTTGGTATCCAGGTATACATTTGTACACTCTTGGTTTGAGTATGAAATGAAAAATGTTCAATTGTTTATTTGTCGGATGATGTAACTGTAGTTATGAAGATATCAAAAGTGGTGTAGTGTAGTATAGCTGATTTTGTATCTAATCAGACTAGTCCAGACTGTTTAATTAGAATATTTTTTGATTTAGACTGTTTAATTATACTGGATTACTAAGATAATTCGAATTCCACATCTAGCTTTATGAGTTTTGTACATTCAGTATAATTAGCCCGATTTAGTGTGATGTTCATAATATGTATCAACATGTGCTGATGTGAGATCAGAAGTTCAAAGGTCATAGTAACAGTGGACATTAGTTGAATATAGCTAAGTCGTGTAAATTTTTCAAATTGGTATAATGGTGATCTGAGACTGATAATTATAGCAGCATGATAATACGTTGTAACTTGCTAATAGCTGGTAGTCGCGATGGGAAGTCTTAATTCACTTAATATCATCAATACTAGCCATAGCTTAAATAATGTTTAGCTCCATCAATGTATAATGCCTACAATTACTATTCTAGTGATGCATGATTTTGTTCAGTTGATAGTTTTAAATAAAACGAGATTTTAAGACTATTTTTAGCTTGCTGGTGTGAGAGGATTAGATCACCTAGATTTTAGTTCTTTGCTGCATTTTTTTTGAATTAAACTGTTGATGGGATTTTTTTTTACTTTCATTAACTTAAGGAAGAGGTCTAAATTCAATTTGGGCTCAATTAGGCCCATTCGCCTGAAATATTTTTAGGATAGTGTAAGACCCATTGTTGGTCCTCAAATCACCACCAATTAGAAACATGCGCATGATTGAGCCAAAAGCTCAATCAGGGTATTTCCTTATAAACTGGATTGGAACCCGAATATGACAACTCTTAAAAATCATATTGAGTAATTAGGACTTTTTTTATTATTAGAGACAAAATAATAAATAGAAAAATTATAGTCACTTTAGATTTATCCTTTTGATAATAAATGGGACGAGTTTCGTCAAATAACACGCAAATTGCGGGGGCCCTCAATAGATGGCTATTTTAAATACTCAGATTTTGGAATATGCGTTCGCCCAACTTCGATCAAAAATTTTCTTAATAATAAAAATAGGTTGCGGTTTATTAATTAATTTTAGTTTTTATTAAAAAGCGAGGTTAACAAAAATTTTCAATTAGTTCATTTGTGGCTTTAACTATTATTGGTAACATATATATATATATATATATATATATATATATATATATATATATATATATATATATATATATATATATATATATATATATATATATATATATATATATATATATATATATGTGCTAATGTGAGATCAGAAGTTCAAAGGTCATAGTAACAATTGACATTAGTTGAATATAACTAATAATTATAGCAGCATCATAATACGTTGTATCCTGCTAATAGCTGGTAGTCGCGATGGGAAGTCTTAATTCACTTAATATCATAAATACTAGCCATAGCTTAAATAATGTTTACAATTACTATTCTAGTGGTGCATGATTTTGTTCGGTTGATAGTTTTAAATAAAACGAGATTTTAAGACTATTTTTAGCTTGCTGGCGTGAGAGGATTAGATCACCTAGATTTTAGTTCTTTGCTGCATTTTTTTGAATTAAACTGTTGATGGGATTTTTTTTTACTTTCATTAACTTAAGGAAGAGGTCTAAATTCAATTTGGGCTCAATTAGGCCCATTCGCCTGAAATATTTTTAGGATAGTGTAAGACCCATTGTTGGTCCTCAAATCACCACCAATTAGAAACAGGCGCATGATTGGGCCAAAAGCTCAATGAGGGTATTTCCTTATAAACTGGATTGGAACCCGAACATGACAACTCTTAAAAATCATATTGAGTAATTAGGACTTCTTTTATTATTAGAGACAAAATAATAAATAGAAAAATTATAGTCACTTTAGATTTATCCTTTTGATAATAAATGGGACGAGTTTCGTCAAATAACACGCAAATTGCGGGGGCCCTCAATAGATGGCTATTTTAAATACTCAGATTTTGGAATATGCGTTCGCGCAACTTCGATCAAAAATTTTCTTAATAATAAAAATAGGTTGCGGTTTGTTAATTAATTTTAGTTTTTATTAAAAAGCGAGGTTAACAAAAATTTTCAATTAGTTCATTTGTGGCTTTATATATATATATATATATATATATATATATATATATATATATATATATATATATATATATATATATATATATATATATATATATATATATATATATATATATATATATATATATATATATATATATATATATATATTCTTCTGTATCAAATTCTGTTAAGCAATATATAGACCAGTGTTTAATCCAGTTAATGACATCCTTTTAGCGGTCAATTCCTTTAGTGCTAAAATGATTAATTTAATTTAATAAAAAAATGGTTAGTTATTTTGATATATATATTTCTATGTTATTTGTCATTTCAGGTTTTAGTAATGCTTATTTATAAAAATGTGGCACGAAATGATTTAATAACTAATAAAAGGCTTGCATTTACAAGTATTTGTTTAAATTAGGATATTTTTGTGTATATTTAGAGGTAAAATAATGTATATCGTCATTTTAGATTTATTTATTTTTAACAAAATAAGACAAGCTTCAATATAAAATTAGGGGATCTTCCTAGATATACATGCGTTAAAAATGCTTAGATTCCGGGACATGTCGTTTAGCGAATTTCACGGCATTCCTAAAATAATAATACGCTAGCATCTTTAGGTACGTATTTAATAATAATACCTCCCTAAACTCGGGTACACATTTATGTGACCCCAATCCAAATCCCAATGAAGTCGGAATACATAAAAATTGCAGACACATTTATGTGACGAAATTCGAGATATATTCTCACGACATTATAATTTTTCTTCTAAACAATAATAACGGTTCAGAGTGGTAATTTGCACATTAGTTCATATTTGTTAAAAATCAAATAATCAAGTCAAATATAACAGTTGAGTGACCGTGCTAGAACCACGGAACTCGGGAATGCCTAACACCTTCTCCTGGGTTAACAGAATTCCTTATCCGGATTTCTGGTACGCAGACTATTTAACAGAGTCAATCTTTTCCTCGATTTGGGATTCAAACCGGTGACTTGGGACACCATAAATCTCCCAAGTGGCGACTCTGAATTAATAAAAAAATCCTGTTTCGATTGTCCTTTAATTGGAAAAACTCCCTCGCGCCCTCGCGGGTGCGCGCCAAAAGGAGGTGTGACATTATTACCGTAAATCTCTCCTAAGTAATCACAACAATTTACTAGACGCACTCTCCCGAGTTATGCTAGCTGGCTTTGTTTATTACAGCTCACTTTATAATGCACCTAAGGCTTCGTTATCCCTAATCCCGCCTTTAAACCCTTGGTTATTGATCCCTCATATACTTTGGAAGTGGTATTGTTCAACAATTACCTAAATATGCACTCTCTCTCCCGAGTTATAAACATTAAATAGGCACAGTTAATCGAGAATCCTATTAATTACTTATAATTAGAACGTAGTTGAACAAATAGAGATTAAATCATACATTCTATATTAACATAACAAGAAGTTCATCATTCAATAGGTTCCATCAAAATCCTAGACTAAATATTTAGCTACTCATACAAGTATTCATCATAACAATAATAAAATTTATCACAAATGGTAAAACACAAAAGGAAGAAAGAAAGAACTTGATGTTTAATTATTCTTCTTGCCTCTTGCCTCTCCTTGCCTTGAACTAAGCTATGAAAACCTTGACATTCATCCTTTGGGCGAGCTGGATCTTCTATATGTTAAGTGAATTTACCCCCGAACTTTCAAGTTTATCCCTGAACTTTATTTTTCCGGATCTAGACTAGCGCGATCGCGCTAATGGCCGCGCATATGGCCTACTATTCTGCCTCGAATTCCTTAGCTAGCACGGTCGTGCTAGTGGACGCGTTAGTCTGGGTTATCATTTCAACTCTTCTTTCTCTCGTCTTTCCACATACTCAGTTCCTAGGGGCTTCCCTTGCTTCAATTTAGCTCCAATTACGGTTCTAAGTTCTCATACATGGCACTTACTCCTGCAAAATATGAAATTCATAATTAGAGCCAATTTATTATCATTTAACTATCTTATAACATTGAAATATAATCAATCTACGGCATAAACAGCCGCCAAATTACATGAATCTAGTCTATTATCATATATCATCCTCTTCCACGTGTATGTCATTATATGCTTCAAAACCTTTTCGTTTTGGATCTTTAAGAAGAAAAGGAGGAAGTTCTCCCTTTTTTTTTCTTTTTCTTTTTCCTCTTAGGCAATAACATCAGTTTATTAAGATCTTAATATATAGGAAGAAGTCAAGTGAAAAATGGGAAAATAAAGATTACGTTCTTAATGATATCTGACATAGGGGAGGTCTAATGTGTTACTTAGGGTTCATTGCTCGCACCATGTATTTATATTAAAAATAAGTAGATATTTATAAATATGTGACTGTGAACTCAATTATTATGTAATATAAATTAACTTGAGGAAGTGTTATAGAAATCCATAAAAGTCAAATCTTAAATTTTAGATCCGCCTCCGCTTCTCATCTCAAGATACAATTATCTCCGAGAATAAAAGAGACGCTCAATACCTTATATTGGTATATTACATCTTGATGTATAACAGTAATATTAACATGTAAATATGGTATGGGGAGATCCTTGTGAATACCAGTTATTTGGTGATAGAAATTTACATCCTTCAAGCCTGAGGTAGGAAACTATGAGCAATATCTAAGGCATGACTTTGGCTATAAAACACGTTAATGTCTAATTCGGGCATACCGTCATACTCTTTATAACAATATCCATGTATAACAATTATCTAGTAAAGTCATGTGTTTCTCAAAATCGATATTTCATGTTATCTTTTACCTTTTTATAATATGTTTTCTTACTTATGAGAATAACATCTATCTTTATAATGGTACGCTCTTTGTACCTTTCTATAAAAGTCAGGTAAAAAAAATCTAAGATTACAAATAATAAGTCTAAATTTTTGACGAAATATTTTAAAACTTTAATGCATCACGTATTATAAAGAATATATGTTATTTCATAATTAAAGATTTCATTCAATTTCAATAAAATCCTTTCGTATTTTTATTTCATTGCACAAAAGTTTAAATCAGTGGACATTTAGTTATAGATTTATTATTATTAGTTTTTTAATATTTAATTAGTAAATATTCATATCTTTTGAGATTTTAAATTTGAATAATTTTATTATATATAACATTAACAAAGGGAAAAATTATTTTTTAGATAATTTTACCCGTAACACCAAATGATACTTAAACATCAAATGTTGTCATAGATGTGTAACAATCCCACTAAAAAAGCTAAAAAAAAAAAAATCTAAAAAAAAGATGTTATTATCCAGAGGTTTGATTGTATATAGTTGAGTTTATTTTTTATGGCATGCTAAATTAAGACATGCTAATGTCTCATATAAAAATAAAACACAATGTTAGGTTTGAAATCTGGCTGGATTCGACACGAATAATATTGACAAGTGTAAAAATTTATTTTGAAGCTAAAATTAATAAAAAGACATATTGTTAAGTAAATAGAGAAACTGAAACATTATACTTGATTCACACTGAAACAGACTATGATTAGAGGCGGGAATATACTATGTAACTTTAATTAAAGTACAATAACTAGTAATAATAATATGTAACTTATGGTTCGATAAAGAGGGAGAGATCATTCCTTGTGAAAACCAGTTATTTGGTGATAGAAATTTACATCCTTCGCGTCATTGGTAGGACACTCTTAGCTCTATATATATATGTCTTAAGGCATGACTTTGGCTCTGAAACATCCTTTACATCTGTTGGATTCATTGTGGGATTCTTGAGCCAGATTTTGGCTCTGGCCATCAATTGACTTTGGGCTGCCAATGGAATCTGATCTGAGAGATAGAGATTCATACATCTGTAGCTCGACAATTTCCTTGCCTTCACATATGATCTTAACCTCACAGAACTCTGGTGCATTTTGCAATATCTGATAAGCCGTACCGTTACCTCTTCTTGACAACATTTTCCTATGATCATCAGAGGAATTTAATTAATCAATAAGATTAATAAGAGCAGCTTAAACCTAATGGAGAAGTTTAATAATAGTTTAAGTGATAGTAATTTTTTTTTTTTTTGCTCATACTTGATATTGGCTTTAGAAGTACCAAGAATCAGCTTTCTTATGTTGCACATAGGAATAAGATCCAGTATAGCTTTGCCTTCCATGTCACTCTCTATAAGAATTGTATCCACTTTAACCTGTTCAAAGTGGTATGAATATCATATAAAGTTAAAACTCTTTATAATAACTTCATTTGTTCCGATTTATATGATTGTTATAGCAAAGTACCGTTGTATAGAACAAATATTATGATATAACATGAAAATTGATTCCATAAAAAGCTTGGTTTTTATAGTGAATGGTTAATGACGATGCTGTTATTATAGAGGTGTGATTGTACCCTTAGAACTGTTTCTTGGTGGCGAAGACTGAAATTTTGTTAAGTAAGCTCAAAATTTATACATATATTTAAAAAGTAGTATGTAACCGATATACGAAAGATAATTTTCCGGCAAAAGGTGTTCAATTGACTATTAGCGTTGTTTCTGCATGTTACTAATTTGCTATAGGCAAATATGAAAAATTATGTGTAGTTTATTTGTGCACCTTGAAAGCAGTGCAGATCTCAACAAACTTTTTAAGGAACAGCCTCCTCTTGCCTCTTTCTTGAGCCATGAACTTCTCCTTCTGCTCTTCATTCACTTGGCTTATTGGAATCATTCCCACTGTTGTTTAATAAAATTTGGAAAATATATAGTGTACAATAACATAAATCAGATTTGATTTCAAAAGAAAATTGTCTTCAAGAAGGTAAAACGATCAAAAAAAACTTTTCTACTATACGAAATATTTTAATTTTACCCTCCGTTATATTTGGAGTCATACGTGCCCTTTCCTTTAGCACGTTGTCTCTACTTACTCTTTACCCTAACAAAATCTAATCCAAAGTATCATGGAGGATAATTTCTACTTCGACGCAAGAGTAAATAGATAAGTTTTGATCTTTCCAACGGAGTACAATGAAGACAATCCGGTACATAAAGTATCCAACCTTTACTTAGGATCTGGGGAAGGGTCTTATTCCAAGGGTGTGTGATATAGGCAGTCTATCCTGATAAAGCATCAATCATTGATTACACGGTTTAAACATGTGACCTATAGGTCACATGAAGTCAACTTGGCCGTTGCTCCAAGGCTCCCTTCTTTTAACCGAGTATATTGACAGGTGGAATCCATTCAGTTCAAGCTGGAACTACTGCTCTTTTAAAGTCAACGGCAAATACGAGGATATTTGCTATACGACAAGGGTATTTTGTATAATAGATAACTAAGGCAAATACGAGGATAACTAAGGGCAAATACGAGGATAACTAAGGGCAAAATTCAAATATTTTGTATAATAGATAGACAAATTTGGACAATTTCTCTTTCAAGAATGAAATAAGGGGTTAAGGGAATGGAATCAATGACTCTTTAGAAGGATATAACAAAGAATTTCTGTCCTTGTTAAACTCCACGCTAAGTAAATACCGCCAAATAGAATGCAACGGAGAGAATAACTACATAATAAAGGATTTTATGTATGTTTGATGTGTGTGTGTGTGAGAGAGAGAACTTACAAAGTGTAGGGATATACTTGGTTTGAGGAAAGATATGAATAAGAAAAACAATGGCAGAATTTGGATTGATTAAACCATGTTTGAGAGTCCAAAACAGTGCATCAATACTTGATTCCTCTTGGCTAATATTCTTATTCCAAACAGCAACATGAACAATATCATGAATATCTCCTCCTTTATTATTGAAATCAAAGGAAAATAAACTGGCTTGATCCATGTCACCCTCACTTCTTGTACCATCCAAACGGACCAAACCCCCATTATTGTGATCCATTTCAAACATATAACTTGTAGTAGAATAATAAAATTTCTCATCTTCTTCTTCTTTAATCTCATTGATCAAAGTGTCTGTGTTAGTTTGTTGACTTTGACACTCATCTTTGTAATCGGAATCATATTCACTCTTCATTGTTTTTGTCTTTGTGCTATCTTATTTGCTTCAAAAAGATTCAGTTGTTTGAAAAAACTCAGACAGAAAAGTTTAGGACAAGGGTTGCTATAAAGTGAGACATTTTTATCTTATGTACTAATGTCCCTATTAAGCAACCAACTTAATTAAAAAGAAACTCCTCACTTATTTGTGATTTTTGGAATTATAAGCAAGATATTCCTCTGAATATGCTTCATATATCAGCTGGCTGTTGATGTTATGTCATTATTTATCATGTAAATGTGCTATTTTTACACTATCTTGTCATCTTTATAGATTGTTTGGATGGTTATTACCTATTGTATTATATCGTATTGTTACTTTAAAAATACAATATTTTTTTTATTGTTATATAAATTTTATTGTATTATATCATTAAATCCGCCGTTACGTACGTACCACAAAAAATGTCACTTTATGGTACTACAAATTTAGTGTGGTTGTGTCGTTATCTTATTTTTTTCTCTCATCTTGTCTTTCCTTATTATTGGTGCCTTACTTTTCTCTCATTTTTCTCTCTCATTTTTTTCTCTACCCTTTTATATAATAACTCTACTTTGTACCTTACTTTTTCTTTATGATATTGGTAGTTTATTCTTTATATTATTGGTGCATGATATCATAGCGATGACAAATAATACAACCTGTCCAAATATTATATACATCAAAACGATATGGTACAAGACAATACAATACTACACAATACGTTGTGAAACGATACCTAGTTAACAACCGTCCAAAGTTTACTTGTTGTAACTAGGTAAGTCGCCTCATTTTTAGATTACATATTTTCTTTTTCTTTTTTTATGGAGATTACCAATGAATAACTTCGATGTATAAGTTAAACTCGAAAATGTGATCGCACTAGAAATTTACATGTAATTTATTTTAACCCCTTTATAGGGAAAAAATGGTAAATACATAAGTACTTTAATTGAATTTTGCACATCTAACTCGTAGTTGGTATGCATAAAAAATATGAATAATTAGTCAACTGCAACATTTATTCATTCATTTAAATAAACCAAACTTAAGAAATAAGTGATATGAATGATGTCATGAATAAAAGGTATTTAAATGTCGTGAAGTTATTCTGATAATGACTTCTAAAAGAATATGCGAAATAGCTACCAGAATCAAGCAATAGGAAATTGTCTAAGGTCAAATGCTTGTTTTATACAATATGTATAATTCCTCTTGATTATTAAAAATAAGTGAGATTAGTTGAACAGTGTGTGAGAATCAAAGATGTTTTTGACAATAAATCTAATGAATTCTTGTATTGGAATTCTAAATACTTGCACATTAGTTTTTTATATTAATCAAAGCATAATTAGTATATCCTCGACGTGATGCTTCATAAAATCTTGCTAGGTGTATTCTCTATTAAACTACTATACTAAACTATAGGGATAACAAATTTACAGTATGCATCTATAGTCCCTCTCTATAATAGCATCACTATATAAAATACTTTACTATAAAAGCCAAGCTTTTTCTGAACCAATTTGCATGTTATATACGGTCGAAATCAGGTATACTCAATTTTCAGGGTTCGAGGGATCGCCTTAAGTCCGAATTCAGGATGGATCGAGTTCGAGCTCGAGGGACCAAGATCGAGCTCAACGATAGAGTACAAGGTTCGAAGAATCAAATGTTCGAGGAATGTCAAAGCCTAATATGGCTCGTCTCGAGATAATGCCGTATGGATTTATGAAAGAATGAGCAAGATTCCTGCCACGTCACCAAGATCATGGCGTAAATCCCAAAATAGATTTGTACGAATCCGTACTAGACGGTTAGACAACTTTCCCAACAAGATTCTTTACTGTAAAAAGAAGTGTACCTTATTTAGGGTTCCCATTATATAAAGGGAACTCAATCATTTGTAAGATAATCTAATCATTGGCAAAGTGCTCAAAGTTCATCAGAATTGTCCGTTAGCTTTATTATTTCTGTTTTGTTGTTCTTGAACCATCTCGAGATCACTTTGGCTCGAGGTCGATACTACCTAGAAATATTGGTTTGATTTACTCATTTCTTTCATTTATATGTTATACTCCTTGATTATTAATTAGTATTGAACTAAAGCACGTATCTTTAAAACCACAAATCAAATTTAGCTGTTACTCGCATTTCGAGGTAAACAGTTTGGCGGCCACCGAATGGCTAAAGATAATAGTGATTATTTTATTCTTGATTCTCATAACACACATTATTTTCACACTTTTTCTTGTCAAGAATTTTTTATTCTCATGCTAAAACATGTCAAACTCGCAAAATGCACCTGTACACGACAATGATGATCTAGGATTTCATGGGGAAAATAACAATATAGTGGTAGGTGTACTATACCAATAAACACTGGGGAAGTGCCAAATATGAAACCATTTGATGTTTGTTCATACATTGCTCTGAACACGGATTTAGGCACAGACCCCGAAAGTGTACGCAGGGAAGCCCGATCTGGTGACCAAGGAACACGGACTATAGGTGTTAGGGGAGTCAGCCTCCAAGTGATATTCAAGATGCTACAATCTCAACAGATTGCTAGCGCTCAACTTCAAAATTAGTATAAAATTTCGAGTATAGACGAACCAGAAATTACTCGACATGCTGAACCAGTGCCAAAGAGATCATACGGTTGTGGCTCGATGCTTGAAGAAATCACCAAGAGGAATGAGTAATGGGAAAAGAAGATTGAGGATTATGATAAAAAGGTAGAGATATATAACTCTCGTGTTAATCAAATACCAGGGGCACCTCCAATCTTGAAAGGTTTGGATGCCAAAAGGTTCAATACAGAAGTTGTTCCCTCCGAGTGCGGCTCCGAAGCCTATTCCTAAAATGTTTCGCATGCCCGATATACCCAAATACAATGGGAAAACCAACCCTAATGATCATATTACTTTGTATACTTTCAGTATTAAATGAAACGATTTAAATGATGATGAGATCGAATCAGTATTGTTGAAGAGATTTGGGGAAACTTTGTCAAAGGGAGCCATGATTTGGTATCACAACTTGCCCCCGAACTCTATCGATTCATTTGTTATATTAGCAGATGCCTTCGTGAAAGCACATGCCGGGGCTATAAAGGTGGCAACAAGAAAATTAGACACTTTTAAGATAAGATAGAGGAACGATGAGATGTTAAAAGAGTTCGTATCCCGCTTTGAAATGGAGCGAATGGAATTTCCACTGGTCTTAGATGATTGGGCAGTACAAGATTTTATGGAGGGTTTGAATGAGCGGAATTTGGTCGCGTCTCGACAATTAAAGATGAATCTAGTCGAGTATCCAGCTGTGACGTGGTCAGACATACATAATCATTATCAATAGAAGATCAGGGTCGAGGACGACCAGTCGGGAGCCCCCTCGAGTTCAGTTCATCCTAATAGATTGGCAGCCAAGCCCTCGAGGGATACAGATATGGAATCAAGATCAAACAAGGAACGGTATCAGCCGTATGTCTATTGGGGAAACAACCGGTGTGTAACACTCCTCGGAATGATCAAAGAAATGATTGAGGTCAAAGATCTCGGGGACTCATGAGTAAAAATGGGTTTGATAAATATACCGAACTCGCGGAAGCACTTCGATTGTTGGAGTATAATTTTAGTGTGGATGCATCGGGGATCATGTCAGCTATTTGAAGAATCTAAGACACCAGGTGGCCCAGGCCTATTCAAACCGATCTTTCTCAAGGAAATCCAATCTTGATGTGTAAGTATCACACCATACATGGCCATAGAACCAAAGATTACATGCAGTTAAGGAAGAAGTAGCTCGGTTGTACAATGAGGGACATTTTCGAGAATTTCTCAGTGATCCAGCTAAGAACCACTTCAGGGAAAGAGATGCAAATAGAAAAAATGGGCAGGATGAACTGCAACATGTAATCCATATGATCGTTGGCGTAGTCGATGTCCCATAAGGGCCTATGTTCAAACGCACCAAGGTGTCAATCACCAGAGCAAAAATAGATTCAGAGCTACATGCTCGATGGTGTCCTATCATTCAATAACAAGGAAGCGGAAGGCATATCTTAGCCACACAATAACGCCTTGGTAATTTCAATTCTGTTAGATAAAATTCAAGTTAAACGCGTTCTAATGGATTCAGGTAGCTCAGATCGAGGGTTGTAGAGAAGCTCGACCTACATGATCAAATTTTACCTGCATATCGAGTCCTAAATTAATTTAATATAGCGAGTGAAACAACGAAGGGGGACATAATCCTACCAGTGAATGTGGCCGAAACTATCCAAGATACGAAATTTCATGTCATCAAAGGTAACATGAGGTATAATACACTTTTGAGGAGGCCAAGGATCCATAATATGAGGGTTGTACCTTCATCCCTTCATTAGATGATGAAATTCCCAACAGTGGATGGCGAGAAAATAGTCTACAAAAAACAACACTACAAAGGAAATGTTTGCAGTTGATGAGGTGACACCGATTCCAATGCCTTCAACCTCGAAACAATCGAGGGCAAAAGATAAACATGAAGCCAAAAAACAATCACCGATTTTAGTCCGATCGAGTCGGAGGAACAGGTAATTGAAGAAGAAGAAGAGGATTTATTTACTTCTCGAACTTTTTTTGTTCCTGAAGAGTGGAACGCAACCAAGTCAACGGCCGAGGAACTGGAATAGGTCATACTGATCAAGTACATGCCCAAGAAAAGGATATTCCTGGGAACGGGATTAATCCATGAACTCAAGAAAAACTCATTCAATTTCTTATCGATAATATGGATTGTTTTGCTTGGTCCCATTTGGACATAATAGGGATCTCGTAAGAAATATCAACGCATCGGCTAAGTATCGACCCTTGGTTCAAACCAGTAAAGCAAAAAAGGAGGCCCCTAACCCAACTTCTTAAATGGGGTCTAGTTGGGAGGTAAAATACCCTGAGTGGTTAGCCAACATAGTTGTAGATCCTAAAAAAGGAAACCAACTTAGAATGTGCGTAGATTATAAGGATTTAAACAAAGTATTCCCTAAAGACTCTTTTCCACTGCCTAACATCAATCGCATGATTGATGCCACAACCGGCTATGGGATCCTTACCTTTCTCGATGCCTACTCCGGGTACAATTAGATTTAGATGAATCCGGGGGACCAGGAGAAGACCTCATTTATCACTAAGTTTGGAACCTATTGTTACAACTTCATGCTAAAAAATGTAGAAGCTATATACCAATGTCTAGTTAACAAAATATTTGAGGAACAAATAGGTAGATCAATGGAAGTTTACATTAATGATATGTTGGTTAAGTTCCTGCACGCAGAGGACCATTTAACTATTTGTAGGAAACATTCAAAATCTTGAGAAAGTACAACATGAAGCTTAACCTAGAAAAATGTGCCTTCGGAGTCGGCTCGGTAACTTCCCCGGTTTCAAGGTATCACATCGAGATCGAAATCAACCCCGACAAGATCAAGGCCATCGAGGATATTACGCTCGTGGATAGTGTGAAGGCCTTGTAAAGGCTAACACAATGAATAGCCTCCTTGGGTCAATTTATTTCAAGGTCATCAGATTGAAGTCATAGGTTCTTTTCTATGTTAAAAACACAAAGGATTTCGCATTTTTCGCATTGGACCCCGAAATGCTAGCAAGCCTTAGAAAAATTGAAGCGAAACTTATGGAGCATGCCTTTGCTTCACACCCTAAAGGTAGATGAAAAGATTTACTTATATTTGGCAGTGTTAGAGATAGCGGTAAGTGGGGTACTAGTTTGAGAAGAGGAAGGTACGTAACTCCCTATTTATTATGTAAGCCGAACTCTAGGAGATGCTGAAACTAGCTACCCCCATTTAGAAAAGTAAGAACTTGTATTAATAAACGCATCTAGGAAGCTAAATCCATATTTTCAATGCCATCCCATATGTGTGTTAACCAGTTAGCCTCTCCGAAATGTTTTTCATAAGCCCGAAGTATTAGGCCGATTGGCTAAATGGGCAGTCGAAGTCGACGGGTACTATATCGAATATCAACCCCAAATGGCTATCAAGTCTCAAATCTTATCTGACTTCGTAACCAATTTTACATTGATACTCTTACCCAAAGTGGAAAAGGAACTTCTACTAAAATCGGGTACATCATCAGGGATATAGATCCTTTTTATGGGTAGTGCCTCGAATGTGAACGGGTCCGGGCTCGGTATTGTTTTGAAGCCACCAACAGGTAGTAATATTAGACAATCGATCAAAACTTCTAGGTTGACTAATAATGAGGACGAGTATGAGGACATGATTGCTGGTCTCGAGCTAGCTAAAAGCTTAGGGGCAGAAATCATTGAAGCCAAGTGCGATTCACTGTTGGTGGTTAATCAAGTAAACATAATCTTTGAAGTTCGAGAGGATAGGATACACGGTACTTGAATAAGCTGCAGGTAACTTTGCACCGCCTCAATGAGTGGACTCTAGATCATGTGCCTTGAGAACAAAATAATGAAGCCGATGCATTTTCCATCTTGGGGTCATCGGTTGAAGAAGATGATATCGTCCCAGGGACTATCGTTCGATTATTGAATCTGTTATTGAAGAGGGTGATGACGAGATAAATTCTACAAGTTTGACTTGGAATTGGAGAATAATTATATCGATTATTTGAAAAATGGAAAACTCCTATCGGATCACAAAGAATCGAGGGCCCTACGAACCAAGGCTGCTAGGTTCACATTAGATGAAGATAGAACATTGTATGGGAGGACGTTCGATGGACCATTAGCGGTATGTTTAGGTTCGGGGGACATCGATTATGTTCTTTGAGAAATCCACGAAGGTTTTGTGGGAATCACTTCGACGCCGAGTCTTTGGTTCGCATAATTATTAGAGCAGGGTATTACTGGGACAACATGGAAAATACACCAAGGAGTTTGTTAAAAAATGTGATAACTGTCAAAGGTTCGCACCAATGATTCACCAACTGAGAGAGAAACTACACTCAATCCTATCCCCGTGGCTTTTCTTGAAATCGGGAATAAAAATAGTCGGCCCTATACCAACGGCACCAGGCAAATCTAAATTTATTTCATTTACGATTGACTACTTTTTTAAATAGGTGGAAGCACATGACTTCGAGAAGGTCAGAGAAAAAAGAAGTTATCGACTTCATTTGGGACCATCATGTGTTGATTCGCGATAACCCCCAAAATCGTGTACGACAATGGAGCAATTCATCGGCAACAAGGTAAAGGAGTTCCTTGAAGCATACAAAATGGAGTGGATTTTATTAACACCATATCATCCAACCGCGAACGAAGAGGCCGAGTCAACAAAAAAACTATCATTTAAAACCTAAAGAAAAGTTTCGACGATGCAAAGGGAAAATGGAGAGAAGTTCTACTCAAGGTCCTTTGGGCATATCGAACGACATCAAAGTCCAGCATGGGGGATACTTCATTCTCTTTAGTATATGGCTCCGAGGCCTTAATCCCAGTCAAAGTCGGAGAACCCAACGCCAGGTTTCCGCATGAATCGAAGGAGTCAAATCATGAGTCTATGATTACTAGCCTTGAGCTATTGGATGAAGAAAAACTTGTTTGGATGACCGCTCAAAAGTAAAGAGTCGAGAGATACTATAGTAGAAGGACCAACCTTCAACTTTTCAGAATCGGGGACTTAGTTCTACAAAATTCCCCTCAATACTCGAGACCCAAATAAAGGGAAACTAGGCCTAAATTGAGAATGACCGCGTCGAGTCATCGGAGTTATCGGGAAAGGATCTAACAAACTTGGCATGATAGAAGGCGAGCAATTGTCAAAGAAATAGGATGTATCATTACTCAAGGATATTACCGCTAAGGTATGGATTTCTCCTTTTCCATTTAAATTTAAGGCTGACCGATTGCAGGTGTTCGATCGATTTCGAGGGAACCTCTCCACGCGAAGCCTTAGGTTTTAAAGCACGTGTTGCACTCTTTTTCCCTTAGATCGGATTTTGTCCCAAATGGGTTTTACCGACGAGGTTTCTAATGAGAAAACAACTATGTGCTACCTAAGGAGAACTCAACAATATCCAAGGCTTCTTTTCAATCAACCACAAATACTGGGGGAAACACCCTCGAAGGTTATATTTTCGAGGAAAATATTGCATGCTAGAGAAGGTCTTGATAATATGTGAATTTGACTATATTTATGCCCTAAATAATCACACTTTATTGTTGTTTTGATATTGTTTATGATGACAAAATGCTCTTATTAGTGTTTTTAGTGTGTTATAGGTACACATGAGCTAATGAAAACTAAAAGAGTGGTTTTGGAGTCAAAAGAAGGTGAAAAAGTCCAAGTGTGAAACAAGTCAAGAATTTGTGCTGAAAATAGCCGGAAGGACCCGAAGTACTGTTTGGCCACGGTTCCACCGCGACCGCGGTAGAAGAGGCATGCTGAACTTTTGAAGTATCAGAGGACTTGACCCACCGCGGTTGCACTGCGACCGCGGTCGAACCGCGGTGGAAGCTGGGATTTTTAAGGCTAAAAGTGTCATAACGCAAGTTGTGTAATCTAAACCCTATATATAATATTAGGATTCGCCCAAAGCAGGCAAGTATTTGTATTATTGACTATTTTTGCATGTAAACTAGTAAGAGAGAACTCTCTCAACATCTTCTTTCTTTTACATTGAATCTTTGATTATGAATTCAATTATCTATCTTGTTTTCTTGATTATGAGTAAATAAATTTTTATCTAAGGTTTTGATGGTACCTATTTGGTTGATGAACTTCTGGGTTATGTGATTACAAATTGTTAGCTAGATTTCTATTTGTTCAACTTTGTTCTTGTTGTAGTTAATTGATAGGAACCTCAATTAGCTGTGCCTATTTAATGTGCATAACTTGGAAAAGAGTGCATATTTAGGTAATTGTTGAACAACACTACACGTAGATTATTAGAGGAATATATAATTGTAGGCGTAAAGGCGGGATTAGGAATAACGAAACCTTGGGTGCAATATAAAGTGAACTGTGCAAATTAAAGCTAGCTAGGGTAGCTCGGAAGAGTGTAATAGTAAATTATTGTAGTTGCTCGAGAGAGAATTACGGTAAAAATAACTTTCATGATTGATAGAATAATATTGATAATTTGTATGAATATAAACAGAAGGGATTCCATCAATAAGGGAAATCAATGCCTTAGTCTTTCCTTTTATTCTTTTCATCACATTCAATTATTTCCTTCAATTCTTTAGTCTTGCAAAAGTTAGTTAGTAAAAATCATCCACAATTATATTCAAAAGTTTGGGAAGCTGATACAGGAGTATTATTGGGTTTTGAAAGTTGCAATTGATAGGTTAATTCTTGCAATTGATAGGTTAATTCTTTGTGGGATCGACTCTAGACTTAATAGACCGGATTATATTGACAGCGACCGTTATTTGGGCGTGGATCAATTTTGGCACCGTTGCTGGGGATTTAACGGAATTATCAATTGCCATTGATAGAACTACAAGATTCTCGTGTAGTCAGGTTCTTTCTACACACTTTACATTGAAAATTTTGACGGTTGTTGAATTGGGTGCTTAGGTGCATGCCTAGGAAATCTGCAAGGACTGGAGAACTAATTAAAGGACTCCCAGACCTAGAGAAAACTTTTCGGGCACGTAACAGGGCACCCAGACAACTTCAGCAATCTCAGCAACCATTTAAAATCGATTTCGATATAGGAGACGTGAACGACCCAAACCAACAAGTTGGGTTGAACGTACAGGAGGCGCAGGAGGCGCATGAAGGTGCTTTGTTCGATTGGGCACAACCAACTGCTGATAATTTGGAAACTACCATTATTGTGCCAGCCATTCAAGCTGAGTCATTCTAGATTACTAATAACATGCTACACTTGTTGCAAAACAATGGATTATTTTTTGGGACTCAGGTTGAAGATCCACAACAGCACCTGAAGAACTTTCTTTCTATATGCAAGACGCAGAGGCAGCCAAACATGACACCGGAAGCTATCAGGCTGTTGTTATTTCCATTCTCAGTTATAGGGGCTGCACATGTATGGCTCAAGTCACTTCCCATAAACTCTATAGCAACATGGGATGAGTTAGTCAAGCAATTCCACAATAAGTTTCATCCACCTAACAAGATAACTCAGCAAATTGATGAGATTGTAAGCTTCAAGTAGAAACCAATGGAGACATTACATGAAACTTGGGGCAGATTCAAAGGTATGCTGGTTATGTGTCCTCACCATGAGGTTCCCGAATAGATGTTGGATCAAAGGTTCTACATGGGGCTTTCAGACAACATGAGAAATATAGTAGATGCCTCAGCAGGGGGGGCTTTTCTGATCAAGACATGGAGAGAAGGCCAGAATTTGCTTGACAAGATGGCTAAGAACTCCGAGTGGACAACCAGGAATGCTCCTATCACTCCAGTGGTACACTCTGTACCTCTAAATCCTTCCAACACTATGGGGGAAAATATGGCTACTTTATTGACACAAATGAGCATCCTGACGAAGAAGGTGGAAGAATCTGGGGTCAAGCAGCAGGTTCATATTGTAGATACTACCAATGGTGGTTTATGCACATATTGCATTAACCAACCCATAGGTAATCCATAGGCTGCAGACCAAGAACATCATCAGCATGAAGACATGAACTATGTGGCTAATTATGGAGGGCAGTGACAGGGTAACCAGAGTTGGGGTCAGCAGGCTCCACAGCAGTACAGGCCTCCTGAGCCACAGTATAATGCAGCAGGTATGAGGCCACCAATCAATATGGCTTCATATCCTAGACCTCGGAATTTCAACAATCAGCAGTAGGGGTATCATCCACCTCCACCACAACATGGGGGTAGACATGACGATGGGTTCGCAAGGTTGGAAGCTATGATGCAGCAGGTAATTAGGTCACATGCCAAAACCAATGAGAGGATAGATGCACATGACTCAGCTATCAAGAATATTGAGGTACAGGTGGGCCATATTGCTATGTCACTTAACAATCAACCTCAAGGGACATTGCCTGCAGACACACAAACAAACCCAACGGATCAAATCCCAAAGCAGCTGATGACAGTTAATCTGAGAAGCGGTAGAGATCTTGATGCTGAGCAAGAAAGAGATATAGGCAATTTACAGGATGAGACACTCGCTCCAGTACCCATTGAACTGGATGAGTCGACCGTGTTGACAGAAGTTACAGTCCAGCCAGTAGCTGAAAATAATGATGTGCAGCAGGGAACGAAGAAAGCAGCTGAACCGGTAGAACAGCCGGTTGTGGAACAGGTTATAGAGAATGAAAAATCCCAAGTGATTGGGAAGAAGAGGCCTCCAGCCCCATTTCCCCAAAGGTTGGCCAAGAACCAGAAAGAGGAGCAATATAAGAGATTCTTCGAGATGCTCAAGCAAATCCAGGTAAACATTCCCTTTATTGAAGCTTTGAAAGAGATTCCTGGGTATGCTAAGATGATGAAAGATTTGATGTCGCAGAAATTTGATTTCCAAGACTTGGTCAATGTAACTCTTACACATACATGTAGTGCAGTGGTCTCTAGACCTATAGCTGAGAAGCTATCTGACCCAGGTAGCTTTGCTATTCCATGCACTATAGGAAACTTTGCCATTGCTAAGGAATTATGTGATTTGGGGGCTAGCATAAATCTTATGCCCTTGGTGATCTATAAGAGGCTGGGCATCGGGAGAGCCAGGCCTACTTCTCTACTATTATAGCTTGCTGACAGGACGGTTAAGCGTCCATTCGGGATATTGGATGATGTGCTCATTCAGGTGGGGAGGTTTGTGTTTCCCGTCGATTTTGTGATTCTTGACTGCAAGGTGGACGAGGAGATTCCTATAATCTTAGAAAGACCATTCCTAGCCACAAGGAAAACATTGATTGATTGTGAGATCGGAGAACTCAAGATAAGGCTAAATGAGAGGAGATCATATTCAATGTACAAAAATCTATGAGGCGCCCTAGAGAGTTTGCAAATTGCTCTCTCATTGATGCAGTAGATGTGATAGTGGAGACAGATGATGTAGAATTGACAGCTGAAGATCCACTTCAGGCATGCCTGATGAACTTAGAAGAGGTAAATTGTGAAAGCCTGGTAGAGTAGGTTCTATCTCTGCAAGGCAAGGGGTTTTGGGATAGAGAGTTGGAGTTTGAACCTCTACACTTAGAAAAGAGAGAGACCCCTCCAGCAAAACCATCCATTGAGGAGCCACCAAAGCTGGAATTTAAGCCATTACCAGCTCATCACAGGTATGAATTTCTAGACCCTAACTCCACTTTACCTGTTATTATCTCATCTGGTTTGCTAGATGTGTAGGCTAAAAAGCTTATACATGTACTCAAGGAATGTAAAACTGCCATTGGTTGGACCATGGCAGACATAAAGGGGATCATCCCCACATACTGCATGCACAAGTTTCTCCTGGAAGCGGGGCACAGACCCTCCAGGAAATGCACAAGAAGGCTGAACCCGAATATGAAGGATATGGTGAAAAAGAAAGCGATAAAGTTGCTAGACACGGGGTAGGTCCCAGGTAAGTTTTCTCACCCTTATGTGCTTTACATTGATTATTATGCCATGGGGACATGTCATGATTTTAAGTGTGGGGTGGGAGACTTATCTTGTATTGTATGTTGTACATAGTAGATATAGCTGTATAGTATAATAGCTGGCTTGGCCCGATGATGGACACTTGGCGACAGGTTTCTTAAGGGTCTAAGTCGGAATAAAAACACAAAAAAACCAAAAATTTGAAAAACAAAATCGAAATATATGAGTAGAGGGCTCTTCTTGATGATGGACTACTTGGACAAGTACTCTTGAGGGAAGTAGTCCATGTAGGAATATTTTCTTTCTTTTCTTTTCTTTTTCTAGGTAATGTATCACCTCCCCCTTGGTTTTTCTTTTGACCACGGTTCATTTTCAAGGGTTTTTATTGAACCGGGTTAGGTAGATTTTTCTTTTTAGGATTAGAGGGTAAAGGTTAACTTGTAACCCCAAGTATGCACATTAACAAAACTAAAATGAACTTGAGAGTGTATGATCTAAGCTTGACTGTGGATTCTAGGATATGCCTTAAATTGCACAATACAGCTTGCTTGAACATTGATAGGACTTTGTAGATGAACCCGATTCTAAATGAGTTGCATGCTAAGTGTGTGTGAGCTTTTACTTTCATTATATGTTTTACATGATACCTAGAACTTGCCCTGTGTGTGTGCAAAGCGAAATAGAAGTTGTTTAGTTATAGAGATGATAGATGAATTTCTTTGTGTAACCCCATAAATCAATAAACTATGAATTCACCTGTACATAATATCCTAGTTAACCACAGTTGAGCCTTAAGCCTGTTCTTTGATAACCCCTATAATGTTCAACAAAATCTATATCATATATTGTTGTACCTTACCTCCTAGAAGCACTTGTGTTGTAATGAATATGCAAAAGTCAAAGTGTGGGGTAAAGGAAAATTAAAAAAGGGGAAATCAAGAATGAATGGTATAAAATGGTGAACCGGCAATATGCAGTAAATGCTTTACAAAGCAATGAAAAAAATATATATTGTGTATATATATAAATAAGAAAGCCAGTTACACCAACAGAAAAATGGGGATTAAAAGTGAATAAAAGGTGAAGGAATGTTTAGGGGAAGCATAATGAAAAAGCTTAAAGGGAAGTTGTGAAAAAGAAAGTGCTTAGGGAGGTTAGCCACTATAACCAAAAGTATCCTACCCGTCCCATAGCCTACATTACAACCATTAAAGACCTCTTGATCTGTGATTAAATAACTCGATTAGTGGAGTATTACACTAGGGGCAAGCCTATGGTGTATCTGTATGCATATGAATGCTCTTTGTTGAGAGTGAGTGAAATTTTTCCTATATCTATAAGTTCCATGTTCTAAATTGTTTATGTGTGGGAACTTCTCTAAATAAATTGTGTGAGGGCATGTAACCCAGGAAGAAAATGGTAAGTTTGCTAGTTTGTGATAATAATTAGAGAAAGCAATGATGTGCTGGCATTTGAGTTTACAGTTGAGTAAGGAATGTGCATGTCTTAGGATAATCATGAAAGATAGTGTCACGACCCGGATTTTTCCCCAACATCGGGATCGTGATGACGCCTACTCGTGGTAGCTAGGCAAGCCACTTTATTCACACTATCCTGTTTTTAGCAATACTTCATATTCAATTAAACAACCAAACCAAAATCTTAATTAAACAAGTGCGGAAGACTTTATAAAAATAGAAATAAGTAGTTTCAAGGTAACTGATACTGACATCCTCTACCCAAGACGTGGAGTCACCAACTCACGAACTACTACTGAATACTACACATAAAAGTCTGAAAGAAATATAACATAATCTGTTTGTCTCGGAACAAAGAGACTACAACTAGTAACATAAGTAAAAGGAAGAGACGCCGGGCCTGCGGACGTCTGCAAGCTACCTCGGTCTCAAATATTATCAACTCCCACGCAAAAGATCTACTGCTGCTACTCCTGATCCAAACCTGGACCTATGCAAAAACGCACAGAAGTGCAGTATCAGCACAACCGACCCCATGTGCTGGTAAGTGCCTGGCCTATCCCAGCGAAGTAGTGACAAGCCTAGGACCAGACACCTACATAAACCTGTGGAGTTCCATATATGTGTATACCACAAAATAACGAGAAATAACCAAGTAATAACACAATAAGGAATATCTCAAAAGAACTCAACAATTAATAATAGTTAATAAGTTCACAAGGAAAATAAAGAATAATAAAAAAAAACAAGTAATATCAAGTCAAGGTATGGCAAGTAGTTGCACGGCATCACCATTCGTGCTTGTACTCTCATCCTCACCAAATAAGTAAATAAAGTGCACGGCATCACCCTTCGTGCTTTTACTCTCATCCTCACATCCATGGTACGGCATGATCCTTCGTACATGGTTCAACAACAAGGCACGGCATGATCCTTCGTGCATAATCAACAACATGGCACAACATTAACCTTCGTGCATAATCAATAAAACATGGCACGACAATAACCTTTATGCATAATCAATAAAACATGGCACGACATTAACCTTCGTGCATAATCAATAAAACATGGCACGACATTAACCTTCGTGCATAAATAATAAATCAAGGCACGACATCACCCTTTGTGCATTATCACTCTTCCTCACCCAAATAACAATTACAGTTAAGGGAAAAGAATGAAACAGAAAAACATAAACCGTCCCAGCAAGGGCAATCAATAATCATCTTCACAACAAGTCCCGACAAGGGAGAACAATAACAATTCTACGACCCGGCAAGGGTTCAACAATTTAGCTTCAAATATGTCTCACAATAAGTATTAACAACGACTCATGGTCATACTAGACGCCAGTGTATAGATGCTTGTCACCACAGCCCATACACCGCACTCGATCACATAACACATAGCATATAATCCAATTCCCTCAAGCTAGGATAGAACAAACACTTACCTCGAATGTTTACGAACAACTCAATCCGTGGCAATGCCTTTTCCTTTCGAATTTGGCTCCAATCCAATCGTATCTATACACAATTGATTTAATATCATCAATATTACTCAACAAACTAATTCATAAGGCCAATTACAACTTTTACAACATTCTGCCCGGAATAGTGAATTTCGACCCCGGGCCCACATGGTCGGAACTCGGGATTCGGACCAAAATCCAGTTACCCATTCCCCCACGAGTTCAAGTATATGATTTGTTCCAAAATCGGACCTCAATTCGAGGTCCAATTTCCCAATTCATGAAAAACCTTATATTCTACCAAAAAAAAGAAATTCTACCATGAAAACCTTTGATTTCTATTGAAAAACATGTTTAATGTTGTTAAGAATTGAAAGAATTAAGTAAAAAGTGACTTACAATTGCTTTGAAGAAGAGGGAGCTCGTGAAAAATCGCCAATGGGTGTTTTTGGGTTGTGAAATGTGAAACATGAAGCTGGAAATCGTGATTTACAGGTCTCTGTGTTCGTATTTGCGAACATGGGTTCGCAATTGCGAACCCCGACCAATTTCTGGTGTTTGAAAAATAAGCTAAGGATGGAAAGTTCGCATTTGCGAACTTTTGTTCGCATTTGTGAAGCCAAGGCAATACTGGGGTGTTCGCATTTGTGACACAATGTTCGCATTTGCGAACAAGACTGGCTCCAAGGGACCTTCGCATTTGCGAAGCCTGGCTTAACACTGAAGGCCTCGCATTTGCGAGGTTGTGTTCGCATTTGCGAACCCAAGCATTTGCGAACGCAAACAGTCCTGGGCGCCCTTCGCATTTGCGAACCCTGCCTTGATGTGCCACCTTCGCAATTGCGAGAAATGCTTCGCAATTGCGAAGCCAACAACTGGGTGAAAAACCAGCAGTGCAAAAATTCAGAATTTGATCCAACGGCCTATCAAATCTTTACCCGAGCCCCCTAGGCTCCAAACCAAACATGTACACAACATCAAAAACACATTACGAACTTGTTCGTGCGATCATATCGCCAATATCACATCGTTTTCATCAAATCAAGCCACAAGTTCATGATTTTCATACTTTTGGTTTTCAAAACTTACAAACTTGGAACTCAAGGTCCAAAACATATCAAACGACATCCGAATGTCGTCAAACTTTGTAGAAAGTACATATATAATATTTAAGACTTGTACCGGGCATTGGAACCAAAATACGAGCCCGATAGCAAGGTCAATTAATTCATTTTTCTTTAATAATTACATCAAAAACAATTTCACAGAAAAATTCATAACTTGGGCTCTAGGCCTCAGAATTCGACTCCGGACGCATGTCCAAGTCCCATATTTTCCTACGGACCTTTCGGGACCATCCAATCTCGGGTCCGGGTCCGTTTACCAAAAATGTTGACCGAAGTCAACCATATCAATATTAATATCATTTTTCTCCAAATTTCTCATAGGATTCATATTTTCATCACAAAAACTTTCCGGCCACATGCCCGGATCGTGCACGTAATTCGAGGCAACATAGAATGAGATTTTCAAGGCCTCAGAAGCTCGAAATGATTAATAAAATAAGTGATGACCCTTTGGGTCATCACAATCTCCACTTCTAAAAGAACCGTTCGTCCTCGAACGGACAAAAGAAAGAACTACCTGAGTCAGGAAACAAATGTGGGTAGCGATTCCGCATATCAGACTCGGACTCCCAGGTCGATGCCTCAGGAGGCTGACCTCTCCACTGAACACGCACAGAAGGATAACTCTTCGACCTCAACTGTTGAACCTGCCGGTCTAGAATGGCCAGCTCCTCCTCGTAAGATAAATCATTGTCCAATTGAATAGTACTAAAGTCTACACATGTGTGGGATCGCCGTGGTATCTCCGAAGCATAAATACATGAAAAAATGGATGCACGGTAGATAGGCTAGGCGGCAAAGCTAGTCTGTAAGCCACCCCTCCCACTCTGTCTAGAATCTCAAATGGACCAATATACCTAGGGCTGAGCTTGCCCTTCTTCCCGAACCTCATCACACCCTTCATAGGCGACACTCGAAGCAATACTCGTTCACCAATCATGAAATCTACATCTCGAACCTTACGATCCGCATAAGTCTTCTGCCTGGACTGAGCTGAACGCAATCTCTCCTGAATAGTCTTGACCTTATCCAAGGCCTCCTGAACTAAGTGTACCCAACAACCGAGCCTCTCCCAATTCAAACCATCCAACTGGAGATCGACATCACCTACCATACAACGCCTCATACGGGGCCATCTTGATGCTAGACTGGTAGCTATTGTTGTAGGCGAACTCTGCTAATGGCAGAAACCGGTCCCACGAGCCTCCGAAATCAATAACACAGGCTCGAAGCATGTCCTCTAGAATTTGAATAGTCCTCTCGGACTGGCCATCCGTCTGAGGATGAAATGCTGTACTCAACTGAACCTGGGTACCTATCTTCTACTGGACCGCTTTCAAGAACCGCGAGGTAAACTGCGTACCCCGATCAGAAATAATAGATACTGGCACCCCATGAAGACGAACAATCTCCCTAATGTAAACCTCCGCTAACCTCTCCGACGAGTAGGAGACAGATACTGGAATAAAGTGTGCTGACTTGGTCAACCTATCAACAATGACCCAAATAGCATCAAATTTCCTCCGAGTCAAAGGAAGTCCAGTAACGAAGTCCATAGTAATCCGCTCCCATTTCCACTCGGGAATTTCAATCCTCTGGAATACACCACCGGGTCTCTGGTGCTCATATTTCACCTGCTGACAATTTAGACACCGAGCGACATACACAACGATATCTTTCTTCATTCTGCGCCACCAATAGTACTGCCGTAAGTCCTGGTACATCTTCGCGGCGCCCGGGTGAATGGAATACCGCGAACTATGGGCCTCCGCTAAGATCAACTCTCGAATCCCTTCGACATTGGGCACACAAACTCGACCCCGCAATCTCAATACCCCATCATCATCTAGATTTACCTTTGTGGCACCTCCCCGCTGTACTGTACCTCTCAAATCACGCAAATGAGGATCATCAAATTGCCTCTCACGGATACGCTCTAATAGAGAAGAACGAGCAACCGTGCAGGCTAACACCCTGCTAGGCTCAGAAATGTCTAATCTCACGAACCGGTTGGCTAAGGCCTGGACATCTAGAGCAAATGGTCTCTGACTTACCGGAATGAATGCAAGACTACCCATGCTGGCAAACTTTCTACTCAATGCATCGGCCACCACATTGGCCTTACCTGGGTGATATAAGATAGTAACATCATAGTCTTTTAGCAACTCTAACCTTCTCCGCTGTCGTAGATTTAGCTCCTTTTGCTTGAACAAGTACTGTAGGCTTTTGTGATCAGTGTACACCTCACATGTCACACCATATAGATAATGCCTCCGGATCTTTAAGGCATGAACCACTGCTGCTAACTCAAGATCATGAACTGGATAATTCTTCTCATGTATTTTTAGCTGTCTCGAAGTATAAACGATAACCTTACCATCCTGACTCAATACCGCTCCAAGCCCTATACGAGATGCGTCACAATACACCGTATAAGGTCCCGCCCCCGTAGGTAGTATCAACACCGGTGCGGTGGTTAAGGCTATCTTGAGCTTCCGAAAGCTTGCCTCACACTCCTCTCACCACTCTGGAACTGGACACCCTTCCGGGTCAACCCGGTCATCGGGCCGCAATAGAAGAAAACCCTCTACAAATTGACGGTAGTGACCCGCCAATCCCAAGAAACTCCGGATCCCAGTCACCGAAGCTGGGTCGAGGCCAATTCTGGATCGCCTCAATCTTCTTTGGGTCCATCCGAATACCTTCCACCGATACAATGTGACCCGTAAATGCTACCGAACTCAGCCGAACTCACATTTCGAAAATTTGGCCTATAGCCGGTTATCCTTCGCAGTCCGAAGAACCACTCGAGGTCGTCGCTCGTGCTCTTCCCGGTCGCGGGAGTATACCGGGATGTCATCTATAAAGACTATCACGAACAGATCTAAGTAAGGCCCGAATACCCGATTCATCAACTCCATGAATGCTGCGCCGGGGCATTGGTCAATCCGAAGGACATGACCAAGAACTCATAATGCCCATATCTAGTGCAAAGGTTGTCTTAGGAATGTGAGCCGCCCTGATCTTCAACCGATGGTAGCCCGACCTCAAGTCTATCTTTGAGAATACCCTCGCTTCCTAGAGCTGGTCAAACAAATCATCAATCCTCTGCAGTGGATACTTATTCTTTATCGTCACTTTGTTCAATTGCCGGTAATCAATACACATCCGCATCGAGCCATCTTACTTCTTTACAAATAATACAGGTGCTCCCCAGGGGTAAACACTGGGCCTGATAAAGCCCTTCTCAAGAAGGTCTTGCAACTGATCTTTCAATTTTTTTAATTCCGGTGGGGTCATACGATAGGGTGGAATAGAGATGGGCTGAATGCCCGGTGCCAGATCAATACAGAAATCAATATCCCTGTCGGGTGGAATGCCCGGCAGGTCTGAAGGAAAAACCTCAGGAAACTCCCGTACAATAGGGAATGACTCAATAGAAGGAACCTCTGCGCTGGAATCACGAACATAAGCCGGATAAGCTAGACACCCCTTCTCGACCATGCGTCGAGCCTTAACATAGGAACTAACAGTGCGAACGGAGTGGCTTGAGGTACCCTTCCACTATAGTCGGGGTGATTCTGGCAAAGCCAAGGTCACGATCTTAGCATGACAATCTAGAATAGCATGGTATGGGGACAACCAGTCCATCCCCAATATGACATCAAAATGCACCATGTCCAAAAGCAACAGATCAACACGGGTCTCAAGACCCCCAAATATAACTACACACGAACGATGCACTCGGTCGACTATAATGGAGTCACCCACCGGTGTAGACACATAAACTGGAATATCCAGAGCATAGCTGGGCACGGCCAAATACGGTGCAAAGTAGGAAGACACATATGAATATGTAGATCCAGGGTCAAATAATACTGAAGCACCTCTGCCACACACAAGAATGGTACCTGTAATCACGGCATCTGATGCCTCTACCTCTAGCCTGGCTGGTAAAGCATAGAATCGGGGATCGGCACCTCCCATCCGAGCTACGTCTCTAGGACGGCTATCAACTGGCTGGCCTCTACCTTTGGCTGGACGGTCTCCACCTCTACGGTCTCGACCTCCACCTCTATAATCTCTACCCCCGCCTCTGGCTGGCTGGGCAGGCTGAGGGTCAGCTGGTGCCTGAATCATAAGACGAGGGCCCCGCTGCTGAGAGTTGCCCGTTGCTCGAGGGCAGTACCTGACAAAATGACCGGGGTCACCACAACCGTAGCAACTCTTAGACTGATAGGGCTGCTGGCCCTGACGACCTGAATGGCCTCCATGAACACTCTGAAGAGGCTGAGCATTAATAGGAGGCTGATCTAAATACTGCCCACGAAACCCACGATCACCTGGTCCACCCTATGAAGCCTAAAGGGCGGAATGGAAAGGCCTGGAAGACTGGCCCCTGTCAAAAGATTCTCTGCCACCAGAAGAAGAACCACTAAACCTGCCTGAATGACGAGGCCTCTTGTCTGAAGAATAACCTCTTCCCCGAGCAAGAGCCATCTCAACTCTACGTGCTGCATTGGCTGCCTCCTGAAATGAAATATCATTCCCCACTCCCATCGCCATCTGAAGTCTAATTGGCTGATTAAGCCCATCTATGAACCTCGCGGACCCTCTCCCGCTCCGTGGGAAGTATCACCACCGCATGACGAGCCAAATCAACAAATCTCGTCTAATACTGAGTGACCGTCATAGTGCCCTGATGGAGGCGCTCAAACCGCCTCCGAAGTGCATCCCGCTGAAGTAGCAGGGAGAAACTTCTCCGGAAATAGCTCTGCAAACTGATCCCATGATAAAGCTGGGGACCCCGCTGGTCGAGTCAAGCAATAATCCCTCCACCAAGTCTTGGCGGATCCCGAAAGCCTGAATGTACACAGAAGTCAACTCCATTGGACTCCACGATCCCCATAGTCTTGAGAATCTCGTGGCAACCGAATAAGAAATCCCGAGGATCCTCCGATGTGGCACCGCTGAAGGTAGTGGTAAACAGCTTGGAGAACCGATCAAGTCTCCATAAAGAATTCGAAGTCATGGCCGCTCCATCTCCGGCATGAGCCGTGGTACCTGACTGAGTGGCCACAGCTGGCTGAACCACTGGTGCCTGAGGCTGAGGAGCTACTGGCTCCGGAGTACGAGCAATAGGAGTCTGGGCCCCTTCTCCAGCCTGAGAAGCGGCTGGTGCAACCGATAATAAGCCTGCTCTGGCAACGCTGTCCATAAATCCCGCTATCCCGACCAAAGCCTCCCGAAGATCCGGGGTAAATAAAGCCTCTCCCGGGACCCGAGCTGGGCCCACCTGGAGCTGCTGGGACCGGAACCTCCTCGTCAATCTCAATATGAGGCTCCACCTCCGGAGTAGCTGCCGGGGGCTGAGCTCTACCCCTACCACGGCCTCGGATATGGCCTCGGCCCCCGCCCTGCAAGATACCTCGGTCTCAAGATGCTCCACTCCCACGCAAAAGATCTACTGCTGCTGCTCCTGATCGAAACCTGGACCTGTGCAAAAACGCACAGAAGTGCAGTATCAGCACAACCGACCCCATGTGCTGGTAAGTGCCTGGCCTATCCCGGCGAAGTAGTGACAAGCCTAGGACCAGACACCCACATAAACCTGTGCAGTTCCACATATGTGTATACCACAAAATAACGAGAAATAACCAAGTAATAACACAATAAGGAATATCTCAAAAGAACTCAACAATTAATAACAGTTAATAAGTTCACAAGGAAAACAAAGTATAATAAAAAAAAACAAGTAATATCAAGTCAAGGAATGGCAAGTAGTTGCACGGCATCACCCTTCGTGCTTTTACTCTCATCCTCACCAAATAAGTAAATAAAGTGCACGGCATCACCCTTCGTGCTTTTACTCTCAACCTCACATCCATGGTACGGCATGATCCTTCGTACATGGTTCAATAACAAGGCACGACATGATCCTTCATGCATAATCAACAACATGGAACGGCATTAACCTTCGTGCATAATCAATAAAACATGGCACGACATTAACCTTCATGCATAATCAATAAAACATGGCACGACATTAACCTTCGTGCATAATCAATAAAACATGGCACGACATCACCCTTCGTGCATAAATAATAAATCAAGGCACGACATCACCCTTCGTGCATTATCACTCTTCCTCACCCAAATAACAATTACAGTTAAGGGCAAAGAATGAAACAGCAAAACATAAACCGTCCCAGTAAGGGCAATCAATAATCATCTTTACAACAAGTCCCGACAAGGGAGAACAATAACAATTCTACGACCCGGCAAGGGTTCAACAATTTAGCTTCAAATATGTCTCACAATAAGTATTAACAATGACTCACGGTCATACTAGACGCCAGTGTATGGATGCTCGTCACCACAGCCCATACACCGCACTCGATCACATAACACATAGCACATAATCCTATTCCCTCAAGCTAGGATAGAACAAACACTTACCTCGAATGTTTACGAATAACTCAATCCGTGGCAATGCCTTTTCCTTTCAAATTTGGCTCCAATCCAATCGTATCTATACACAATTGATTTAATATCATCAATATTACTCAACAAACTAATTCATAAGGCCAATTACAACTTTTACAACATTCTGCCCGGAATAGTGAATTTTGACCCCGGGCCCACATGGTCAGAACTCGGGGTCCGGACCAAAATCCGGTTACCCATTCCCCCACGAGTTCAAGTATATGATTTGTTCCAAAATCGGACCTCAATTCGAGGTCCAATTTCCCAATTCATGAAAAACCTTATATTCTACAAAAAACAAGAAATTCTACCATGAAAACCTTTGATTTCTATTGAAAAACATGTTTAATGTTGTTAGGAATTGAAAGAATTAAGTAAAAAGTGACTTACAATTGCTTTGAAGAAGAGGGAGTTCGTGAAAAATCGCCAATGGGTGTTTTTGGGTTGTGAAATGTGAAAAATGAAGCTGGAAATCGTGATTTACAGGTCTCTGTGTTCGCATTTGCGAACATGGGTTCGCAATTGCGAACCCCGACCAATTTCCGGAGTTTGAAAAATAAGCTAAGGATGGAAAGTTCGCATTTGCGAACTTTTATTCGCATTTGCGAAGCCAAGGCAAATGCTGGGAGGTTCGCATTTGCGACATAATGTTCGCATTTGCGAACAAGGCTGGATTCAAGGGACCTTCGCATTTGCGAAGAATGCTTCGCATTTGCGAAGCCTGGCTTAACACTGAAGGCCTCGCATTTGCGAGGTTGTGTTCGCATTTGGGAACCCAAGCAGTCTTGGACGCCCTTCGCATTTGTGATCAAGGATTCGCATTTGCGAACCCTGCCTTGATCTGCCACCTTCGCAATTGCGAGAAATGCTTCGCAATTGCGAAGCCAACAGCTGGGTGAAAAACCAGCAGTGCAAAAATTCAGAATTTGATCCAATGGCCTATCAAATCTTTACCCGAGCCCCCCGGGCTCCGAACCAAACATGTACACAACATCAAAAACACATTACGAACTTGTTCGTGCGATCATATCGCCAATATCACATCGTTTTCATCAAATCAAGCCTCAAGTTCATGATTTTCATACTTTTGGTTTTCAAAACTTACAAACTTGGAACTCAAGGTCCAAAACATATCAAACGACATCCGAATGTCATCAAACTTTGCAGAAAGAACATATATAATATTTAAGACTTGTACCAGGCGTCGGAACCAAAATACGAGCCGATACCTAGGTCAATTAATTCATTTTTCTTTAACAATTACATCAAAAATAATTTCACAGAAAAATTCATAACTTGGGCTCTAGGCCTCAGAATTCGACTCCGGACGCATGTCCAAGTCCCATATTTTCCTATGGACCTTTCGCGACCATCCAATCTTGGGTCCGGGTCCGTTTACCAAAAATATTGACCGAAGTCAACCATATCAATATTAATATTATTTTTCTCTAAATTTCTCATAGGATTCATATTTTCTATCACAAAAACTTTCCGGCCACATGCCCGGATCGTGCACGTAATTCGAGGCAACATAGAATGAGGTTTTTAAGGCCTCAGAAGCTCGAAATGATTAATAAAATATGTGATGACCCTTTGGGTCATCACAGATAGCTTTTGTGACATATTTTGGGGGAGACATTAATAAAATTGGCCTAAAATGTGATTAAGGTTGCTCGAGGACGAGCAAAGGTTTAAGTTTGGAGTATTGATAATAGGTAATTTGACTATATTTATGCCCTAAATAATCACACTTTATTGTTGTTTTGATATTGTTTATGATGACAAAATGCTCTTATTAGTGTTTTAGTGTGTTATAGGTAAACATGAGCTAATGAAGACTAAAAGAGTGGTTTTGGAGTCAAAAGAAGGTGAAAAAGGCCAAGTGTGGAACAAGTCAAGAATTTTGTGCTGAAAATAGCCGGAAGAACCCGAAGTACTGTTTGGCCGCAGTTCCACCGCGACCGCGGTAGAAGAGGCCTGCGGTTTGAAGTATCAGAGGACTTGATCCACCGCGGTCGAACCGCGGTGAAAGTCGGGATTTTTAAGGCTAAAAGTGTCAAAACGCAAGTTGTGTAACCTAAACCCTATATATAATGTTAGGATTCGCCCAAAGGAGGAAAGTATTTGTATTATTGACTACTTTTGCAAGTAAACTAGTAAGAGAGAACTCTCTCAACATCTTTCTTTCTTTTACATTGAATCTTTAATTATGAATTCAATTATATATCTTGTTTTCTTGATTATGAGTATCTAACATTTTAATGGAACCTATTTAATTGATGAACTTCTGGGTTATGTGATTACAAATTGTTAGCTAGATTTCTATTTGTTCAACTTCATTCTTGTTGTAGTTAATTGATAGGATCCTCAATTAGTTGTGCCTATTTAGTGTGCATAACTTGGAAAAGAGTACATATTTAGGTAATTGTTGAACAACACCATACCTAGATTATTGAAGGAATCTATAATTGTAGGCGTAAAGGTGGGGTTAAGAATAACGAAACCTTAGGTGCAATCTAAAGTGAACCGTGCAAATTAAAGCTAGCTAGGGTAGCTCGGAAGAGTGCAATAATAAATTATTGTAGTTTCTCGGGAGAGAATTACGGTAAAAATAGCGTTCATGATTGATAGAATAATATTGACAATTTGTACGAACATAAACAGAAGGGATTCCATCAATAAGGGAAATCAATACCTTAGTCTTTCTCTTTATTCTTTTCATCACATTCAATTATTTCCTTCAATTCTTTAGTCTTGCAAAAGTTAGTTAGTAAAAATCATCCACAATTATATTCAAAAGTTTGGGAAGCTGATTCAGGAGTATTATTGGGTTTTAGAAGTTGCAATTGATAGGTTAATTCTCTGTGGGATCGACTCTGGACTTATAAATAGACCGGATTATATTGACTGCGATCGTTGTTTGGGCGTGAATCAGGCCTCTGTAGGAAAACTTTGTAATTGACCAAATGGTCAGATGAACCATGTCCACATTGAATAGTCAAGCCCCCACAACAAAACATGTACACGTGTATCGAATTATTCAAAGTTCTTTCTACATAAAAAAATACTTTGTGTCTCAAAGAAATTTGCTACTATCAAATAATACGAACGACATACTTGTGATTTTGCAAGAAATGGCTCAAGGGCCAAAATGCAAATACACCTCGAATACTCAAGGACTATCATCTACAGTCGACGCATTCGAGTTATATAAACTTGAATTCATAAGACCTCAAAGAGGCATTCCCTCGACATAAAGGCCAGGGACATCATAATCAAGGACTAAGCTTTTGAACAAGTTCAAAAGGTTATCAGAAACATACCCGAATGTACAACTAAAGACTACGATTGTATAAAAATGCCAAAATAATACGGCTCGGAGATGTTCGACATCCGCAATAAGTTAAATGCCTTCAAATACTTTGAAAACCGGTTAAACTAGACTACCATTGGCAAAAGCAAAAAGGTCTTCGATAAATCAGCCCTCAAATAATTTAAAGGCTTGGATAAAATCAGCCTTTGAAAAAAGCCTCAAGAGGTATTCAATTATCGTAACACAAACAAATTACAAATGAGGTTCTGATTGACCGAACCTTCAAAAAATCCAACGGGTACAAAAAATACATGCTAAGGCATAAAGAAATTATAACTAAGTCTTTTATCCAAAAAAGGAGAAAATTATAGCCGTCTTAGAGGCCGAAGTGGACCATCTTAAGGAGCTTAAGGGCCAACATAAAAGAGCCTAAGGGACCATATAAAAGAGCCTAAGGGCCGAAGCATATGGAGTTCGAGACTTTACTCTCACTTAACTCAGACTTAAGAGTCCCATCATCCCGAGCTCGCATCAAATCAACTTAAACATAGCTCGAGGATTAACAAAATATTAAGAGGTAATCTATTATAAAGTTCAAATATCACCCATTTATCACTAAAAACACTAAGAGTTGTTATATTCAGAATCTGAGCCAATGGTCACTTGATCATTAAAGTTATCAAAATTTTTCACAAAATAAAGACATCCCAGAATTCAATACAAATCGAAGATAAAGAAAATGAATTATTTATATTTATAAAAGATATTTACAACACCTTCAAGGGGTCCTTACACAAAAGCAAAATAAAGGAACCTAATCTACTTCGAGCCACACCCCCGGGAACCACATCTCTGGAAGCCACATCTTCGGGAGATGCATCTTCGGGAGCCCATCTTCGGGAATATCCTCCTCAAGGACATTGTTCTTATCTCCCCGCTCTCAGGGCTACTAGTGGAATCCTCATCATCAGAGAGCAAAATGGTAGTCTTTTCCTCCAGAGTTTTTGCTTTTTCAATATCAGTTGAAAGGTCGAAGCCACGAGCGTGCACCTCCCCGAGAGTTTCTCTTCGGGACTATCACTTGTCCTGGTCTAAAGCACATGATAACTTAACCTCATCCGCAATATGGATCTCTTATGCCTGAGTGTTAAAAGCTTCAGCATTAGCTCGGTACAAGGACAGAAATGCCTCTGCCTTAGACTTAGCCTTCGCAAGCTCGACAGCTAATTAAGCTTCGAGCTCCTTGACTTTGCGGCTCCAAGCCACCCTTTCCGCCTTTGCATTTTGAAGCTATCATTTAATTAAAGTCAGGTGTTCCCAAAGCATATCTTTCTCAGAGGCGAGACGGTCCATGTGTTGCTTCCACCCTAGGGTCTTGGCCTTTTTCATCTTGAGCTTTTCTCAGAGATGCTCAACCATCTCACCCTTCTACTAATTCTGCAAAGTTTAAGTGTTAGTCACCTAATCGAGTAAATGCATAGTAAATCTTCAAAGGGTATATTACCTTTTCAATAAGCTCGGTTTGTTCTCGATGAGCCTTCGCCAACTCGACTTGGAGATCCCTGACCTCTTCCTACTTCTGTACATAAAGGCACTTACGACCATTCCTCTCTTCCACCAGCTTTTTTGAGTTCGACTTCACATCGAGCAAGCTCGACCTAAGATTTGGAAAATGCTTGTCGGTGAAGTGACATGAACTTCACATAAAGAAAAAGAGTTAGACTTAAAAAGATGAGAATTAAACTCGAGTGTAAGTATAAAGACAAAAAATTACTTGTTTGAGATGCCTTTGGGCCTCATCAAAATAAATGAGGCGTGCGAATCGTGACCATCCTCGTTCCTCACAAGATACTCCCAAAAAATGTCAGTCCCTTCATTGGTCGTTCCCACATCAGAAGTCCTCTTGGTCTTGGTCTAAAAATTACCTTTCAGAGAACATCGGGCCCGACAATGAATCATCTACATTGATTATCCCAAGTGATTCACTTGGGATATTATCCTATCTTTGAAGGGCCTTAGAATTAGGCTCTTCGAGCTCGCCCACCAAGTGTCCCCTAGGACGAGATACATTTTTCCACCGGATGGCTCGGGGACTTTACTCGAGCTCCCCTCCAAAATTTCTTCGATTCAGGATAGAACCAAATCTACCACCATTGGTTTAGAGGCCTTTGAAGCGTCAATGCTTCTTCTTTTTCGAGATACAAAAACACAGTCGTCATCTTTTCCCTCTTCATCCTCATTCTAAATGCGTTGGGCTATTCTTGGTAATAAGTCCACAGTATCGGCCTTGGTTTTCTTTGGCTTCAAGGAATTTTCAGACGACCCTCTTTTTCTTTTCTTTTCCTTAGTAGGCTTTAAGATTTTTTCTTCTCCAAGTGGGGGCGACCGTATAGCAACAATGTCTCGGAGGACTACATAGGGATAAGTGAGTATTTCACTAAGAACATAAATATACGAATACGAGAACTCACCATGCTTTTTAGCTTCAATTGACCCTTGGCCAAGTCACGCAAACTGCGTTCCACATATGTATAGGTGGAGCCAGTTTCCGGACCCAACCTATAAGGTTTGGGACCACACAAGGAAACCAAGAAATAACTGCACCATCAAAAAAGGATTAGATCGAGAAAAGGATGAGATTGAGAAATAGTAGGTAAAGAAAAATTTTAAGTCACCATCGATAAACCTGTACTTATGATTCATGTTCCACTTCTCGAGGAATGACATCCTCTCAGCAGGAATTATATTGGAGGTACTAATTCGAACAAACAGGCTCATTCATGCTCGATTCTTGTCCTTATCGATGCTGGAGAAGAGAGATTTCATAGATCAACGTTATAGCTTCATCAGATCACCTCGATAAAGGTGAGGGTTGTATAGCCTGATCAGGTGGTCAAGGGTGTTTAACCAAAAAATAGATTTTTAGTCAAAGCTAGAAATTAGAAGAATCGGGTTACTGATAATCGAAAAAGTAAATAAAAAAATAAATTTTAGAATAGCCAAGTATGAAAGTTGGTAAATCAGAGTATATTTCATTAGTCACTTCCCTCGACTGATTACATATTTCCCCTTTTATAGATCCCTTTGGGAATATTTGAGGATTCATGTTATGCTTAAGTCATAATGAGGTTATTATGAGTAATTAATGACATTAAATACTACATTACATAATCATTATATTGAATGTATATATTCCTTAATGGCTCTAGCATTTAATACCTTTAAATGCCATATTTATATCTTTTTCTTTAGCAAGGTTTATTCTTCTCATTGCTCGTACGTAGTTAAACTTAAATAGGAGCAGGGCTTTTGAAACTCTCGTCTCGTACCTCTTTTCTAAGCCTCTCTTCTCGTACATCTTTCTTCCCGCACCTGCTTGTAATTTTTAGACCGCGGCTAATCATAACTCATTGACCATTCCACGTGTCAGGACACGTCACCATATATTTATGAATATAATTTTCCCCAATATAGATAGTCTCCTCAGTTTCTATTTATTTATTAGTTTGAATATTTGGGAAGTGGAATTCATTAGAGCAGAATTTTTGTCACCACTAATGCTCTGATAAAGTTGACGCTTCAACTGTCACTTCCTTTTAATGTACATGTGTCTCTCTCTCATTGGTTACACTATTTTGTAGCACTTTTTTAGGCTTTCTTTTCGGCTTCACTTTTCACGAAGTATCAGTTATCATCATTATGGTTCTTCCATCATCGTACTTTTTCCCTTTTTCAGTTATCCATTAGTATAAATATAACCTCTCTTCTTGTCTTGTTTCATATAAAGCGTATCGAACACTCTAACCCTCCGAATCCTCTTTATTATTTATTGTTTTACTTTAACCTTCTCTGCCATTGCTTCATCAAGTTCTAACCCTAAGAAAACCCCCATTCTGGATAGCTTCCCTAATGCTCCGATTAGACATACAAGAGGAGGTAGACTCCGTAATCTAGGATCTGCTCGTGGTAGTATGTCAACTCCTCCTTCTAGCTCTAGTCCCTTTTCTAAGACTAGAGGTTCACATTCTCAAAGGAGTTCTTCTCGTAACAAACAATCTTCTAAGCCACTTCGTGAGCCTTTGGTAGAGGAAATAATCCCCTCTGAAGTTTCCTTTCATCATGATAGAGAATCTCTAAAAGCTCAAGTTGTTTCTTTAGATTGCGCTGATCCCTTTCCTACTCAAATCACAAGTGCTTTAGCTCCCATAGTTCGGAAGGATTATCATTGGGATAAAGATTTCCCAATTATCATACCCAATTCAAATCAAAGGATCACATCTTAATTAATAGGCTACTCATTTGTTTACATATACCCCTTTACTTTAGGGTTTAAACCGGCCATTGACCCGATCATCCTGGATTTTTATCAATTTTTCGGCATATGCTTGGGTCAAATTGGTCCAATTGTGTGGAGAGTTGTCGCCTGCTTGAGGCATCTTGCTAACAGGGGAAGATGTTGAATTTACTTTCCCCCACCTAATTCACCTTTATTGTCATAGGCTTTTTCAAAACGGCGTGTTTGGTTTAGAAGCCAGGAGTAAGAGGGTCTTAGTGAGTCCTGAGGATGATAAATACCATGGCTGGTACACGCGGTTTGTTGCTGCTCCCACTCTTGGTTCAGTGGGTGAAAGGAATATCCGCTTCCCTGAGAAGTGGAATTTTTCACGTAAGTATTAAATTCTTCTCGTGCCTTTTTATTCCTAGGTCTACTTATTTTTCATAATCTCGCTTCTTTTTCTTTTCAGCAACCATGGTTATTGTGGAATCTGTGCCCAATTTTTGTGGTTGGGTAGAAAAGTTACTGAAGATTACACCGATGGAGGGTAGATCACGGAAAACCCTTTCAAACCGTTATGGTTGGAAAGTCAAAACTCATGGTAAGGATTTTTATTTTTACCTTATCTATATTTAAATATTCTTGTTGTTCTAACTTTTAACCTTCTTTTTATTAGGTTTCTCCATTCGAGGTGTTACTCTAGAGGCCATCTTGGCATCTCGTGACTTCCTAAGTGTTCGTACCTCTTCAGATCAAGATATTCTTGGGATCTGTAGATAAAGATACAGTCTTGGGTTCTGTAAAGAGAAAGTCTGTTGAAGAAGATGACTCTGAAGAAGAAGACGAGGGTTCCCTAGTATCAAGATAACGAGCCAGAAAACGTTTCGTCTCTGAAGATGAGGCTAATGCCTCCCTAAACCTATCTCTTTCTGAACCTACTACTACTCCGGTGATCATCCCTGATGATGATGTGTCTCCTCCTCCTGACACATAAATTCATAAATCAGCTCTTTATTAGTGGTTTCAGTAGTGGGCCTTTAGAACTAGTTCTAAATGAACTTCCTTTGTCTTATTTTACCTCTTCTGTCCCTATGATCGTTTCCTTACCTTCGTCATCTATTACTTCCGTACCTTCCTCTATTATTTTTACTCCCTAAACTGCTCCTCCTTCACTAATACTTCCCCCATTGTCCACGTACAGAAGTGGGCTCTTCAAGTAGGGATTCTGCTATGAGGAGCATGGCCATTGAAGTTCCTGCCAACAGCAGTGTTTTAAGAAAATCTTGGCAAGATGATACGTGGCTTGAACCTTTGATTGGCCCCATTGAGAAGGCTAAACTTGAAAGTCATAGTAATATGACCCTCCTGAATGATATTATGTATGCATGTTTGAAGGTATCTTCTGGTCTATTATTTTATTAAGGCTTTTGACTTCGGGAGCCCTAACCTTACCCTCTTTTTTATTTGTTTGTACATGCCAATCTCATTGGCACTGAGCTAATGACCCGAGTCTCCCTTTTGGAAAAGCTGGCTCGCGACTTGGAAACGATTGCTGATGATGTAGATGAAACTGCCCATGATTCTCAATTGGAAGCAAACAATTGGAAGTGCCAGTTTGAAAGTGCACAAATCGATATAGAGATCTTGGAGAAGAGAAAAAGTGCCTTGGAGAGGCAAGTTCAAGCACTAACCTCCGAGCTGGGGACGATTAAGGCTACTTCAAACCAAACTAAGAAGGAAAAAGAGTGCCTTGAATCTTCCTTTTCGGGACAGTTGTCTAAGGCCAACGAGGAGAATATGGCTCTAAAGACTCTGCTGGCTCAGAAAGAGATGCAGGTGGGGGTGCTAGCACAAGACCTTTCACGGGCACAAGAAAAATTGCAAGTTTTTGTAGACAAGATTCATGCTCTAGAGAGTTCTCATACCACCCTTCAATCATCTTATAGTTTTGTCTTAGCTAAGAACAAAGAACTTAAGAATGAAGTTGCTGCTTGGGAGAAAGATTATGAACTTCTTGAAGAGTCGACCAATATTGAGGTGATTTGGACCTTTTTAAAGTCTTGTCGTAACACCTTGGTAGAAATGGGCCAAGAAAATTTCAACCTTGAATCTAAATTAGCTAAGGTGAATGAGGCTATTGAGCGAGCACAGCAACCCCATGATTTTTCATCTCCCGAGGCTGGACCTTCTGTGATCGAAACTCATTTGGTTGAAACTCCTTTAGTGGAGACTCCCATAGTTGAAGTCCCCGTGACTGTTGAAATTGCCACGAGCGTTGCATTTTTCTCAAGTTCATTCGTGCCTCTTGCTGCTAATCAAGCTGAGACTTTGCCCATTGATGGTCCTACTGCTGTGATTGAAGATCAATCTTTAGCTGTTGATGATGATGTTCCAGTTGAGCCCGCTGATGATATTTCTTCAGTTACTTCTTCTTAATGAAATTTTTTTTATAATTGTTTGAAATTACTTTTTGCAGGTACCAATCTGAAAAACAATGTTCAAGGTTTTTGTTTCATGTGGTAGTTTTTTTTTTGTAATCACTCCCATGGTTATAAGTCAAGGTTTGATTTTAGATGTTCAAGTCCCCAAGTCTTATTTGAGGGGCATTTTTTGTATGAACAATTCGACGACTATGTTTTATACTTAGTCTTTAGTTTTAAAATATTAAGAAGTTTGTCTTTAAATTTCATCTATTCTATTTGTGCCTTTTATTTTCAAGGACTTAAAGAATAAACTGCATTTTTATTCTTTGAAAATGCTTTCATTAACATCATGACTAAATGAATTGAGTTTTATAAAAGAGGGCCCTTTTATATTTTAACACTTGATGAAGAAGACGTCTCAACTTCATAATGGTGTTTATTATATGATACAAGAAATAGGAACACACATGTTTCTTTGCAATAACTTGAATAAGTTTTTATTTCTGAACCTTGATAAGTTTAGAGTCATCATTTACATGTATTTGAATTACATCTATAACTTTTTCGTAACTATTTTTCTTGTAACAGATTTATAAAAAGGAGAGCAATAGACACATGTTTTTTCCTTATAACCCATTTTAGTACATAGTCTTTACCCTAACCGTTATGAAGTACACTGGGTCCCCCTTAGCTCTAAAACATTAGGAAGGGTTTGAGAGGTGAATCCATTATTCTCATGGAAAAGAATATTATGATGAATGCCATGACTCATTAACTTCCATTTCGCACTTAACTTCCCTTAGGCTTGATTTTACTCAATCTCCTTGCCTTTTATATACACGTGACTGTATATTCTATGTAGTCTCCCAAGTGTTTGAGTATTGAAGTATGAAGCCTCGAGCACTTGATTATTTCTTTCGCCTGGTCCTTTTCCTGAAAAGGAAATACATACGGGACTCGGGGGTGCGATTATAGTTGAAGACTACTTAACCTGTTTATATTTCTATAAGAATAATTGTAATTCGGGGCCAAGAATTTTAGTTTATTCCATTTTGCCTTACAGGTCGTGACTCATTATTTAGTACGGGTAAGCGTTTTGCCTATCATCTAAAATCGTTAGTAAAATTTTTAATAATTCAAAGTAAAATTTTACATAATGATACCTGACCATGTGTTTTCCCGTAGAAGTAGTATCTCTTCAAATGAACAACATTCCACTGTGAAGGAAGTATCTTCCCGTCCATTGTCTCCAACTCATATGCTCCTTTTCTTGCAATATCACGAACTCTATAGGGTCCTTCCCAGGTTGGACTTAGTTTGCCCGCGTTGGCTGCCTTTGTAGATTGAAAAACCTTTTTAAGCACAAAGTCCCCAATTTTGATGTATCTCAGATGTGCTTTCCTATTGTAATAACGTTCAATCACTTGTTTTTGTGCGGCCATTCTTATTAACACAACTCCTCTCCAGCCTTCCAATAGATCTAAATTGACCCGCATCTTTTCATCATTAGACTCTTGTGTTGCTTGTGAGAATCTCGTACTTGGTTCTTCTATTTCAACTGGGATTAGTTCCTCAGCCCCATAAACTAAAGGGAAGGGTGTCTCACGTGTGCTCATTTTTGTTGTTGTGCGATATGCCCACAAAATTTCGGGTAGCACTTCAGGCCAATTACCCTTTGACTCCTCTAATCGCTTCTTTAAATTATTAACGATGACTTTGTTTGTTTATTCTGCTTGTCTATTACCCACTGGATGATAAGGTGTAAATGTTAACCTCTTTATTTGCCAACTTTGAAAAAACTCTGTGACTTGAGCTCCGATAAATTGAGGACCATTGTCACATAAGATTTCTTTCGGTACACTGAATCGGTAGATGATATTGAGCCAAATGAACTCCTTAACTTCCTTTTCTCGAACCTATTTAAATGCTCCTGCCTCTACTCATTTAGTGAAATAATCAGTAAGTACGAGCAAAAATTTTACCTGTCCTTTAGCCTGAGGCAATGGTCCTACTATGTCTATCCCCCATTTCATAAATGGCCATGGTACAATAACTGGATGTAATAATTTTGCAGGCCGGTACATATTATTACCGTATCTCTGGCATTTATCACATTTAGCTACGAAACTTTCCGCTTATTCTTCTATTTTGGGCCAGTAGTACCCTGCCCTGATCAAGGTTCTTTCCAGTGATCTTCCTTCTGCGTGGTTCTCGCAATGCCCCTCATGTATTTCCCTCATTGCATACTCTATTTGAGAAGGTCCGAGGCATCTTGCTAAGAAGCTACCAAACATTTTTCTGTAAAGGTTGCCTTGTTTTAAACAGTAACAAGCAGCCTTTTTTTGAAGTGCATATGCTTTTTTCTTATCATCAGTCATGGTACCATATGTAGAAAAGCAATAATTTCATTTCTCCAATCCAAAGTTAAGTTACTAAAATTTACCTTTTTTATTATCAGGTTCGAGAACTGAGTGAAAATAAATGTATAACCAAGGCGTTGGCATCATTTGTTATGTCAGCTTCGGATGCAAGATTTGCTAAGGCATCTACTTTAACATTATTATCCCTTGGTATTTGGATGACCTTCCAAGTTTGGAACTGCTTTATCAGTTCCCTTAACTTTTCCAAGTATTGTTGCATCCTTGCTTCCCTAGTTGTGTAAGTCACTAACATTTGATTAACCACAAGTTGAGAATCACTTTTGATCGCCACTTGACTTATAATAAGTTCTCGTGCCAATTCTAAACCTGCAATCACAACTTCATACTCCGCTTCATTATTAGTTACAGAGTGATATTTAATAGCTTGCCAATTAGTTTCACCCGTAGGTGGTACTAAAACAATTCCTAATCCTGTACCTTTTATGTTAGATGAACCATCAATGAATAAGGACCATGTTCCTGGATTAGCCCCACTAAGTACCTGAACTTCTTTTTCGACTTCTAATTGCATCCCTTGGCTAAAATCAACCACGAAAGCTGCCAATACTAGAGATTTTATTGCTGCTCTAGGTAGGTACATGATTTCATATTCACTTAATTTTACGGCCCATTTAGCTAACCTCACTGATAATTCATGTTTATGCAGTATATTGCATAAGAGATGGGCAGTTACTACTGAAATGGGATGATACTAAAAATATGGCCTCAATTTTCTAGATGCCATGATTAAAGCGAGTGTTAGTTTTTCTAATTGTGGATATCGTGTCTCTGCATCTAACAAGGATTTACTAAAATAATAGATAGGAGATTGTTTACCTTGTTCATCTTGAATCAAAACAGCAATTACCGCAACTTGTGAAACAACAAAGTAGATGAAAAGCCTCTCCCCAACTTTTGGTTTTGCTAACAGGGGCGGATTTGACAAATATGTCTTCAAATTCCTAAGCACTTGTTGACACTCCTTATTCCATTCGAAATGATCTTACTTTTTAAGGGCTGAGAAAAACCTGAAACACTTTTCCGATGACTTTGAAATGAACCTTCCCAAAGTTGTTATCCTCCCTGTCACCCTTTGAACTTCTTTCTTATTTGTAAGTACGTCTCGGATTTATTCAATAGCTTTAATTTGGTCAGGGTTTACTTCAATACCACAGTTGGAAACAAGAAAACCCAAAAATGTTCCTGATGCCACGCCAAATGCATATTTTTCTGGGTTCAATTTCATATTATATTTTCGCAAAATTTTAAATATTTCAGACATATGCGATATATGATCTTTTGAATGTTGAGTCATAATTAGCATCTCATCTATATATACCTCAATGGTCTTACGTAAATGCTCTTGAAATATTTGAGTAATTAACCTCTGACACGTCGCACCAGCATTTTTAAGACCAAAGGGCATTACCTTATAACAATAAGTCCCCCGATCTGTTATGAAAGAAGTTTTTTCCTTATCTCCTGGATCTATTTTGATTTGATTATAACCTGAGTATGCATCTACGAAACTTAATAGCTCATGTCCCGCAGTAGCATCAATTAGTTGATCTGTGTACGGTAAAGGAAAAGAATCTTTTGGACATGCTTTATTAAGATCTGTGTAATCTACACAAACACGCCACTTACCATTTTTCTTAGGAACCACAACGGTGTTAGCCAACCAGTTAGGATGTTTTACCTCATGAATTGAACCTATTTTGAGCAATTTTTGAACTTCTTCTTGTACTACACGATTCTTGAAAGTTCCTTTCTTTCGTTTCTTTTGCTTGACTGGGGGATATGATGGGTCTTCATTCAATTTATGAGTCATGACCTCCAGTGGAATCCTTGTCATGTCAAAATGGTACCAAGGAAAAAAAATCTGCGTTAGCTTTTAATAATTCAATTAACTTACTTTTCACCTCCGGGATGAGATTGGCTCCTATATACACTTTCCTCCCTGGCTAGTGTATACATAAAATCACAGCCTCTAACTCTTCTATCGCTGTTTTAACTTGTTCTCCTCTGGTTCTTGAATGGTATCCGACCTTGAATCCATATCTATTTTTCCTATTTTAGTTGAGGTTGACATTATACTCTCCTCAGTTGAATTCTGTAATTGCTACTTGACTTCACTTTGAACAGTTGAATCTGCAACGGAGTTGATACTCTTGGATGTTTGTTGATCACCTCTAATATGACAAATTGCCCACGGTGATGGGAATTTAATAACTTTATGTAAATTTGACGGTACAACATCCCTGTCATGGATCCATGACCTTCCAAGAATCATGTTATAAGCCATTTCCATATACTATGCACTTTTGGAACCAATTTATCCTCAGATTGCATCTCGCGCAATACTCGTATCAAAATAATATTCACAGAACTGCCTGGATCAATCAAAACACATTTCACGTAAGTTTCATGTACCAGTAAAGATATTACTAGTGCATCATTATGTGGAGTCAAGAGACCCTCGACATCTGTATCATTGAATGTAATATTCTCCTCTTCAAGCACGTGCCATAACCGTTTCCCATGGGTGATTGTTATCTCAGATATTTTATTAGATGCGGTATATGAAATGTCATTGATATCTTCTCCCCCACTTAAAACATTGACAGTCCTATTAGGTGAGGGTGGCTTCAAGGGCTCCTGTCTATTTTTCATATATGTTTGTTTACCTTTCTCACTAAATAGTTCAGTGAAATACCCTTGCTTTAACAAGTGATCCACCTTGCCCTGCAAAAATCTAAAATCTACGGTTTTATGTCCGTGATTATTGTGGAATTCGCACCAATGATCAGGGTTTCGTTTGTTTGGGTTTGATCTCATCTCCTTCGGCCACCGTACCTTATCTCCCATGCCTCTTAGAACATCCACGAGTTCGGAGGTGCTTACATTAAAATTATAACCTCCAAACCTTGCTTTCAAACTGCCATCATCATCTCGCGGCCCACGTGTACTTCGATCATTTCTGAACCTTGATAAGGAGCCTCATTCCTTGTGTCTAGGTTTGTGATCGAACCTTTGATTATCTTTCCTTGACCGTGAGTCTTTTCCCACATGTGCCATATAAGGCTCGTACCTATTTTTACCAGATCTTTTTTCATTTTCTAAACACCTTGAACTTATATTTTCTTCAGTTTTATGCTGTAAAAGGACATGTTCTTCAATCCTCATCTTTGTATTGTATCTATTGTAGAAGTCATTCTATGTTGTTACTGGGAATTCTCGAATGCTTTCTTTGAGTAGTCTCGTGGCCTTTGAACTCTTCTTGTTCAAATTACTAGAGAAGGCTATGGCTGCCCAATTGTCAGGTATCCGCGGTAGAGTCATTCTTTCCTATTGAAATCTATCCACGAACTCTTTAAGCAACTCGGAATCTCCTTGCTTGATTTTGAAGATGTCTCCAAGTCTCTTTTCAACTTTTTGAGCTCCCGAATGTGCTTTGATAAATAAATCTGCAAGCTCAGCAAATGAATTTATAGAATTTTTAGGTAAAAGAGAATACCCGTTAGTGCTCCTTAAGTGAGTGTTTCACCGAATGCCTTGATGAAGACCGATTCAATCTCTTTCTTAGTCAAATTGTTGCTTTCACCTATTGTGAATGCAGTAACACGATCTCGTGGATCTGATGTACCATCGTACTTTGGAATATCAGGCATCTTAAACTTTTTGGAATTTGAAAGGGGCAGCACTTGGCTTCCATGGTTGTTGGGAATATTTATCTATATTTACTCCCTTGATCACGGGTGGTACTCCGGGTATTTGTTCTATGCGTTGATTTTGCTCCTTAAGCTGTTTCTACAACGTTGGCACTAGATTTTGTAAATCAGAATTAACTGGATTACCTGGGTCTCTTTCTTGCGTCTCACTTGGGATTCCACCGCTGTCTAAATTAACTAGTCCAGAACGAGGATTCTCCAAAGTATTATTATTTGGAGTTGGTGTAGGTGGAGTAGCAGGTAGCTGACTAACAAAAGCTTGAAGAGCTTTACTGACTTGAGAGGCAATAAGTTTTTGCAAAGCCTCATTCATGATTTCAACATTTTCGAATTGAGCATGTTCATCTATGTGAGATCCGTCGTGGGGAGCCTCATGGAGAGCCTTCTGGAGAGCCTCATAGAGAGTCTCCCTGAAGTTGTTGTATTGTTTGAATTTCTGGGTTTTCTTGAGTGTTGTTGTTGTTGTTCGACATGATTGACACGAACAATAAGATTGAGTTGAGGCATAATTGATTATCTTATTCCCGATAATGGAACCAATTTGTTTAACCAAAAAATAAATTTTTAGTCAAAGCTAGAAATTATAAGAATCGGGTTACTAATAATCGAAAAAGTAAATAAAGAAAGAAATTTTAGAATAGCCAAGTATGGAAGCTGGTAAACAAAGTATATTTCAATAGTCACTTCCCTCGACTGATTACATATTTCCCTTTTATAGATCCCTTTGGGAATCTTTGAGGATTCACGTTATGCCTATGTCATAATGAGGTTATTATGAGTAATTAATGACATTAAATGCTACGTTACATAAAACATTGAATGTATATATTCCTTAACGGCTCCAGCATTTAATCACTTTAAATGTCGTATTTGTATCTTTTTCTTTAGCCAGGTTCATTCTTCTCATTGCTCGTATGTAGTTAAACTTAAATAGGAGCGGGCCTTCTGAAACTCTCGTCTCGTACCTCTGTTCTAAGCCTCTCTTCTCGTACCTCTTTCTACCTACACCTGCTTGTAATTTTTGGACCACGACTAATCATAACTCATTGACCAATTCACGTGTCATGACACGTCACCATATATTTATGAACAAAATTTTTCCCAATACAAAGGGTAAAAGTCATCCCCTCGACCAGGCCCGAGAAATATCTTATCAGATTGACGATGCGCCAAAATTAAGGGTAGATCGTGCCAAGCGTCACCTGGTATTGTTGGCAAGAATCAAGAGTCATTGGATCTATGGGACCCCGAGCTGGATCTACAAGACCGAACGTGAATGGGTAGGTATACACGCTTAAGTACCCTGCCTTGTGGGTAGTGATGTCCTTACAAGGGAGGAAATCACGCCATCTTTGTTCTCCCAGTTGCAGTCCCTTTTCACATGCTCAACCTCACCTTTAGTTATCAATAAGATGTATCGAGGCATGGGCTCACATCGGCTTGGTATCGAAGCAGGTTTATCGATTTTAAAACCGGAAGTTAGTTCACACGGCCCGATAATACACTCCTCTATATGATGTGGCACCACCGTTCTGCCTCTGGCCGACCGGGATAATGAAGAAGCTTTTCCTTTCTTAAAAATAGTTTTAGATGTTTTAGCCATTATGGTTTGTAAATTCAAGAAAGGAGAATGAGTAGATGCTTTAGTAAGAGTAAATTGAGAAGAGGGCGAACTCAAAGAAGTTAAAGGAGCTAAAAAGATTTTAATAATGATTTGAGAAGTAAAGTTTGCAAAACTTATAAAGTTTACCTATTTATAGAGGCCGCTTATGCGTTTTGGGGAAGCCAAACGACCATTAGCCACCTTCAATTAATAGCCTTGGGAAATACACGGAAGCGACCTTTCAATCACTTCAGTTGCTAACATCACTAGATTGACATCATGATCGAGGCGTAGGAGCATCAAAGATGAAATTGTTTCTTATCATTTTATTCTAAGAAACGTGGAGACTATATGTATACGATTGAAATTAGGTATGTGCGATTTTCAAGGCTCGAGGGGTCGCTTAAGCCCGAGTTCGGAATGGATCGATGTGACGACCCAAAGGGTCATCACTTATTTAATTAATCATTTCGAGCTTCTGGAGGCCTTGAAAACCTCATTCTATGTTGCCTCGATTTGCGTGCACAATCCGGGCACAAAGCTGAAAAATATTTATGTTGAAATATGTGAAATATGTGAAAAAGTAGAAGAATTTTGATATTAATATTGATATGGTTGACTTTGGTCAACATTTTTGGTAAACGGACCCGGATCCGTGATTTGACTATTTCAGAAAATCCGTAAAAAAATATGGAACTTGGGCATATGTCCGGAATTGAAATCCGAGGTCTAGAACCCCGGTAAAAGAATTTTTCTCTTAAATTGTTTTCTGAAAATGTTTAAGGAAAATGAAACTGAATTTTTATTAAAAAGTACTGGTATCGGGCTCGTATTTTGGTTCCGACGCCCGGTACAGGTCATATATATTGGTTAAGCGCTTCCTGTAAAGTTTGGTTGAAAACGGACGTCGTTTGACGTGTTTCGGCCTTAAATTGGAAATTTTGGAAATTATGAAATTTTAGAGAATTCTTGAGTTTTAAGGCTAAATTCCTTGATAATGATGTTATTTTGGTGATTTGATCGCGCGAGCAAGTTCGTATGATGTTTTTGAGTTAGTATACATATTTGGTTTGGAGCCCCGAGGGCTCGGGGGTGTTTCGGAGGTGGTTCGGGGTGTTTTCGGATTTGAAAAACACAGCAGAAATTCTGCTGTTTCTGCAGGGGATTTTGTTCTATGCGATCGCATAGGTGTAGCTGCGATCGCATAGAGCAAAGATTAGAGGTCCCAAATTCCTTCTGTGCGATCGCAATAGATACCATGCGATCGCATAGCTTCCACTTTTCCTCCTATGCGATCGCATACTATCCTTCGCGATCGCATAGAGTAAGACTGAGGCCCAGAATTTCCTTCTATGCGATCGCGTACCATTCCCTGCGATCGCATAGAGTAATTTCAGTTCATTCATTTCCTTCCATGCGATCGCATAAGACCTCCGCGATCGCATAGAGTAATTTTGCTGTCCCCATTTTCCTTTTATGCGATCGCATCACAGGCCCTGCGATCGCATAGAGTAAATTTTCGCCCAGTGAATTTAAGACAGAAACAGAATAGAAACGGGATAAAAATCCCATTTCTGTTCAACTCTTTTCTCCACAGCATTTTAGGCGATTTTGAGGCATTTCTTCATCAAAGTTCATTGGGTAAGTATTGTTAACTCATTTTCTTCATTTTTCATCAACATCAATCAAATCCTTAGGCTTAAACATGTATAAATTGGTTGAAAATTTGAGAAATGGGTATAGTTAGGGCTTTCAAAGAAATTGCGATTTAGACCTCGTTTTGGAGTCGAACTTAAGAACAAATTGTATATTTGAACTCATGGAAGATTGGGTGAAATTAATTTGGTTCGAAATTTGAATTTCGATTATGTGGGCTCGGGGTCGGTTTTTACTATTCCGGGCAGAATGTTGTAAAAACCATCTTTAGCAATATGAACTAGTTTGTTAAGTAGAAATGATGATATTAAATCAATTGTGTATAGATACGATTGGATTGGAGTCAAATTCAAAAGGAAAAGGCATTGCTACGGATTGAATCGTTCGTAAACTTTCGAGGTAAGTGTTTGTTCTATCCTAGCTTGAGGGAATAGGATTATGTGTTATGTGTTATGTGATCGAGTGCGGTGTATGGGTCTGTGGTGACGAGCATCCATACATTGGCGTCTAGTATGACCGTGAGTCGTTGGAAAATGATATTTTGAGATATATTATAGGTGAATCGTTATTGTTCTCCCTTGTTGGGACTTGTTGTGAAGATAATTATTGATTGCCCTTGATGGGACGATTTATGAATTGTTGTTTCTTTCTTTGCCCTTAACTGGTGATTGTTATTTGGGTGAGGAAGAGAGATAATGCACGAAGGGTGATGCCGTGCCATGTTTATTATTGATTATGCACGAAGGATCATGCCGTGCCATGTTTATTATTGATTATGCACGAAGGATCATGCCGTGCCCTATTATTGATTATGCACGAAGGATCATGCCGTGCCCTATTATCGAACCATGTACGAAGGATCATGCCGTACTATGGATGTGAGGATGAGAGTAAAAGCACGAAGGGTGATGCCGTGCAACTGTTTGCTATTCCTTGAATTGATATTATTTGTGTTTACATTACACTTTGTTTTTCCTTGTGAAATTATTAACTGTGGTTAATTGTTGAATTCTTTAAGATATTCCTTATTGTGTTAATACTTGATTATTTCTTGTTATTTTGTGGTACACATATATAGATTGAATTGCACAGGTTTATGTGGGTGTCTGGTCCTAGGCTTGTCACTACTTCGCCGGGATAGGCCAGGCACTTACCAGCACATGGGGTCGGTTGTGTTGATGCTACACTTCTGTGCGTTTTTGCACAGGTCCAGGTTACGATCGGGAGCAGTAGCAGCAGCAGCAACAGCAGTAAATAGATTGCGTGGAAGTTGATCACATTTGAGACTAAGGTAGCTTGCAGACGTCCGCAGGCCCGGCGTCTCTTCCTTTAATTATGTTAATAGATGTAGTCTCATTGTTTCGAGACAAACAGAATTATGTTATATTTCCTTCAGACTTTTATGTGTAGTATTCCATAGTAGTTTGTGAGTTGGTGACTCCAAGTCTTGGGTAGAGGATTTCGGTATGATTTTTACCTTGTGATTTATTATTTCCATTTCGATAAAGTATTCCGCATTTATTTAATTAAAATTGTGTTAAAAATAGGATAGTATGAATACAGTGGCTTGCCTAGCTACCACGAGTAGGCGCCATCACGATCCCGATATTGGGGAAAAATCCGGGTCGTGACAAGTTGGTATCAGAGCTCTAGGTTACATAGGTCTCACCACTCACGAACAAGCTTAGTAGAGTTTGAGAGGTAGGTACGGAGACGTCTGTACTTGTCCTCCAGAGTCTATTGAGTTAGGAAAGAGTCTCTTATTTGTTCTTTCTTATCGTGCGAATTTGTTCTTCAAAGTGTTAAGTTAAATTTCCACTCTTGTCTTCCCACGAATGGCGTAGTCACGTACCGCTTATCCAGCCGAACAATGGCACAGGCTGGTGATAGATCAACTATGCCTTCAAAGGTTTTACGGAGGACGGATAGGTTTCACCAAAGTCTTCGCTACCACCTTCAGCGGTGCATCTTTTGAGAACCCACGAGATTGTGCTTGACGGTTCTTATGAGGAATTACAGAACGTGGGAATAGTCGAATGCGAGGAGTTCATTTTACTGTGCTACAGAAGGCACACAGAAATAGTGGGAAGATAATGTATTTACCACACCAGTTATGGTCCCAACGGAAGATGCAATTATATCAGGAGATGACCTAATAAATCGTGTTGGGTTTCAACGGACCTTGACGTCCGGTCGATGTGTTGGAGTTGTGAAGGACAAATATGGTGAGTTATTGGACTATATATATATGGTATAGAAAGGTCCTCTAAATAACTTATACATATTAAGGTTGGTTCATTTCATGGGGTAAGAAATCGCCCCAGAAGAATAACGAAGAGTTTGTGAGTAAACGGGGTAGCTCAACAGTGTTAAGCCAACATAGCAAAAGAGGAAATTGGCCATCAATGTTTGTGACAAGATTACCAAGAGGGCAAGCCGGCCAATGGAACGCTATCTACTAAACTCTATTTTTTTGAAAATGTTATGAAGACGTCACCCCGAGATTCTCTGCAATATGTGGTATGTGCGATCTGAACGGTTGTACCAGGTCACAATGACTGTGTCCGAATATATATTGCCATGAGCAATAAGTTAACTGATCCTTAAAGGAATTGCCGTGAATGTGGAATATTGGAGAAATACAATTTTAGGAAAGCACTCAGGCTACACGCTCCATTGCAGTTAATAATTATCCTACATGGCCAGCCAGGATGTAGAGGTTATGATGTTAGAGGTGGAGGTGAAAATCCTAGAGGTGGAGACCCGACCATTGATATAATTTTTATGATATGAGGGAGGTCACTACACCAAATGTGGTCATCACACGTATAATTCAGATTGTTATAGACAGAATAATTTTTCCCTTAATTTAATTTGGTTTTTTTAAAGAAAACTTAGGCGAGTCCTTTTAACATGCTCCATTCATGAGCGAGCATCGTAATCATACTACTTAAGGAAATACTTCCGTTGAGATATTACATTGAGGATAGACATCCCTATTATTAGGTGTTAGTCACTAAATATCCATGAGACTAAGAGTGACTTTATATTACTTATTACAGTATGTTTTGATATAATTCTCGGAATAACTAATTTTAATCGTTAATTGTGTGCCCTATCAGTATGGGGGTTCATTTTGTGTCATGATTATCTTTGACGGACAATTATTGAAAGGAAGAAAGAAATGAAATGAAAAATTTCAGATTATATGATGTGCAAGCACTGTGATTCAGAGTTGAGGATGAGATCCTCCAATTTTTGGCATAATGTGAAATATTTCTAAGCCGAGCTTCAAGCTGCGGTGGATATCATATGAGGACCGGGTCCTGGTAGTAAGAGTTTATGTGTTTAAAATTCTTCTTTTATGAATTAATACTTTCGTATCGCATTCGTAAATAAGAGTCATGTCCGTTAGGACTATTTGACAATTCTTGTATAGTTTCTATTCATATTAGCCATTTCTATTTTGAAACCGTTGAGCTTAGCCTTTGAGACGAGCACCGGGTAAGGATAAATATGACGCATTAATTCGGGAAAATAATCACGAGGTCACCATACCTCATTCTGAGTAAAGTGGGATTTGTAGAATAAGGTATTTGAGAACAGGGTTAATTTGCAATGTTGTAATTTAATAATAACTCTTATGGCCAGACTTCAGAGTCATGGATATGTGCATACGCATGAGTGTGTTCGTGCCTTGTTTAGACTTGTTCGTTGTAGTCTTCATTGTTTCCATATTGACATACTCCTGCAGTCATGAGGAGCATGCGCAACATCTCGGAGTGACTTTGCAGACTCTGAAAGATAGCCAACTATATGCAAAAATTTTGAAGTGTGAATTTTGGCTAAGTTCAGTTGCATTCCTGGGTCATATTGTGACGGCAGCAGGTATTCAGGTTGATCCGAAGAAGATTGAGGCAGTCAAGGACTGACCTAGACTAACATCAGCCACGGAGATTTGGAGTTTCTTGGGATTAGCGGGTTATTATCGGCGAGGGGTTTTCATCTATTGCAACCCCACTGACCAGATTGACACAGAAAGGTGTTCAATTTGAATAGTCAGATGAATGTGAGGCGAGCTTTCAAAAGCTCAAGACAGCCATGACTACAGCACCGGTATTGATTTTACCCACAAGTGCGGGACCTTATACTGATTATTGTGATGCTTCCCATATTGGGCTTGGTGCAGTGTTAATGCAGGATGGCAAGGTTATTGCCTATGCTTCGAGGCAGTTGAAGATGCATGAAAAGAATTACCCGGTGCATGATCTAGAATTTGCGGCGATTATTCACGCATTGAAGATCTGGAGGCATTATTTGTATGGTGTAGTATGTGAAGTATACACCGATCATAAGAGTCTTCAGTATTTGTTTAAACAAAAGAGTTGAATTTGAGGCAGAGAAAGGTGGCTGGTATTGCGGAAAGATTATGATGTCACCTTTTTATATCATCAGGGAAAAAGCAAACGTGGTGGCTGACGCTTTGAGTAGGAAGTCAGCCGGTATGGGCGGTCTTGTTTATATTCCAGTCAATCAGAGGCCAATTGCTTTGGATGTTCAGTCCTTGGCCAACCGGTTCGTGAGATTAGACATTTCTAAGCCTAGCAGGGTGTTAGCCTGCACGATCGCTCGTTCTTCTTTATTAGAGCGTATCCGTGAGAGGCAATTTGATGATCCTCATTTGCGTGAGTTGAGAGATACAGTACAGCGGGGAGGTGCCACACAGGTGAATCTAGACGATGATGGGGTATTGAAATTGCAGGGTCGAGTTTGTGTGCCCAATGTCGAAGGGATTCGAAAGTCGATCTTAGCAGAGGCCCACAGTTCGCGGTATTCTATTCATCCAGGCGCCGCGAAGATGTACCAGGATTTACGGCAACACTATTGGTAGGCGATGTCGATCACCAGTTGGATGGTTTGAACCGGGAGAGGCTCGGTTGTTGGGTACAGACTTAGTTCAGGAGGCCTTAGATAAGGTCAAGATTATTCAAGATAGGGTTCGCACGGCTCAGTCTAGACAAAAGAGCTATGCAGATCGCAAGGTTCGAGATATAACTTTCATGATTGGGGAGCGAGTATTGCTCCGAGTGTCGCCTATGAAAGGCGTGATGAGGTTTGGGAAGAAGGGCAAGCTCAGCCCTAGATATATTGGCCCATTTGAGATTTTAGACAGAGTGGGAGGGGTGGCTTACAGATTAGCTTTGCCGCCTAGCTTATCAGCCGTGCATCGAGTTTTTCATGTATCTATGCTTCGGAGATACCACGGCGATCCCACACATGTATTAGACTTCGGCGTACCGTCCAATTGGACAATGATCTATCTTACGAGGAGGAGCCGGTGGCTATTCTAGACCGGCGAGTTCGACAGTCGAGGTCGAAGAGTTATCCTTCCGTGCGTGTTCGGTGGAGAGGTCAGCCTCCTGAGGCATCGACCTGGGAGTCCGAGTCTGATATGCGGAGCCGTTACCCACACTTGTTTCCTGACTCAGGTACTTCTTTCTTTTGTCCGTTCGAGGACGAACGGTTGTTTTAGAGGTGGAGATTGTGACGACCCAAAGGGTCATCACTTATTTAATTAATCATTTCGAGCTTCTGAGGCATTGAAAACCTCATTCTATGTTGCCTCGATTTGCGTGCACAGTCCGGGCACAAATCTGAAAAATATTTATGTTGAAATATGTGAAATATGTGAAAAAGTAGAAGAATTTTGATATTAATATTGATATGGTTGACTTTGGTCAACATTTTTGGTAAACGGACCCGGATCCGTGATTTGACTATTTCAGAAAATCCGTAGAAAAATATGGAACTTGGGCATATGTCCGGAATTGAAATCCGAGGTCTAGAACCCCGGTAAAAGAATTTTTCTGTTAAATTGTTTTCTGAAAATGTTTAAAGAAAATGAAACTGAATTTTGATTAAAAGGTACTAGTATCGGGCTCGTATTTTGGTTCCGACGCCCGGTACAGGTCATATATATTGGTTAAGCGCTTCCTGTAAAGTTTGGTTGAAAACGGACGTCGTTTGACGTGTTTCGGCCTTAAATTGGAAATTTTGGAAATTATGAAATTTTAGAGAATTCTTGAGTTTTAAGGCTAAATTCCTTGATAATGATGTTATTTTGGTGATTTGATCGCGCGAGCAAGTTCGTATGATGTTTTTGAGTTAGTATACATATTTGGTTTGGAGCCCCGAGGGCTCGGGAGTGTTTCGGAGGTGGTTCGGGGTGTTTTCGGATTTGAAAAACACAGCAGAAATTCTGCTGTTTCTGCAGGGGATTTTGTTCTATGCGATCGCATAGGTGTAGCTGCGATCGCATAGAGCAAAGATTAGAGGTCCCAAATTCCTTCTGTGCGATCGCAATAGATACCATGCGATCGCATAGCTTCCACTTTTCCTCCTATGCGATCGCATACTATCCTTCGTGATC